>OZ004706.1:49229841-49787341 GCA_963924515.1 Vespertilio murinus
ATCATCTACTTGAACATTATATGCAATACATTCACACAAAAAAGCAAATACTGTAGCCTTATTTGAACAATATTGAACTCATAAATACTCATGATTTCACTCTGTCCAGGGGTCTAAGGACTAGGAATGCTGCTGTGATACAGAAAAACATAGTGAATACCTCCTCTATTTAAAATACCACTCAAGAACGTCTCTTCTAACATAAAGGCAAATACATATAGCTACTGAGCTATGACTGTACTTCGGTCACATTCTATGGTAATAACACCAGACTCCACAAATTCGGAATCATGACAACACTTTGAACTAATTATTTGGTTCATCCATAGTTTATATCTCGATTTACCTCACATTTACCCTACAAACCTTACAAAGAGGAGGTACTTTTAACTCTAGGAAAGTGGTCACTGTATAATATGCATTCTTGATCTGTTTCTTTCTCCCAAACAATGATACTGATGGTTAACACTTTTGTGGTAGCACCACTATTTCTAGTAAGTAGATTATTATGGAGTGTGTCACTTTAAAGCTGCAATACAAAACAAAATAAAACATATACACACACACACAAAAAAAAAACTTTGTAATTTGCTCCCAAATGCCACAAAGGGTATTTTTTAAAAACAAGTCAATTATAATCAAAGTTAGAATGCCATATGTATTTAAAAGAACATTTTTAATACATCAGTCAAAATAATGTAATAAATTATTAGTGAGCAAATTTAATAGCATTATGCCATGTTATTGCCATTTTGTGAAAACATTGTATCTTTAAGCCTCCTCAATTAGGATTCATTTTTATAATTAAAATAGATTACTTTGGGACCAAATTTTACTTGGAAAAACACACACCACAATTTCCAAGTTATCTCTTTCTGGGTAAAATATTAGATATCTTAAATATGTATAATTTCTGTGAATTTCCTGTATTTATCTTTATTAGTAAGCTTTTGTTGTTTTTATGGCTTGCAAAGGGGACTGACTATTTGCAGAAATCTCTGTAGGAATAGTGAAATTGGTAATTTTGTCAAATTTGTAAAATGACTTTCAAGGCTATGGTCTTTTTTAGTAAAGAATAAAACCATCAAACTATTCCTGTAATATAAAATACTTCTTAAAGTAACAGCATTTTCCTTAAAAAATGTAGTTTTCACTGTGATATAAATGATTTAATACTTATGATGATTTAATAGTTAATATCTTAAGATATTCTCATTACTGCTCTTGTCATCATTTGCTCATATCATCCTTATACCATGTAAGAAAAAGATAAAACATGGTAAAATTGTTTTTTTTGGTCTTACTTGTTTGGGTTGACATGGCTATGGAGAAATATTTTATTATAGAATTTGTTACTTACGGGATTGATCTGCTACAGACCAGCATAAAATATTTGTTATAATATATTTTGAACAATTATTTTATATAACATGCATTCCAAACTATCAACTGAGTGATGTTTTCAGATGAGAAATATGCAAAATGCTCTTGTCAACAGGAGCACCTTCTCATACCATCTCTCTTGCCATGGAACCAAATTAATTTTGAGTGCTTCCCAAGCCAGGTAATATTAGGTGATTGGAATGTGTGTCCTTACTGAAAAACCATCTTAGCAATGTTGGCTTGGAATGGTGAAAGGGAGAAGATGGGTTGCCGAGCAGTCTCTTGGCTGGACTGTGCTGCCATTTTAAAGGGAAACATTTCCCAAAGTGGATCTAATGCTTAGCTACCTTGAAATAAATCATGTGTCAAAGGTACCTTGTATTAGGCTAATTAAATTGTTTTTCATCACAAAATCGAGTTATTGTGGGGCAAATTTTGCACATCCCATTGGTAATGAAGATATTTTTATAGTCCTCTTGCTACTTTACTCCTTAGAGATAGGATATGATTTAACTTTATCCTTATAGTTCATTTTTGCTTTCAATTGTAGGGTTTGGCAATATGTTTTTGTCAGTTGAAGACGAAGAGAGAAATATTTCATGAAGGCACACCCATGCTGAACTTACAGGGAAGAAGCAGAGCCGCACAGCCAGTTATATTACAAGGCTCATTCCTGGAACCTGAATATCATGCTAGCAGAAAAATCTAGATATGTGTGTATTTTGAAGAAATGATCTGAAGGCAATACTATTTGCTTTTTTTATCAAAAGAGAAAAAAAAACGCATCTTTGTAAATATGGATTGATTCTTATTGAAACTGGGAAATGAATGCTTGTACCGCAGCCTTAAAGAATCACATATTCACTGCAATATTCGTTTTTGTAAACTACAGCCTGCAACCTAGCAGACCATGACTGAATGCTTTTGAAAAGTTGTAGATTACAAACATGAAATCACAATTAATATCCTCTAAAAGTAATTTCAGAGCCTTCACATCTTAAAAAAAGGACAATGTGTACTGCTTCACAAGGTAATGTAGCTAATCAAAAAAAGAGAGTAGAATTAAAGTATTTACATAATGAGCAATTCTACAGAAGGCGATCATCCCCTTGTAAGCATTGCTGATTATATCCCACGCTGCTTTTAACAAACTGTACCAGATTGGATCCAGCCATCAGCACTTTCAGAGAATTCTTAAGAGCCTTGTATGGGTCTTTACATTTATTGTAGAATGGCATTCTTCAGGTGGAATATGCTGGTGAAAGAGGACAGTGTCAACACAAGGTACCAGCAGGAGAAAAGAACGTCGGCGCTCCCGGTAATTCCATACTGGGCTGTACTTGGAGCTGGAAAGAAACGGAGAAAGACTAAATCAGAATCTAATTCGTGTCTTTCAGGATCTTAACGATGATCAAAAGGCAGCTGTGTATATTGGGGAGAGCCCTCGTACTGGAGTCAGACAGAATTCGGTTCACATCTGCTTCTGCTGTAGGACGATGTGTGACCTATTTGACCACTACCCTTTCTGAGCTTCATTTTTCTTAAGGAAAACAACAACAACAACAACAACAACAAACAACAACACACACACACACACACACACACACACACACACACACACGTGATATAATCCACTTGGCAGGGCTGCAGTGAGAATTGGAGATGAAACACATATAATAACACATTGCAGTGGGCTGAACTCATACAGAATACTATTTCGCAGCTAACATTATTCCTCTTAAATGCACTGTTAATATTTGTATTAGTGAACAATATTCACTCATGAACATTTTTCAAAAATATATTTTTATGGAGATAAAATTGGCGTATGACATTGTGTAAATTTAAGATGTTCAACAGTGTTGATTTCATACATTTACATATTGCAATATTACCACCATAGTGTTAGCTCACACCTCTATTACATCATATAATTATCATTTATTTCCTGTGGTTGAATAATTAAGATCTAGTCTACTAGCAACTTTTAAGGTTATAATACAATATTGTTGACTATAATTACTATGCCATGCATTAAGTCTCCAGGACTTAATTTCTCAAGTTCCAAGTTTGTACCATTAAACAACAACCTCAAATTTCCTCATCCCCAGCCTCTGGTAAACATAGTCCTACTCTCTATTTTTATATGTCCAGCTTTCTTAGATTCAACATATAAGTTACACTACACATATATTTGCAAATCTTTTTTACTGGTAAAATATTGTAATACATGCTGGAACAACAAACAATGTATTCTCTCTCCCAAGAATGTTTTTGGAGGTGAGGAAAGACATTTAAAAATATAATACAACCCTAGAAATATCAAGAGTTGCATGTGAAAACTTCAGTGACACAGGAAATTGTGTATTTAAATCTGTCTCTGCAAAGGAGGGGTGATTTAACAGAGAATTTTACCAAAGGGAGTGGTCATTTGGGCAGAGGTTACAATATATTCAAAAGCACGAGGAAAAGAGAGAGCACAACATATATTCTAGGATCTGAAAGTAGATTAGTATTGTTGCACCAAGAAAATGGAGGCCTGAAATAGGAGGAATTAAAACTGGACTCTAAGCAGATAAATTATCTTGGCTATAATACAAGAAGAGTTTAGCTCCTTATAATAAAGGAAACTTTAAAGAATTTGGAGCTGTTGGATGGTATGATTACTTTTATTTACACACTAGAGGCCCAGCTCAATGTGTGATTGAAATTACAGGAGAGGAGACGCCCCGCCACCCACCTTGTGAGGAGGCACCCCATGGGGGGCCAGTACCCACTTTTGACTCAGCATCCCTCGGCCCCTCTGCCTCCGGTCTCCACTCCAGGGGATCAGATGGCCTCTCTGCCTCTGTCTCCATCTCTGCTCCAAGCCTCACCTGTATGTGCAACTTCCTCCTACCTGCTTGTGATCCGTTACAGAGTCCCAGCCTAATTTGCATATTATCTCTTTGTAATATAGATTAGAAAGGTCACTGTTTTATATATGAGAAGCTCATGTGGTACTTGGCTAACAGACAAGTTGAATTTTCACAGAGAGATTTCACCCAGAGACTGACCACACTTGGGATATGGTGGGAGTCTACTGAATGAATTCCACTTCATTTCACAAGAGAATAGTTACCTCTTTGAATGTGAATTATACTGGGTTCCAGAAATTGAATGTCGCAGACATGTTCAGCCTTGCCTGAGACTGATTCTCACTTACCATAATAATTATAGCAGCAACAATAAAAGAAACATTACCAACATACTTTTAACTACCTTTTCTTAATGAAACCTGGATTTCAAGCACTGTTGTCTAATACAAAATAAATAATGTAATAAAAATGTATTATTTCACCGCCAAATCCATAACTCAAACCAGGAAGCAGTTTTAGTCACTGAATTTGAATTACCAGCAGGTAGTTTTTAATGGAACTTTCACCAAAGACTATATTTCCACATTACAAGAAGAATAAATTGCCTTGTTTATACCTCTAGAAATTAGAGGGGCTGACAGATGCATTGGACCCTGCCAGTAGGAAGTTTTCTTCACATTACAATAGTTGGTTCCAGGTGAATGAAATTCAAAGGCTAAGGTTATTATTCCTTAGTAAACACAGAGCAAAAGCAACTATTTAATGCTTCTATTTGCATCACAAATGAGTCCTAAAGTATGAAAAGATTATGTAGAAAATACATCTTTATCATTGGACAAAGATTTGATATATAACAAGTCTAATATAAAACCACAAAACTCCTTACATTACTTTCTCTTGTTCAAGCTTAGAAAGATGTTGTATTTTAAAATATATAAATAAATATTTAATTGGTCTGTTGCCTTCTCAGTGACAGCTATTTCAGAGTTATTTTTGCTGTGGTTTTTAAAGAATCTTGAGTGCAATCAAACCAGTATAATAGTAAAGGACTAATAACAAACAAAGCATATAAAATGCTTTCATAAATAAGAAATAAATCTCAAAAACTAAGCATGTATAACAAAGATAAAATTTTATTATCTTGACTAATTAAATAGTACATTAAGTGGGTAGAATATAAAGGGCCCTCAAAGCTCCATATCTGTACTTTAAAGTGCATTTTGGGGGGTAATCTTTTTTTAAATCTCCTCTTCTCCAACAAGCTGAGCAGATTACCCTAGTGTGTCATTAGGTCACCATATATATTTCTTTTTATAAAACTATAACACTGCACTGCTAATATATTTATTCTTGTACATAATCTACTTTACTAGATTGTAAACTCTCTTGATTCATATTTTATTTAATTTGATGTTTCCAGACACAAAGTCTGGTACATAGTAGATCCTTAATAAATTTATGTTGAATGAACAATTTAGTCAAATAAATAAATACGTCAGAATTAAAAGGGGTCTTTTTCTTTTATAAAATAAATTTCTTCTAAGGCAAGCCAGTTGCCTACAGGCTAGAGAATCTCCAATACACCTCTTTCAGTCATCCAGAAAATATGTACTAAACTAGGTACCAGGCACTGTATGAAGTACTGGGAATTCAAAAGCTAATATGATAAATATGGTTCTTTTGTTCCTTAATTCCATATATGGCCATATATACTCTAATACTCCTTTTCATTCTATACCTTCAATGCCATCTTTTACTCCTATGTGTTTTTACCTTCTACCCAGCCTCCTATTGTCTTAGACAAAGGTATATCAATAATACATTTAAAAATTAAATACTACTTTGCAACTAACAGAGTATATGTTTGTTCATGGATGTCTCATATTGATGTATTTTTTAGTTTTGTGAATGAAATACTTCTATTAGTCGGAAAATAAAGTAGGGACCTATTGCTGCATTGTTAGTATACAATTACTATAAGAAATGAACTTTAGAATAGCTATTGACCATTAGTGGGCCAAAAAACAGAGTGTAAGTAGTTAAGAGAATGTGAGGTCAATTACCTAATGCCAAGTCATATATCATGATTCATACTCCTTATGTAGATATTGAACATCTTTTATGTGCTGGGGATTGAACACAGCTAAAAATTAATAAAAGTCAATCTCTACTCTAGGAGAGGTTCATTCTAATTGAATATATAAATA
Source organism: Vespertilio murinus (assembly GCA_963924515.1). NCBI lineage: Eukaryota > Metazoa > Chordata > Mammalia > Chiroptera > Vespertilionidae > Vespertilio > Vespertilio murinus. The sequence continues at coordinate 49,236,290 of OZ004706.1, forward strand.
AAAAATCAAATATAGAACATTAGGATATATATAGTGAACAAACATGAGAAGGCTCTCCAAAGAGTCATGGTATAGGTGAGTAGTCTAGGCAGTAGATATAAATACAATTATTTTTCACAAAATGCAATGATATACACATGCTAGTACATGTATATATCACTATAAAAATGATGACATTGGGGTTCATTGGCTTGGGGTATCCTATTACTATATAATCTTAGTTCCATTGATTGATATTTATTATTATTATTATTGTTATTATTTGTGTGTGTGTGTGTGTGTGTGTGTGTGTGTGTGTGTGTGTGTGACTTGTTAACTCAGTGATTTGGAGCACAAGTGATTAAGGCCAATAGCACTAAACTTAGGAGTCTCAGTACTATTTGGCTAATTAAATTTGCTTGGCATGTTAAATCCCAATCAGCTACATAAAAATTATAGAAAATAACTGTTAGTTATTAGTAATTAGTCATTAGAAATTAGCTTCAAGACTCAGTTCAAGTATGCTCTCCTTTAAAAGAGAAAACTCTTTATAAAATCCCATTTGTCATATTAATTTGGCATCATTTTTTATATCTTATTTATATATCAATCACATCATACTTACATATCAATCTTTTTCCATTAGATCAAGAATGTCTTTTTTCCATTAGACCAGGATTTATGACATGCATCTTTATCACTGGTACAGAACACAGAGTCTGATACTTAGTAAATGTTCCATAATATTTATCGAATGCTGACAGTCCATTTCCCAAACTATCACCATAAACATGCAAGGAGGTACACTGCCTTGAGCACTTTTCCCAGAAGAATATTGCCTTTTACCATTAATTGTTTACTTTCTAAGACTTGTGCAGAGTCAGAATACTTCCCTTCTGCATTTGAGCAAGAAATAGATCTTGAGTCAACCTATGTAAGGGAAGAGCCTGCATCCAACTGTTGTGCCTCATCCTCTTTCAGCAAGGGACTGGGAGTATAGATGAACGTATGGCCCTTAATATACATCTAAATTTCTTAGGAGACATCCAGCTGTGCCTTTGGGATGGTCATGTCTTTTGTACGTTCTCTGCCATGCTTTTAGTTGTCTGAGAATATCATACTGCTTTTCTCATCCTAAGTAAAAGTAGGCAGCATAGGACATGTGAGGATTTTGGTTTCATTCTGAGTGACATGGAAGCCTTAGGAGAATTTTGAGCAGGGGAGGTTAGCTGACAGTTTTAAATAACTGCTTGGGTATCTTGTGACCAACTGACTGTACTAGCAGATGTGAGTAGAAGGCGATGTTGGCCTGAAACCTCCAGGGGTCTCCACTGAATATTGGGGGAAGCCAAGGTTCTGTAGCTCAGTATTCAGAACCTCTGTTTTCTGGCTCTAGTCAACTTATCCAAACTCATACACACTCAGCTCCAGTCACACGAATCATTATCGAAACACATACCTGTTTTTATTACTCCCTGTCATTTCCACACCCCATACCCTTAAGCCTAAATGGTCTTCCTATTTCTCTTCTCTATGTATCAAAATCCTACTCATCCTTAAAAATCTAAAATACCACCTCCTCCAGGAGCCCCTTCCGCCCCAATATCTATAATAAGAAGTGCTAGTCTTCTTATTCCTGATTTCAGAAATAGTTCTTTTAAAATTGATAATATACCAGTGGCCCAGTGCACGAAATTCATGCACATTAATAGGGAATTAATTAGAGGAAATATTTTAATATTGCTATTTGCCCTTTCTCTATAAAAGAAGTGTCAGAGATGAAAGAAAATTACCGTATTTGCCGGCGTATAAGACGATTTTTTGGTCCTGAAAAATATGCCTCCGATGGGGGGTCGTCTTATACGGCGAGTATATAACAAACTCTGTATTTTTAGTGGAAATGTTAGGGGGTCGTCTTATATGCCCAGTCGTCTTATACGCCGGCAAATACGTATTTTTCAGGGCCAAAAAATCGTCTTATACGCCGGCAAATACGGTAGTAAAATGTATATGAAAATCTCCATCCTGACAGAGTCTAGGACATGCTATGGGACCTAGAGTCAAGTCCCTGCCCACTACCCACAGGTGCTTTGAAAATGCAGGAGGCCCAGACCTGGCTGGCACCACCCACAATGGGTGAGACCTAGACCTGGATGGCCACACCCTGTCAAGCCTTTAGGTCCTCTGACCTGGTGTCAGGTTGGGGGGTGCACCCAGAGGTCCTCTGTCAAGCCCACCAGGTGGGGGGCATGGCCCAGTGCTGGGGTGGGGTTCATGGCCTGAGGTCCTCTGTCAAGCCACACTGGGCAGTAGGTGTAGCCTGAGGTTCCCCCAGCTTGGTGCTGGCACAGAGGGCGTGACCTGAGGTCTCCTGGACTGGTGCTGGGGCGAGGGGCGCAGCCTGAGGTCTCTCCCCAGCCAGGTGCCATGCAGCCTCACATCCCTGCTGTTCAGTTGTGATTTTATGGCATCCTCGGTAATTTGCATATTCCTCTATTATATAGATCTATCTATCTATCTATCTACATACACACACACACACACACACACACACACTGTATCTCTGAACTTATAATAATCTGGTCACTCAGTGTATATCTTATATAATAATCCTATATAATAAAAGGCTAATATGCAAATTGTCCCCTCAGCCAGGAGTTCGACCAGCAGACAGTTCAGCCAACCACCCGTGTCCCCTCCCCCTGGCCAGGCTGGCCGGACACCACCCACGCATAAATTCATGCACTGGATAAATTCATGCACTAGGCCTCTAATATATATATATATATCTATATACACTGAGTGGCCAGATTATTATGTGTTTAGAGATCATAATAATCTGGCCACTCAGTGTGTGTGTGTGTATGTGTGTGTGTGCGTGTATTAGAGGACTGATGCACTAAGATTCGTGCAAGAATGGGCCATTCTTCTCCTAGCTGCTGGCACCTCCCTCACTCTGGCCAGCACCACCTTTCTGTCTTTGCTCTGGCCTGGAGCCGCTTTTCCTGCCTTCCCATGCTCCCCAGAAGCCTAAAGCTGCTGGGGCAGTGCAGAATGCCTATGTTGTCACCATGGCAATGATGCAAGCTTCCCACCCTGCCAGCTTTGTTTGGTTAATTTGCATACTCACTCCTGATTGGCTGGTGGGTGTTGCAAAGGTATGGTCTATTTGCATCTTTCTCTTTTATTAGTGTAGATATGCATAAAATGTATAGCTTTCTCTTTGGTTTATAAAGCGTACGGAAGTCATGGAACATTCCTCCTTACAATGTGAGCATCTGTATCTTTTATAAATGTGTTCAACAGATGTGTGTGACAATGAATATGGAAAAATGTTCTTAATTATGCATTTGTCCAATTCAAGACAATTTGATAAAATACCTTATTTTATTAGTTGTTCCTATGATTTTTTTTTTTTACTCTAAGACAAAGTGTGTGAGAGGGAAATTGTTCTTTCTTTTCTACTATGTCTTTTTTTTAATTGGTTTTAGAGGGAGCGAGGGAGAGGGACATATTTAAAGCACGTGCACACACACACACACACACACACACACACACACAGAATTAATTTTCTCATTCATTTAGCAAATTGGGTGTGTGCTAAGTGCTAGGCATTCTCTGAGCAAAATAGAAGTGGCCTCTGTCCCCATAGAGCTTTCTCTTTAGCTTAAGATGTTTTCCATAAAACATGCATATTTTACTTCCATCTTAATCTACACTTGGTTAGGAAGTCAATGTTTCTGTGCTTATTATACAAACTGTCCTCCAAGTTATCTGCAAAAATATGTATACTCTTTATTTTACTTAATGCCATTTACTGTTAGATATTTGGCCAATCTCCTGGTTTGCAGGCTCCTCGAAGGCAGGGAGTCTGACCTCTTCCTTTCCCCTTCCTCTGTCTTTCCCCAAAGAGCACAGTGCGGTGCATGGCCTTTAGAAGAGCTTCCAGGGCTGATCTAGTGCTGTGTTCGGTTTTGGCAGGGCTCCCAGGTCTGGAGCGGAAGGGCCCGGGCTAGCCGTGGAGTCCAGGCCTTTGGGATCTCTCCCAGTTGTCAACAGGAAGATCCAATCTGTGTTTTAACACATATCTTACATCTTGTCTAATTATAATTATCACCCCCAATTACTTACAGCTGCTGCATATTCTTTTCAGTGTTGGCAGTTTTCCCTTTTATTGCTCCAGTTTTTATTTTTAGGCAAAAGCCAATGTAACTGTGAAATATTTAGTTTTGGTATAATACCAATTACTTGCCCAGGCGATTTCCTTAAATTACTCAAGCTTTAACCAAAATGCTAAGATTCTCGTTGCAATCTTAGGTAGAGTTACTTAAGCTACATTAACTTTGCTTCCACAAGGAAAAAAAAACTGGCCTCAACTTACATTTTACTGAGGAAGGTTATGCCTTAATGGAAAAGCGAATGATTTATACCTAAATTAGATTAGACCATATAAAAAAGATTAATGTGGATTCAAAATACAGTGCACATTAGTTTACTCAGAAATTATGCACCGCTGATTCTACCCAAAAGAGAGTGAAACTCCGTTTCATTACATACTGTGGGAGGTGTTTGCTCAATAGATATCTGAGTCCTCTCCTTGGTGACATCTGGCCCGTAACCCCATCAGTAGGTGGAGGAGATACCCAGAACCTCAGATAACTCTCAGAACTTTTTTTGTATTGCTTATTCTGCCTCAACACTGGGGGAGATTAGGAGAGTGGAAGAGCCCTAGAACAATGAATATGCTTAACAATAGGGTGTATAACTTTGGCTTGTGGTGTCTGGAAGAATCAGGCAAGTCTCAGCACAGATACCATCAACTCATTATTCATTCTTTTTTTTTCTTGTAAAATATTTTTATTGATATTTTACAGAGAAGAAGGGAGAGAGATAGAGAGCTAGAAATGTCGATGAGAGAGAAACATCCACCAGCTGCCTCCTGCACACCCCCTACCGGGAATGTGCCCGCAACCAATGTACATGCCCTTGACCGGAATCGAACCTGGGACCTTTCAGTCCACAGACCGATGCTCTACCACTGAGCCAAACCGGTTTCGGCCATTATTCATTCTTATACTATTTCCTGGACAATAATATGGCCCAGGTCTTAAGATGGGATGTGTTAAAAACACAGCACAAACCATGTCTTCTCATGGACATTTCACATCTGGGGCACAGTGCCTTCGAGGGAAGGACTTTGTTTGTGAGGACATTGCACGCTCCTGTACTTAGACCCTCAAGATCTTCTGCTTCCCCTGGGCTGTGGGGTTGAGGAATGCCCGAGTAGCATAGTTGTCATGTGGGCAGGACACCAATATATATACTTATGGATTCCTTTTACGCAGGCACCTTTATTGTACTATAAGCAGTTCTCAGACTTATGTTGAATTTATGAGCTGCTATGACCATAACCAACTTTCAATTCCTACCAGTCAGCCTTCATTTTTAACACTTTTAGGAAATATTAGGCTAACTAGTGCACATTGATACATTTTTCTGAAATCAAAGCTCTAGGTTATAGAAAATCTGTATGTAGATGCTTATTTACATTCATTGCAACATTAGCTATGATAGCCAACATTTGGAAACAGCCTAAGTGTCAATCAGGGGATAAAAAAAAAACCACCTGTTGTACATCTACACAATGGAATACTACTCAGCCACGATAATGAAGGAAATCTTACTCTTCGCAACAACATGGATGGACCTGGAGAGCACTATGGTAAATGAAATAAGCCAGACAGAGAAAGAAGTGGCACATGATTTTAGTTATATGTGGAAGCTAATGAACAAAATAAACTAACAAACCAGATAGAAATAGACCCATAGATAGAGAATAAGCTGACCACTGTCAGAGGCGAGGAAGGCTGTAGGGCTGGGTGAAAATGGCGAATGGATTAAGAAAAGAAAAATACAAAAACCAACTCAGAGACACAGAAAAAAAAAGATACTTATTCTAACATTTTACATTTTTATTTTTTCACTTGGTCAAAAACCGAATGCCTATCTTCGACACATTCCGACATCTTTTACAGACCAAGCCTTGACCGGCGTAAACATAGAGAGTACTTATTTTCACTGGAAGTATTTCCACTTTGACTTCTAAACAGTGAGGAGGGGATGGCTAGAGAAATCACCCCATTCCTTTGTCTCTTTGACTCATGGAATGTTCCTGGCAGCTGGTTCCCAGCCACCGCTAAGCTGCTTCTCTGGCAGACCCCCGGCCTTGAATCTTTTCTGCTTGCTGACTAGCCGTGTTGCCAAAGTTCATGGTACACGGTCCTATTTACTCAACGCCAACTGCATTAGGAATATTAAGCATTTGTTTGATTCTGCTATTACCTATGTTCATAAATCTGCCTATTTGCAGTTAAACACTTTTATACAGCTAGAACTCTTCAAGACTATAACTTCTAAATCTAGCCAAGGAGGATCGGTGTGCAATCTTACCCAAATAGAAACAAATTCCGCTGCCGGTTTCTGTCCTTCAGATTCATTGAAAATGTTTCAAAGCTTGAATTGAATTGTCCACTGATACCTTGTAAATGTACATTTTTGTTTTATTTTCTAGCAAGTCAGAAGTGATTTACAATCGTCTGTGTATACAAAGAAGTGTGTTGCCTAAAGAGGTGATTCTGTGGAACCCAAACTGGTTCTTTGAACTTGAGCAAAGCACTGTTGTTCAGTCCAGGTAGGTGTGCAGATGGGTTTCTATATGTGTGCTATGACAGATTTTGGAGTATGTGTGTCTGCGTGTGTGAAAGGGAGTACGTGTGTATTAAAAGCTGGCTTTTTTGTGTGTGAAATATTTACACAGACATACAATACAAATTGTCTCGACTACCTAGATTTTAGTTTGGGCCTTTAAGAAATCATTTAGCTGAAGAAAAGAGGTTTTCACAGCAATAAAAATAGAAACCCAGCTGTGTTCTTAAGGTCACTAATAGTCACTGCCATCAGCTATATCATCAGTGTGATATTGTTAGTGTGTTAAAAAAAGGGGGGGGGGAAGTTGCAAACCAGTAAATGTCATTTCAAGTCAAAGGCATTTTTAAGGTCTGCATGTGAGGCTATGTGAGTGTGAAATTATTTTGATATAAGTGTTTAAACTTGGAGCTGTGATGATCAAATTGTTTTGTTTATTAAGTTTTATTCTTTACCTCTTTTGTGTTGGGAAGGTTATCGTAAACTAGCTTCTTTTCTGTTATTCTGCAACACTGTTCTTTAAGAATGAAAAAAGAATTTCAGAAGCTTTATTTCCCCCATTATTTTAAGAGGGACTAAAACATACCTTCCAATTTTTTTCCCCTTAACTTTTCAAATGCAATAAAGGCCAGTGATTATCTGGCCTGTAGTTCTGATTCGCTGAAATTGTTCCACTTGTTATGCTCCAGGTTGATTTTCAGTGACCCTCAATGGTTCTCTAATCATGTCCATTATTCTTTGGCTATTTAAAAAACCTTGATAACATCCAAGGCCCTCTGTAATCTTCCTGAAAGTACCTCTGCAGCCCTATCACTGACTGCCCTCCTGGTCCTCTAGTCACAGGAGGCAGGAAGGATCTCCTTTCTCAGAAAATGGCCAGGCACTTGTGATTTGCTCACACACTGCCTTCCTCGGGGGTTGGCGTCTATATCCCACATGTTGGAATAGAAACCTTAGAATCTTTCTATTCCCATCTCACATGCAAACTGTTCACAAAATTAGAATCTGTCTGAACTTTAAGGACTATTTATTTTTTAAAATATGTTTTTATTTTTTAAATATATTTTTATTGGTTTCAGAGAGGAAGGGAGAGGGAGAGAGATAGGAAAAGCAATGAGGAGAGAGAATCATTGATTGAATGCATCCTGCAGGCCCCTCACTGGGGATCGAGCCCACACCCGGGGCATGTCTCCTTGATCGGAATCAAACCGAGGATCCTTCAGTCCACAGGCTGACACTCTATCAACTGAGCCAAACTACTAGGACAGAATTTTAAGGATTATTGAGGACAGCCTAGTCTTCTGCCACAAGTGGGAACCCTCTTGTTTGTGGGGTCCTTGGGGAGCCACTAAAATAGCATCTTCAGAAGCCCCAGGGGAGAATGAAAGGTGGTAGAAGATTTTACTCCCAAGCCTGTCCCTAAAGAAGCAGCTGGGACTTCAGCAGAGCCAGGAGCTGGGCCAGTGTCCAGAGCCTCTGTTTCATGTTGCAGCTGGGTGTGGGTCAGCATTCAGGCCGGATTAAAGCCTATCAGTCCATCTGTGGAGCCCAACATGGCCCTGCACCACGCCCACACGGGGAGACAGCCCCTGCAGCAGGAGTCCCCAGAGGACAGGAGTGTGAGAGCCCAGAGAGAACTCCCTTTGTTTGGAAGTTTATATATTTAGTGGCCTCACCTATCCTGGCCACTGACTCGCTCCCAGGTTTGATTGATGGGCAAGTACCTTACTGGGCATGTACCTATCTGGTCTTTCCTTTCACCCCTTTCCTGTTATATAACAACAACAGCATCAGCGCAACCCCTCTGATGAGGAGATGAGGCTGGTGGAGAATGAATGATGTGCTTAAGGTGGAGGCAAAAATAAGACTAGAACTCAAGTATGCTGACTTTTTGTGACTCCATTTCTATGCAGTCCCCTGATTTGCTACCTACGTCTAGTTGTAATTAATCTGCCATTTCCTCTTTTCTCTTAATAGCCATTTGCTCTTACCTATATTTATTACTCCCATGTTAACTTCCTTCAGTAGAGTCTGTTTCTTGAAAATAAAAATCATATTTAACTTAATTTTGAATCCCTCACAACACTTGATCTGTGACTGTCATTGCAAAATATTTATTACAAAGAACTATAGAAAAATTTAAAATTTCTACAGTTTAATAAGATTTTACTAAAAGTTCAAGAAAAAGAAAGGCATACTATAGGGGAGATAATATCATCAATGAAGAATTCAAGATTTGGAAACATTGATGACCATTTTAGAGGGTACTGGTTATATTTTACTGAAAAGAATCTTGTGCTCCTTAGATATCTCTGATGACATCATATCATGAACAAGCAGAACTACATACAAACACACACATACACACGCGCGCACACACTCACACACAGACACTGAGAGAACTGTTAGAGAATCACTCTTGTCTGTGACTTCTATTTGAATGCATTAGTTATGGATGGTGACCTTATTTGTTTCAAGCACATCATGTACTGGCTTAGCATTTCTAAGCCTTCGTTTTCTCAGCTGAACAAAGGGGGAGAAATATCTACCTCACAGTGTTGCTGAGATAAGTAAATGAGTGAAGAAAGTGCTTAGTTACCGTATTTGCCGGCGTATAAGACGATTTTTTGGCCCTGAAAAATATGCCTCCAAGTGGGGGGTAGTCTTATACGGCGAGTATATAACAAACTCTGTATTTTGAGTGGAAATGTTAGGGGGGTCGTCTTATACCCAGTCGTCTTATACGCCGGCAAATACGGTATTTTTCAGGGCCAAAAAATCGTCTTATACGCCGGCAAATACGGTAACTAGTGCTCATTTTAAGATACATTAGTATTTATACAGACCAATACGAACCCCTACTTTGGCCTAAGAAGAAATATCCAGCCCTAGCTGATTTGGCTCAGTGGAGAGAACATTGGCCTGAGGAGTGAAGGGTCCAGGTTTAATTCTGGTCAAGGGCACATGCCTAGGCTGCAGGCTCTACCCCCAGTAGAGGTCATGCAGGAGGCAGCGGATCAGTGATTCTTATCATTGATGTTTCTCTCTCTCATTTCCTCTCTGAATTCAATACAAATATATATATTTAAAAACCAGAAGAAATATTCACTTGTTGAAATGAGGTTATGTGTATCTCAAAATTCTGCCATACCAACAATACATTCCTTCTAAAGCAGTGTTGTAAAAATGAAGATCAGGAAATTCACTTATTAAACCAATAATTCCTGAGTATCTACAAATACTTATTGAGGACTTCTTATGCTCTATATACTGTTCTGTTGGCTGGGGTACAGTATTTATATATTACCCCTCTAAGTAGAACACAATGCTTTGAGCAAACCATACCTATTAATTAGGTTTCATTCATGTGTTTCTCCCCCCCCCCCCTTCCCATTTGGAATCACCTTCTTCTACTTCCAAATTTCAAGCCTCCATATAGAATGCATTTACTTCTCTTTAAGAGCACAATTCAAATGTTATCTCTATGATAATTTATTTGGCCCTTTAACCACCACTTGTTCTCTCTGCTGAGGTCCCATTGGAATTCACACTCCCCTCCCCCTCCAGTGAGGGGGAACCTTGATTTTTCCATCTCCCTTCCCTTTTCCTTTGCTCCAGTGGCTAACACAAAGTCTGCACATAATAATGGTTTAATGAATAAGTGCTTTTTTTTTTTTTACCTCCTCATAAGATAAATTTGCAGAATATATTTGTTTCACAGAACTTTTGTATCTTGCCTTACATCCTCTTATTTATTACCTTTTTACTTTAGCTACTGCTATGACAACCAGCTGTGTACAAAGCAAACAATTCTGAGATACAGTATATTCCATATGGCTCCTCAGAGGGTCCCCAGGAGGAGGGGCCCAGTGACCCAGGGGCCAACTCCAAAATATGTTCTTGGACTGGCTTTCCCTTCTTCTCAGTTTAACTTGTTCCAATCTCCTTGAAATTCCTTTCCAAAATAATCACCTATAAGTGAGCTGCTTATTTTGGGAGGACCCAGGCAAAGATAACACTCTGATATGAAGCAGGCGACAGCAGGTTATAAGTACTGTGTCTAGTGCAACTTCTTATCCCCCACAATGCACAGTACTTTGCACACAGTAGATGTGCAGTAAATTAATTTTGGATAAGTTGATAGAAAGTAAATATCTTATCGCTTCATCTCTGCTTTTCTTCGCTTATAATTCCCTTGCATTGCTTTTATGAGGTCTGCATTAATGATATTGTTAGCAGGCACATACTCTTAATATTGTACAAGGGGCCTTAATTAAATCTGATTATTTTTCCTCATAGATTTTTTATCTCAGGAATATTACCCACTGTTTTGTACCATCATCACTTTGGTTTCTGCTATAGCAGCAACATTGCCTAATGAAAAAGTTCTCTCTCCTGTTGTATTTCTTAAATATTTAAAAGCACTCATGGCTCTTATATTTTTTTAAAATTATGATTTCAACTATAAAATACTCATCTCTCTACAACCTTGAAAAGCTCATTTTCAAGGCTTCAGACTGCCTTATAGTTTCTGCCTAAGTTGATCCAATGTGTAAAATGGGAAAGTGGAGAGTACAACTGATATAAAAGGAGCATGAGGAGGTGTGCACAAACATGAGGTATTTAGGGAACTCTAGTGTGTGAACGAAAAGAGCCACTTGCTGACCTGATGAGCTCAGGGAAGGCCTGCGTGGCAGTCTTGCAGACTCAGAGACCTGAATTAACCACAAAGGATGGTTTGAAAATCAAATATCTTACTACCAACAGGTTATAGTGGGCAGTCATTTTCTAGGCCAATATTTTCCCAGACAAAGATCAGCTTTGATCTTTAATAAGCCCCCCTGCTTTCCAGCCTCTAAGATAACCTATCTGTGAGATGTTTGAGTAACTTGTAGCTTGTAGCTTCCTCTTTACCCCGACCCCTGAGGGCACAACAAATGGCCCTGAGACATTCCCTCATTGTTATTGTTATCAAGTTAATTGTCAACTGTTAATTGCCTTGGAGTGTCTTGTATCCTTCTCTGTAAAAGAAGCTCATGTCCATCATTTCACCTTTTACCCTATCCCAGAGGTTTCCCACAGGCTTGCTTTCTCCCGCCTCCTTACTCCATCACCAATGAATTTCATGTAATCCACCTATGTCCCTCCTTTGATGGCAATGTATAAATACAGAAACGTAACAGGCCATTCTCCGGAGCATTATCTCAATCCGTTGAGGTTCTGCTTCCCAGCAATTGTCGACAGTTTGGCTCAAATAAACTCACAAAAATTCTTTACAGGTTTCAATGGTTTTTTTTTTTTTTTTTTTCTCGTTAACAAGTGCAAAGATGGTCTATCAGAGGATGCAAAGAAAAAAAGACAAATATGTTTTCATGGTGATTCTAGCACTGAACACATTACCCACTATGGATTAATATTGATTTTTAAGGATGCTTCATTACTTTCTTCCCCTCAAGTAGAGACAATATGATGCTTATAATTTCCCTGGACACTAGTCCAACTACATTTTTTTTTAAAGGGGAGAGGGAATAAAAAAGGGGGAAATTGGGGGACATTTACAATTCTGTCAACAATAAAGTAAAATAAGATAAAATTTAAGAAAAAGAAAAAATGGATGGAAATTTTCCAAACTCTCATATTAGAAAAACCAACCTCTGCCTCATTTTTTTTATAGATATGGCAAATTTGATCACATTATTGTTTGAAAGAATTTTTTTTTTTACTATAGCTGAAGTAAGGCTTCCTGGAACTACATTAATAAGTTTTCAGTCAATCATCTGATAAAATTATATCCACAGTTCTTTCGATCACAAATCACAAGAAGAAGCCTTGTCATTTCATAAGACAGAGCCTTTAATATATTAACAGACGCCACCACTTTAACAGTATTTTCCATTATTTTTAATCAAAATACAGCTGACCCTTGAATAATATGAGTTTGAACTTCACAGGTCCAATTGAGGATATTATTCAAAAAATACTGTAGATGTATTTTCTCCTCCTTATGATTTTCTTAATATGTTATTTTTTTCTAGCTTACTTTCTTGTAAAAATACTGTACATAATACATAATATATAAAATATGTTTTAATTGACTGTTCATGTTATCAATAAGGATTCTGGTAAACAGTAGAATATTAGTAGTTTAGTTTTGGGGGAATAAAAAATTATACATGAATTTTCTACTGTGTAGGATATTAGTTCCCCAAACCCAGTGTTATTCAAGAGTCAACTGTCTGTACATTTAAATGTCAAACTGGAAAATTAATCTCAGACTCAAATAATTCATAAAATGAGTAACTTAAGAAAAAATGGTTTTTATAATATTAATCACATTATTCATTCAACAAATGCTTACTGAGCATCTATTTTGTGTTAGGCATTGTGCTCAATGCCCAATATATAAAGATAAACAACACTTACTCCTTGGCTTTGAGTCATTTTTATAGTCAAGTAGAAACAAAATATTCTACTCTGGAAGAAAATGGATGATTTTTTTTTTCTTTTACCAAATCATGTATTATTAGAATTCCAAGTTTATAAAAAGTTTGAGAGATTCTATTCCTCTTTGTCAAGTATAATCACATCAGAAATCTAGTTAGAGAAAGGCATTGTAGGGCTATGCCATTTTAAAGCCAGAGGGACTGAAGCCTACACAGGGAAGAGCTGCACAGAGAATTAATTTAAGTCTTCAGACTGAGTTTTGTGTCCTTTCTAGCACATTGCACTGCCCCCATTAATTTATTTAGTATTCTGTTTCAGGTTTTTATAACTCTTAGTGCATATTAACATTAAATGAAGCAAATGACATCTGAAAATGTTTCTAAATAAAATATGATCAAAATAATTTCATAATCTACTAAATTATCCAACAGTTACACATCACTTTAATTAGTCATTTCAAGTAATAAAAACACAAATGAGTTTGTTCTATATACATGCTAGAAGTGATAGCTATTTTTCAAAATATCAAATCTTTGAAATAATTTCCAAGATACGTAGTCAATGTATGCTTTATTTACACCTATCATAATGCATTCAACTTGTACTTTTTAATGCATCAAGCATATTGAAGCTCACACTATTTCTTGATCAAATATTAGTGGCATCTGAATAATTGTCATATTAGAAACCTAATATGAATGGTTAGTTTATTTGTACCTAGAATCAAAATAATAGCTATCTAAAGTTCTGCATAATGTCTAGCTTATGTGTTGATTCTTCAGTTTCTCAAAGGTACAGATGAATTCAGAAAAGTAGCATTCAGAATATCTCTCTGCATAAAATGCAGTGCTGTTTCTGTTTGCTTGTTTTATTTTTTTTAAAAAAAACTAGTTTCAATTTATTATTTATGCTTGAGGTCAGGACTTGAAAACTTGAAAAATGAAAAAGGAATTAAGGGAACTATACATTTTTAGAAAGTAAGGTTTGGTATAAAAACAATAAATGTGACAATTTGGTGTTATTGCATTAACAGTTTCTATACACCAATTTCTAAATTATTGCTAATGAAATCAGAAAGTCACATGTAAATATATGTATTCTAATGTACATTTTCTATTTCACACTAAAATTAAATATAATTGCAATTAATAAGAAAATTTAGTATTATTCTAATGGTCAAGAAGAGTTTCTAAAAGTTCCTGTAAATTTATGTGTAAGATTTAAGGAAAGCAACTCTAAAGCCATTTCTTTTGTATTTGTAGAGAAATGCCTTAATATAAAAAGGTATGGGCTTTGTAATTGAACTTGGATGTACTTTAAAAGTCTTAAAATTAGAAAAAAAAAACAAAAACCAGATGATTATTTTCTCCCTTCACCAACAAGGAAAAATACATTAAATGTTAATATCACATTGTTACACTTTCCACTCCCTCCTGAAGAAATATGATATAAAAAGGTTGCAATAAGCACTGTGAATATTTCTACTAATCTTACCAGAATCTCTTCATATATTAAACCATTTCTTGCCTACCCTGTCTAAACTGTCCTTCTGATATTCTTCACATGTGAACAATATAATCCTTTTTTAAAGCATTATGGCAGATACCACATTATTAAAAAAATAATAGAGCAGCCTTATCTACATGTCTAAATTAGGAACAAGAAACTCACCAATAGTATAAATAGATTTTTTTCATTAAGCAGCATTCCTGTTTATTACAGACCAACAATAATAATAATTTTTTTTTTTTAGATTTCAATTTAACACTGAAAACAAATCCCAGTTCTCCATCTCTTTGGTGCAGCTGGCTGATATACAATGGCAGTGTCTATTGTTACAGAAATGGCTCATTTGTGCACTGAAAGCTTCACTCAAACTTGTATGGTTTAGAATTTCCATGAAATGCATACAATGACTAATTTCAGTATTCCCTAATTTGTGTTAATGTTTCTTGTGGGTGAGAGTTTTTCTTCTTTAAGATAGCCACAATGTCATTGTCATTTCATAAGGATCAAAGTAACAATTCCTGTGAAATCTCAGAGTCCAATGCTAAACGTAGAGTCCTAGATCAAGCTCAAAGTAATTTATAGGAGTATGAAAACTAAATCAGACTGAATCTTGGGTGGGTTAACAGCTATGGAAAAAATAAACTATGGAAAGCCTTGTTTTATTGTTTGCTGATAATGAAGTAAAATATAACGTGAAGAGGATTTTTAAGTGAAAGGAAGTGGCTGGGAAGAAACAAAGTGAGCTTTAAAAACATATTGAAACATAATTCTGGGGATGGAGTTGTTTAGGAGATCCCATGATAAAAGCATTAGCAGAAAGGCAATCATACTCATTTTGGCAACTTGCAAATACATCTCTGCACAATAGACATTTTGAATCCTTTTCTACTTAAGGATGTGCTTACTAAATTATATGAGTTTGGTAATTCCAACCATTCTTTGAATATCCATCCTGAAACACATGTTACATTTTACATTTACAAATTAGATTTGGGTTTGTTAAGTTACAGAAAAGGAATCTTAAGTCAATAAATATGGCTAGATCTCTAGATCATTGGATCATGAAAATAGATTCAAAAGCTGTATTTGTAAAAGAGAAAACTACGAATCCTAGAAAAAAATTGAATGTCAGTATTTCAGAGGAACCAATTAGAGACATATTTGTCTTTTGTTTATTTGAAGAGAGTACCTTTTTATCACTTCACTAGAGGCCAGGTGCATGAAATTTGTGCACAGTGGGTGGTGGGTGCTGCTCTGCCTGGCCTGCACCCTTTCCAATCTGGGACCTCTCGGACACCCCTCTCACAATCCAGGACCACTGGCTCCTTACAACTCCCCTGCCTGCCTGCTAATGCCCCAACTTCCCTCCCCTGCCAGTCTGGTTGTCCCCAACAGCCCTCCCCTGCCAGGCTGGATGTCCCCAACTGCTCTCCTCTGCTGGCAGGTTCGCCCCAACTGCCACCTCCTGAAGTCCTAGACATCCCCAACTACCCTCCCCTGCAGGCCTGGTCACCCCAAACTACCCTCTACTGCCAGCCGGATCATCCTTAACCCCCTGCCATCCTGCTCTCACTCCAAACTGCTCTCTCTTGCCAGCCTGATTGCCCCTAACTGCCTCTGCCTCAGCCCCCACCACCATGGCTTTGTCTGGAAGGAAGCCTGATGTCTGAAGATGGCCTGTTGACCAGGTCTATTTAGCATATTATTTTATTAGTATACTAGAGGCCCGGTGCACGGATTTGTGCACTGGTGGGGTTCCTTGGCCTGGCTTGCAGGTATCAGACTCTAACTGGCTCTCTGACATCCCCGGGGGTCCCAGATTGAGAGAGGGTGGTTCTTGGATGATGCAATCTGGAGTAGGGCTCCCTCCTCTCTGGTTACAGGTGCATCAGCCAAGAATCACTGCTGCCAAGTGACCACAGCTTGGCAGCTCCTACATTGAGCTTCTGCCTCCTGGTGTTCAGTGCATGATATAGCTACTGGCTGGTCTGCTGGTTGCTTAGGTTTTTATATATATAGATATAGATTATAGAGGATAGGATTGCTTAAATGGGAGGGAAAAGCCTTTTTCAGCAGGAGGAAATGTTCTCTGCAGACACAAATTCATAACCCCTACATCTGGACTGATAGACAGCCATATGCACTATACTGCCAAACCGGTTATTAAAAAATTGAACTTTCTTACACCTTACATCAAACAGCTGTTGCCCGTAAAACCCCTCCTCAAGTCCCCACCTTAGGTTCTGCCTTTGCATTTCACCAAGATTAGGTTCTGATTGGTTAGTATCTATGCCAGTCAGTGTCAAAAGTTCCACCTCCTAGACAGCCATTGGCTCCTCTGGGAAATCCAGAACAGCTCCACCTTCATGTCAGCACCAGCCCTTCAGTCACACTCTCAGTCCACTACCAGGTGTATCTCTGGCTGCTCTGAGAAGCAGCACCTCAGGTCTGTGCTGGTGGCAATTTTGATTTCTCATCCCTAATCTAACTTTCTTATAGTGCAAGATCAGTGAAGGCAAGCATTTATCATGTTCATTTTTAGTTCACTCATAGACTTTACCTGTGTTTGTGCATCTATGCCAGCACCACATGGTGACTGGTCAAATGGTCATTTCGGTCATCACAGTCACTGCCTATATATATATATATATATATATATATATATATATATATATAGTAATGATCAGATGCCCTTTTCCAGCTGGTAAGACATAATGCTGGAAAAAAATAGACTCTTCTATTTGACATAGGTAACTAAGACATATTTCTACTATTAAATACAGAGTGGTTATTACAATATTAATAACCATGGGTTATTGTGAGTATTGGGGAAGATTATATTTGTGACTATGCTTTATAGTGTATAAATCAGTTTTTAAAAGCAATATGGTTCCAGGGCACAATTCTCAGGTGCTGACAGTTGGGTCTTTAAAGAAAAAAGTCCCTTTTAAATTTGTCATTTTTTAAACCAAGAATGGTACTCTTCAGGTGATCAATCAACCCACTCAAGCCATAAGGTGAAGTATAATGACCATCAAAATCTTCTTACCTAGATGCTCAGCTTTATCTATTAGTAATTGGTGTGATGTTGTCTGACTTCCAAAAGTATCTCTTTTATCATGCATTTGTTCATGCATTTGTGAATAAATTTAGGAAATATTTACTTAGCATCTACTCTGCAAGAGTTCTCTGGGTGTGACAGGTAAACCCAAGAGTCCCATTTCTGGCTAGTGAATCAAAAACTAACCAAGATACTGCTGTGAATGGATTTTGTGAATATAATTAAAGTCCCAAGTTAGTTGACCTTAAAATATGGGATGATCTGGGTTGGCCTATTGAAGTCTTATGAATGCTTTTAAAAGTAAACTGGGCCTGCATGGTTCAGTGGTTGAGGATGGCCCTGTGAACCAGGAGGTCATGCAGGGTTCCATTCAGGTTGGGGCACATGGCTGGGTTGTGGGCTCGATTCCCAACAGGTGGTATGTGGGGGGCAGCCAATCAATGATTATCTCTCATCATTGATGTTTCTGTCTCTCTCTCTCTCTCTCTCTCTCTGATATCAATACAAATATATTAAAAACCAAAAAGAGAGTAAAAGTAGGCAGTTTTTCCACTGGTGGCAGAAGAGGAAGTCAGAGACCACAGCCCAGAGGGACAATCCACATCTCCTGCTGGCTGAGGACAGAGGCCGGTGTTAGGAATGCACGTGACTTTCGGAAGCAGAGAGCAGCCTCCGTCTCACAGCAGCAAGGAAATGAGGACCTCAGTCCTATAACCCGAAAGAACTGGGCCTGACATTAATCTGATAAACCTGAGAGTGGATTCTTTCCTGACGCCTGTAGATGTCTTGCAAAATTATACATGCATCTCTCCAAAAACTTCCATTTCTTTTTTATTTGTTTTTTTTTCTTTATATATTTAATTGATATTTTACAGAGAGGAAGGGAGAGAGATAGAGAGCTAGAAACGGGATGTGCCCACAGCCAATGTACATGCCCTTGACCAGAATCGAACCCGGGACCTTTCAGTTCGCACACCGACGCTCTACCACTGAGCCAAACTGGTTTCAGCCCATTTCTTTTTAAAAAATATTTTTTTTTATTTTTTATTTATAGTTGACATACAATAAATTAGTTTGCGGTATAAAAAGTTATTCATGATAATTATTTCCTAGTGACAAGAAAACAAATACAACCAACTATCTCCTTTCATACCGGGACACATCACACAAAAAGCAATGCAAGGGTTAAGGAGACAAGATTTTAGAAATAGGAAACCAAAATGTGAAATGATTGAACATCAAATGAACAGCACATATAATAAGTGCTCTTAGTTCCAAGAAAGCTGTTTCACAGAAGGGGGCACTGTTTTGAGTTCAGGGCAGGTATAAAGCATGGGAATGCTTGGCAGGGCAGAATTTCTCTGATAACATCAAATAAATCTCTCTTTGAACCAATTTGTCTATCTTTAATTCATGCTTTTTTAAGGCGGCATTCTAGAATCTGTGTCTCATGTCTATATTTCCTCAGTTTTTCAAACAATAAAAACAAAGGTTCCATCAGAGACTCCAGGGGTCAGTACTGTTGTCCCATTGAGCTGAAAGGAAATTATCACGAGCCACTTATAAATCTAAGATCACTCCAATTCCACGCTGTGTCCTGAATGAGATAACATGTGCATCTATGTAATCTCTACCCAGTGGCCTGCACAAAAGCTTGACCAGAAGCTGTGTGTGCACCCCCCCTCACACCTTTTAATTGTAAAAAGCCTACAACTGCAGACTTATCAATGAATAACTAATCCTAGTAAGCATATAACCATGCTCATTTTCTAACCCCCTTTGTGACCAAATAATGAATACAGATGCTACAGAAAATAGGCACCATGGCAAATTCGGACAAATAGCATTTAGAGGCAGCGACAGAAAGAGGCTAACAAAACATAAAGCAAAAATCTGGATTAAAAACAAAACAAAACACAAAACCCACACACAACATCAAACAGTCCCCGGTGGCTTATGATTGCACAGGAGTCTGTATCTGGAGTCTCTTGGTTTAACATCACGCCCTCTATTTTTCTAGCAAGCACACCACACTCTTACAGCTAACAGATGTTTGTAGTATAACATTCATTATTTACAGTAGTTATTGAGGCTGCAAGAATAAGTAAGTAAATACATAAAAAATAATAAGTAAACAAGTAGATAGATAAATAATAAATATATAACTACATAAATAAAATAAAGCTCTGAGCTCATCTTGTTTCCTCAAGGTTACAATCTAATTGTGTTTCCAGTGGGGGAAAAGGCACACACACACTCCCCTAAAAATGTTTTTTTAATAGACAAAAAAGTAAAGCTGATGCTTTTTTCACTTGTACAATTTCTCCATTTAAGCTGCTATTTGCTTCTTTTCATGCATGAATAGAAGAAAGAATGGAACGAACAAAGCATGGATTTTCATTGTTCCTGCCATGTAAAGTTACAGCAAATAAATTACACAGAGGAGAGAATGCATGTAGAAATAACCGAAATCTTTTTTATGTAGATTAGGTGAAAAGCAGTCTCCTCTGGAATTGCTTCTTTAGGTTATAATAGCAATTTATGTTAAAAGTCACTATGACAAATCAGCCCATAATTTATTTTAAGAAGTCAAACTCGCAAGATCAAGTGGACTGGAGGTGGCATTTCATCTTATCATATTAAAACAGTCTTCCCAAATGTAAAAGATAATCTCAACTGCAGTGTTCTGTAAGCAAGCAGAAAATTATGTAAATCTGATTTCCTTACTAGGCATTTGCTATCTCTTTAAAGCTTACTAAATCATATCCAGATTTGTAAACACAAAAGCACTGGATCCAAGATACGTTTGCTTTTCAAACACTCAAAAAGAGAGAGGGGGGAAAAAAAGCAGGTATTTTGCAGGGTGTAATTGAAAATTTCCTATCTGTTTTCAAAAGCTAACAAATCAACCATTGTGTGAAATTAAAAAAAAAATAAAGTACCAAACATCACCTCTTTACTTATGATGGGCTTAATTGCTTCCTCATAATGGAGTGTGATTGCAATAAGAATAGCGCCAGCTTTGAAAATTACATATCAAAGACAGGCCAGGGAGGAGCTGTAAGCCGACCTGGCAGCGAGGCCTTAAATTCTTCATCTGTAGCCTAGTTTGCACCACTCCCTACCCATGCCCTTTTGGACTGTTTAGGTCGATTTCTAGAATAACTGGTATTTACCGTGTCAGCTCACCTACAAATAAATGTCTGCACCTGTATGCCCAAGCCTTGAAACTCAAAGGCATGTAGGCACATGCAAGTAGTTGGGTATTTATGAGTCCAAACTCAGAAATGGTCTTCTTTATAGACACACAAGCCCCCTGAGGGCCCAGGCTACAGCCTGCTTTTCCAGTGTAGAGAAGATGGAGCTTGTGAGCCAGATTGCACAAGCATCTCAAGATTGCACAGGCATGCCAGTCAATGGACTGTCCTCATTTTCCTCATTTGTCCTCTCCGCTCCCCCCTCCCCCAGGAAGAATATCTTTCAATGGTAAGGTTAATTAGTCAAGTTCATTCCTATCATGGATTTGCATTCACTTGTGTTAACACAGCTTAATCTTTTTGTAAATATATGTCTAATTGTATATCTTCTTTCACCGATTATTTCTTGCCTTGTGTTTATAGCAAGAGATTAAATCCTTTACTTTTTCTATGAAGAGCTGGCCTAGGGAACTAAAGCAATAGGTTAAAATTTTTTTAAAATTACTAGCCATGTTTTAGTTAGTAGGGATGCATAGTATGTCCTGCACCTTTTAAAAATGAGCATGCTAAAAACCAGCTCTGTTTCCAGATCCTGGCATATAGTACCTTTAAGCGTGTGTTGAGTACATGAATTGTATTCAATAAATTCAGCAAGCAATGAAATATAAATTTTGTTTCTCTATTAAGGTATTGTGTCAATTGTAAAATAAGCCAATACTCCATTCTAACTGTCTAGGGTTTTAAGTGATAGACTGAGACAATGATACAAAGAGAATAACGTTCCACTTCAATATGGTGTGAACCCTACAAGAATAATATGCAACAAAGAGCATAGGAAAACCAAGAGCCATGTGCTCGAAGGGAACTGTGCAGCCCTACAGAGGGACACACAGACTGACAACACACACTTCCCATACAGACCACTGCGTCCGAGACACACGTAGACACTTATCAAAGGGACAAAGGAAGACTGAGAATTATCATTATGGGTGGAGAGGGAGGCTGCACCAGCCTTTGTGGGTACAGGCCAATGCCCCCAAAGACTCTGAGCATCCTCTTGTGTTTTCACAGCTGAAAATACGAATGGCAATGCCAGCTCTCGGTGCTTTTGCCTTCTGGCTAGAGGACATTAAGCCGAGCTCTGTGCTTAGCCTGCGGGCAGAAGGGTCACACACCTGCTGCAAAGGCAGGCTGTGTTAAGTCTCATCCTCAACAGCAGACATGGAGTGACCAAGCCACAGCTTCCCAGAAATAAAAAGGGCTTTTTATACACAAGACAGCTACAGCATTTAAGGCACTGAGGATAAGCCCTAATGATGTCAAACGCTGGGGACAGAATGCCAGTGAGCTACAAGGCTAAAGGAAATAAAACAGTTCACATGTTGGAGGACCTCTTGGACTTAGGACAAAGTAAGAAGAATAAGCTGATTCTTTCATAGACCTATATACTGTGTTTAACAATTGTTCTAAAAACTCTGCAAATATAAATTTATTTACTCCTCACAGCAGTCTTATGCGCCCCAGCTTATAGATGGGGACAAGCTGACACAGGTAAGTGCTGCGGATCTGTTTTCAGCCCGGTGTATATGATTTTAAGATCTTTGCTCTTAACCACTATGTCATGCTGCCCTCAGAGATAAGCAAAAAAATGCAAAGGTAAAACACTTTTAGAATAAGATCTGCCATGAAGAGCAAACAAGCGAACACACAAACAAACAAAACCATCTTTGGAGTCAAATAAAGAAAAAGAAAAGAGCATTTTAGAAATATTTAGCACCTAGGTACAGATAAAACCTTTTAAGATGTGTCTTTCACCAACGAAACAGTATGAAGTAAGGAGGAACCTTTGCGCGACCCACACATCATTTCTTTTTGGTTTTATGGTTAAGAGGTAACATCTGGGCAGTTTCAGTATTAATTTTCATAAACCACCTTGACTTGAATGGCTGAAACCATGTTATAGCAGAGCCTTGTTATTTTCAACGAACTTAGACTCAATGTACCATACATTTCTAAAGAAGGAACCAACTACCACCCAGTGTTTAAATGGATTCTTTCACAAGCCAGGAATATAGATCGCCTTGTGCCACAGCAGTTTTTATTATTTTTTAAGGAAAAAAATGAAAAAAAAGTCTGAAAGATGACGTAAAGTCTAAACTGCATTTCATTTTTAATTCAAATGTTCAGTGGATTGCAAGATACAATCTTTACTGATGAAAATCCGGCTGAGTTAAACTTCCTTTTGTTAATAGCCTGAGCCAGATCACCAGGAGCCAGTGGCCTCTGAGGCAGTCTGAACAGTCATCCACCGGGGACTTTATCCATCTGTCAGGCCCAGGGAACAGAGCGCGCCATTTTGTTCTCACCCTGGGAGCTCTCTAGCCAGTCCTAGACACCCCTTTATTCTGCAGCCAGACAACTGTGGGCAATTAGAATATCATGGTAGGGATGACATACGATGGCATGGTTGAGAAGGCCCTTCCATTAAAAACACACATACGTTGCTTTGTGATGCTTAAAGCTCTCAGATGGAGACTTTGCGTTTGTTTTCAGTTCCCAGTGATTCTGTGAGTGAAATATTTAAGAGATGCATTTGGTTTTTATAGTGAAAATACATCTTTTGGGTTACCTGTGCTCATTTATGGAGGATTCACTGGTGTGTGTGTGTGTGTGTGTGTGTGTGTGTGTGTGTGTGTGTGTGTGTATGAGGTGGGGAGGGGTGGTGATTTACATTTATGATTCAGTGACATGTATTTAGTGCCTACCATATGTTAGAAGCCATTGGCCGGCCCTGGTTTCTCTTCTCAGAATGCCAACTGCCTAGTAGGGAGGGAAAACCAGTGCCTAAAATAATGGTACACAAGTTCCAAGTCCCCCGGGCCACTGTTTATGGCCTCGTGCTGCAATATCAAAAGGGGACAATGTCCCTTTAAACCACTTGGGCAACTCATCTTTGCACTTCTGTTTGGCACCTTTTGGCAAACTTTGGCCATTAGTTGAAAGCCACCTTTTCTCCCTTTCAGTGAATAGGAAGATACCTGTTAGATCTTTGGTTTCCTTTGGGCCTTAGCTGCTGTCCTGACCTGACCTCAGCTCCCGGGTTTTGCCTGAATACACCCTTTTTCTGCAGCTCTCTGCTGCTTTGTCTTGAGGTTTCACTAGGTAATTGGAAAATATAATGTGCCTTTTCCCCTTGTTTTTTATTTAAAATTAAGTTTTATGTTTCAGGCTTTTTAATGAAATTAAATACTGTGTAGTTAATGCAGTCATACTGTATTTTCACTGTAAAATTCTTAGATGTGTGAAAGTTCTTATGCCACAGAATTGCTTGTAAAACACTGAAATTTTAGCTTCATAAAACAGAAAATATATAATTCATACATATTACTAAATTTTCAGAAATGGTATATCTTATGGCTTTTTTTTATAGCTGTGACTCTCCATGTAAGAATAAAGATAGAAGTGATTATTTTTTTGTGTTCAGGCAATAAATACACATTCCTTGGCATTGTTTAGATGTATTCAAAACCCACAAATACTGATTCGAAAGCAAAAGAAAATGTATCTGGAAATATGATGCAGCTATAAATCATGAATTCACTTTATTATTGAAAAAGTACAGTTTGGATAAGGTAAAAAATGGCCATAAGATTCTAATTTTTCTAGTAAAACATGCACTAATGGAAGAAGAGGAGATGAAAGATGTGTATGCAGGACCCTACTGAGGGATGTTCGCGATCAAGCCTCCTCATTGTTTCAAATATTTCATCCGGTGACTATAAAATGTCAGCTGTAAAAGCAGGGTTATAGTTAGCTTGTCTGATTAGAAAACTCTCTCATCTTTTGAATCTTTCAATGTTTTCTTCAGGTCAAAATAGAATCAGGCATTCTTTTTACCTAATTAAATTAATCTAGGATTGCATTTATGTTCTACAATATTAGGAATAATTTTAGGACAAAAGCTAATTTAGAGCCCTAAAAGCAGAGTTGATAATTCTAAACTGTACTCAGAAAAAAAATGTTATGTAGAAATTCCACACCTCTATATTGGAGATATTTTATCTGAAGAGAAAAGGATCAATATTTCATTCATTCACCTATTTGTCCAATTATTTATCCATTCATCCATTCAACAGACATTTATTCAATACCTGCTATTATCCAGGTACTACTTAAACACTAAGGATATAGCAGTAAACACACAGGTTTCTTGCAATTAGGGAGCTTCTATTTGAGGAAGGGAAGGGAGAAAAAAATCAATCAATTAATCAATCATTAGGTGGTGATAAGTGTTGAGAAAATAAAAAAATAGGATATGGGAATATAAAGTGAATGGAAGGGTTGGGTGCTGTTTTATGCATGGTCATGAATTTGGAGACTTGTGACTAGAGAGTTGAATAAAGCAACAACATAAGCCATAGAGATATTTGAAGGAAAACTGTATTAAGCAGAGGGATTAATTAGCATTAAGGCCCCAAGGCAGGAGCATGCTTGATGTGTAAACAGAAATAAAATGAGAATAGCTGAAATACAGTAGGAGAGTCCAGTGAGAGGGTAATTGTAAGAGATGAGGTTATAGAATTTGGGACAATATCATGCAGGCCTCGGTGGAGACTTTGGATTTTATTTTTAGTGAGACAGAAAGCTATTGGATGGTTTTGAGCAGAGGAATGACAAATTTTAAATATATCACTCAGACTATTTGTGGTAAAAAGTAGATGAAGCTGGGGAGACAAATTAGGAGTCCATAGGCATAGTCCAAGTGAGACATATGTTTTTGCAGTTTTTAAGGAATCTTCAAAGTAGACACCAGTCACTGGGCTCCACAGCGTCCCATAACTGCCCCTGGCAATACAGAAGTATGACTCCTGGAGCCCAGTGAGCATGGGAGACACACAGAGAGATTATTCTCTGTAAGCTTAAAGGTTTGTTGTTACTGATAATAAGCAATGTGGTTCTCTATATTTCAAAACAACTTGATAAGCAAACAGAAATGACTAAAAATATGTTTTCAGTCAAACATATCTTTTTAAGAATTGAAATAATATTATATTGAAGTTGTTGAATCAGTAATGAGCCAATAACTGAGAAATAAGTCCTGTTTCAAAGTGTACTTATATATCTTCTAAATTATATGTGCATTTTTAGAGATTTAAATAGAAACTATGTTAATAGTTCTACAAACATTGTAGGTACACAATGACTGTAAATATATGGTTCAGAAAAATAAAATATTTAATAATATGAAATATAATTATCTGCATAAAGGTAACCGGAAAAATAATTATAAAACATTATTATTCCATTTATATGAAATGTCTAGAATAGGTAAATATATACAGACAGAAAAATTAGTGGTTGTAGGACTGAAAGGGATGGGACATTTTGGGGGGTGATAGCTAGAAGGTATAGAATTTATTTCATAGGAGATAAAGATGTTCTAAAATTGATTGTGGCTATGGTCATACAACTCTGAATATACTCAAAACCATTGAGTTGTATGGTATGCAAATTACATCTCAAAAAAGCTATTACCTCCCCCCTTCCCAAATGTTGATGAAACTGATGGATGAAGTCTTATTCATATAAAGCCATGGCCACATAAATTTGTGTTTTAAAAAATCTAACACATTAGTGAGTCAAGAATTTAAAATGCTCTGCACCAAATATGAAAATGTTTACAAACTTTCTGTCCACTTTGCATTTATGAATAATTATGAGAAAATTGGGGGCAGGGGAAGTCAGGCTGAGAACAAATTCATTGGAAAGAAAAAGTATCATTAATCATCATTTGACTACCACTTATCATTAATTAACTGCTCCATAGAAATTAAGTGCCTGAAATTGTGTTTGTCTAACATATGTCTAGAAGATCTGTTTGAAGTATCCTTTGTACTTATGGTGAACTTCAGGCAAGGAGACCTCATCAGGTCAGGCATCAAGAAGAAGTATGACTTTCTTTAAGTCAAAGGAAGGTTTATAGTGCACATATTCTTCTTAAAGCAGCACTACTTTTTAGGCGCTTTAAGACTTCTCATTATTAGCAATCTTTAAATCAATTTTCTCACAAGGATTTCATGACCTGATTGACATGGCTCTTCATTTATTTTTATCAGCAATAGCTACCAATCCGTGGTTCAAACCAGCTACAGACCAAATTATAATGTAATAAAGAAAATATTTGTTTCTTGTTTTTGTTTTGTTTTAGGTTGAAAAAGTACCTAGGCACAATAGTAGTTCAGTAGTTTGCGCTGGGTTGGAGCATCACCCAGAAAATGGCCCTGGATTAGGTGCTGTGATGAACTGGTCTCAATCCAAGCTCATAATTTTAGTTGTCAAAGGAACCTAGACGTCTCCCACAGAATATTGCAAGTGAAATGGGGCCAGACACTCTTGAGCAAGCACCTGGCCCCATTTGGCATTACTATGGCCAGGACCTGAACATGATGATCTGAAAGACTGGCAAGTGCCCCTGGCCAGTGACAGAGCAGTGGAAACCTGCCTCTTCTTGATAGCTCACAGGAAGAGCAGGCTCCAGGGGTCAGGGGCTAAAAAGTGGTGATTGCTTTTGTGTCTGGCTGGATTATATTTGTGTCCTGCCCTGACCAGCAAATAGTTAGCTGTTCATTACCCTTGGTCTAAAATTCCCACAAAAATCAAAGTTCCCCCATATAACTTTCCAAACAAATCCCCAAATCCCATTTTCTTTCTTTACTCCTGATTACATTTTCTATCACTGTTTCTAGTCTTCTCCAAACTACTCTAATTAATCACGTCTTACAAGCACTATACAATAAGCCTTTACTTAATTTGTCAAGATTCTTAGAACTGTGGCTTTAATCAAAATGATGTATAAGGAAACCAATTTCCCCCATAAGTTAATTGATATAAACAAGAGTCAAGTTCCTTTGGCATATTTTGGGTCACAAAAACATCACCAAACTTCTTAATAAGAATCCAAAATGCTTCTAATACCAAACATTGTAATAAAAATGTGAACTACACAAACATTTAAGGAAGATCAATAAAAACAAGTGAGATTATTCTTTCTTAACTTGCTTTTTCCGGTTCAGGGCCTTGGTTGGCCAGAGCCTGCCCCAGAAGCTAAGGGTGCACAGAGGGAATGATTGTTGGACAGGACACCTTACCATCACAGGACACCCTAAAGTGTGCATTTTAACCTATATTGGAAAGGACACCCTATCATCATAGACACACCAAAAATCACTCAGACTGGGATAATGTACATGTACTAGTTCACCCCACATGCACATCTTTGGGATGTGGGAGAAAATCAGAGCATCTGGAGAAACTGCAGGCAGACATGGGAAAACATGCAAACTCTGCATAGACAGATGTTCCAGGCAGGAATTTCTTTCTTTCTTTTTAAAAAATATATTTTTATTGATTTTCTACAGAGAGGAAGAGAGAGGGATAGAGAGTTAGAAACATCGATGAGAGAGAATCATCGATCAGCTGCCTCTTGCACACCCCGTATCAGGAATGTGCCCACAACCAAGGTACATGCCCTTGACCAGAATCGAACCTGAGACCTTCCAGTCTGCAGGCTGATGCTCTATCCACTGAGCCAAACTGGTTTCGGCAGGAATTTCTTTCTTTTCCCCCACCCCATCCTATCTAATAAAAAAGGCATATGCAAATTTACCATCACATCATCACAAAGATTTCAGTTTCCAAAGCCACAAGATGGCAGTGCCCAGTCCTCTCAGCCCAGCTGGAGTACCCTAGTCCCGGTCCTTTCACAGAAAATGGGTTGCCTCAAAAGTTGGTTGAGCTTCTTAGGACAAAAGAGCATTCAAAATATTTGAAAAGGGAATTCCAATATTTATAAAAGTTTGGACTAGACAATTAAAGGTTATTTCCACTACAACTTTATATGATTTTATTTTAACATTTTGAATTCACAAATACTCGCTGTATTGTATGTAAGGAAATAATATTTAAAGGATTGGCAATTATTATTAAAACAACTTATAAAACACACTGTTTGTATGTCAAGGACATTCTGTGTGATTTTCCTAATGGCTGGAGTTAATGCCCCTAAACCATCAGTCGGACATCCCCTGAGGGATCCCAGATTGGAGAGGGTGCAGGTTGGCTGAGGGACTTGCCCCTCCCCCAGGCATGAATTTTGTGCACCAGGTTTCTAGTTAGTGTTATAATGAAACAATGCTGAACTAAATGGTAGTTATTTGAGTAACTGCTGTATAGCACTGTAATCAATTTTAACTAGGGCTCTATAGATTAGAACATCAACTCATTTTACAGAGGCAAAAACTGAGAAAGATGAATGAGGATCATAAATGTTCAAATAGGAGCAAAAGTGTTGAGTCTATTATTTATTGGTTGGGTTGCTAGGGTGTGAATGGAATTTTATCATATTACCTTTCCTTCAATAAATTTTAAAATATACTGGGTACTTCCATTGATGCACCATGTCCTTTCCATGGCTCACTGAAGGTCCTAAGCAGGACTCTGGGTGAGAGATTCCTATTTTCCCTTTTTTGACTTTCTTAGCACTCCTGTCTGCTTCCAAAATTGTTTTACTGTTATTTGATGATCCATTTCTGTTCCCTGGTTTGTAAGCCTTTTGAAAATAGGTGACCTGTGTCATCAACTATCACTGATTCACTTACAATATCTACCACCAGGTAATATCCTGGTAGGTGCTAAATAGTTTTGAGTGAACAAAATAAGTGCCTTTATTCAAAATATATTGAACCTTCTTCTACAAGTGAATCAATACATTTTGTTAGCGGATGAACACAATGATTGATGGTTTATTATGAAGTGAGACATACTGAATTATCAGTAAATTCTCATGAGGATTGATCCAATTTACCTGTCCAGGTGTAATTCTGTATTCATTGCCAACAATCACAGCCTGTAATAGAGTAATAAAGTAGTCGGTATTTGATGAATATGATTTTATTTTGATTACGGATCTGTTTCCAAATTATAATTTCTCTCCATTTTCAGCATACAAAAGTATTGCAGATCTTTGGTACATGAAAAAAAAAATCTTTAGCAGTCTACATGGTGAGTTCACTTCTCATTAGTTTCAATGCAGTTGTTACAAGACTCATGGATAAGGATTTTATTCAGAAAGGTCTCTCTTTAGACCCTTTCCATTTCAGTGTGGTTTGAGCACCAATCACATCAATATCAGCTGGAGCTTGTTAGAAATACAGAATATTAGGCTTCAGCCCAGACTACTGAATTAAAGTGTGCATTTTAACAAAATCCCTAGGTGATTCAAATGCACATTAAAGTTTGAGAGGCACCATTAGGTCTTTATCTCTATCAAGGAAATTAGAAATGTCATATTTGTAGAATTTAAAGAATAAAGTCTTGTTGTGTCTGTTTTTGATTGGTCCTATAAACCAAATCAGCTTAGCTGATGCAGGTGAGGAGCTTAGTAAGGTTTTGAATATTAATGTTCCCACATGATCAGAATCATGGAAACATATTGGTCACCTTTCTTTTGAAATGGGATGAAACAGTCAGTTACAAAGTAGCATTTATAGGATGCTCACTGTGTACATAAATTTAGGTGAGGCTTTCCAGGCCATTACAAATAAATATATTTTATGGATGGCATGTTTATTTCATTATATAAACAGGGTACATATGTCCAAAATCATTGTTATGAAAATTAGTCCAGAATACATTTCTCCCAGGCAAAATTCATGGCCATGTCTGAAACTGTGGTCAACCACATGACCCGTGTGCTATGCGACCTACCATCACTTGGAAGTAAAGTGAGGATATCAACTACTTTGAAGTCCGTGTAACAGGGTACAGAAGGAATCAGTGATCAGAAAAATACAATCATGTACCCTTGTACATAACCTGGCGTGGTAGGTTATGCTATTGGCCCCAATCCATTAGCCCTCCCTGTATCCATACCCTTTGCCATGTACTCTTCAGAGCCTCCCAGTGTAGGTAGTATTTCCCTGCCTCATGACTTTAGTTCAGCCATGAGACTTGCTTGAGCCCATGACATAGATAGAAATGGCGCTGTACCAGTTCTGGTACGAGGCACCAAAAGAACTTGGTGAACAGTGATGAGCAAGAGTGCATTATGTGAAGCTGGGGAGATGAGCAGAAGTCAGAGCAGTCAGGGTCCTGTTGACAACAGTACTGTAATAGATCGGGTTATATTTTTAGTGATGGTGGGCTTTTAAGAAATCCCATTCTACCTTCTAGCATAGCTATCTGTTTTCATGTTATCACCGTTACTAGATTTTTTATAGCTCCTTGATTATGAAAATCTATATTACCTATCACTGAATTATTATATGCAAGCACAAGATGAGTGTTTTTTAAGTATGTCAAGTTGTAATTCAAATGGTTATGTGTGTTAATATGCTACCAATAACACCATTGGAAAAGCATTTACAAAAAATATAATAATCAGATGGGGAAAAACCCTGAAAAATATTGTTTATACTGACCATATCTTTATTATATTTTGGTCCTTGACGATGGGAATCTAAATTACCCAACACTGAATACTTGCCATGCTTATCACAAGGTTGATATTTGTTAAATATGTCAAGTGGTAACTGAAATAGGTACATGCCATTTATAAGTCAATTTTTTTTAAAATTGCTGATTATGACATCCTATAAAAGAAATGGAACTACAAAATGGATGTGTTCATTTACCATGTTAGGGAACACATTTCCATGATTTACTTTGAATGAAATATCACCTTTATATACTAGTAAATGTTTAGCTAATAGTAACTCCACATGTTATATGAGCACTTAGATATGAAGCATTTTAAAATATTTTGAAGAGTTTTACATTACTTTCCAAAATAACTCATAAACAATTTGCTGTGATGAAATAGAGATTTTAACTTCATGTGACACAATCATAGCAAACCTTTAAAACTGTAGTAACATTAGGCTAGGGCAATGGGAATTAGTTTTAAAACAAAAAATGTGGAATAGTTCAGAAACAACATTAGGGACCTGTCTGCTCGGCCTTGTTTTGATAGAAGGTTATGGCTGACTCTGACATTTCGTCAGAAACAGTTGAGGGTTGTTGGACAATCATCTTCTGAGATGTTACAGCATTTTTACAGAAACAATCCTATGTTCTTCCCCCCCCCCCCTATTCAGAATCCTACTGTGTTCAAGTTAATCTGTTACCTGTACATTGAAAGGCTCAGATAGCAGACGGAAAAAGGACAGAATTGGTGATTTTTGCCACCGGGTGAATACTTGTTTACCTTGAACCTCCTTGTGAGTCTAGGATCAGGGTCCAGAAAGCTGACAATTTTGCCTTCTTTCTTCAGCTATGTAATTCTTATATTATATTATAATATATGATAGATATATGCATCAAATATTTACTGGGTGTTATTTACCCTTGAAATTCCTTTGTAAATCTCTTCTTTACCAGAAGCCTTCACTGATCATTCTAGATATTAATGATCCATTTCTTCCCACAACTATTCTAGTCCCTATTTCTTGTACTACTTATTTGGCACTTAAGAGACATTGACTTTGAATGTTTTTTTATCTTAAAACTAGAGGCCCAGTGCAAGAATTTGTGCAGGGGTGGTGATCAGCCAGCCCAGTCCCAATATTGGGGCTGGACCTGTTGGAAGGAGGAGATGGCTGGAGGTTGGCCAGCAGGGGGAAGGGGCCATGGGGAATTGGGTGGCAGGCTTCACCCCCTATTGGGGGGGTAATTAGGGGTAGGGCTGGCCAGAGAGAGGGTCTGTGGACTGATTAGGGAGGTGGGGGCCTATAGGGGGCATGGCTGGCTGGGGAGAGGGCCTGCAGGAGGTTGACTGCCTGCGATCAGGGGCAGGCCAACAGGGGGAGAAAAGGAGGTGTTTGGCAGGTGGTCAGCTCTTAATTGGGGTCAGAGAGTCTAATTGGGGGCAGGCTGTCAAGGGGGAGGGGCCACTAGGTTGGCTGGCTGGCCCTACTGCCTGATAGGCTGGTTTGCTGGCCACAGTGGACATCATAGCAACTGGTTGGTATGGCTGTTATGGCTGCTGGCTTTTTATATAGAGAGATTATATCAAAACATTTCAATGGGTCCACTTTTATTATTTCTACAATTAAATAGTTGCTGAGGGCCAGAGTGAGTTCCTCACATATATCTTTATGTTCCCATAGCACTTAGCAGGTAATAGACAGCATATATTTGTTGACCAAATGCATGCATGCATGCATGAATGAATTAATAAATGAATGGCTTTGTGAGCATTATTTATTAATTTTTCATTAAATTATATAGTGTCTATTCTTGTGAAGCTCATATTCTAATTAGAAAAGGATCACATATGTGTATTTTTATAAATAGGATGTATTTCACCTATTGATAACAGTTTTCTATGACTTATGAGAAACATACACTAGCCTACTTTTTTTCTAATAGATGTAAACAATATTCATTTGATGTTTATTTATAGTTTTTAGAAGATGGTAATATGTAGCCAACTCTTGATTGAATGATGTACATATTTTCTAGATTTTTTTCAATAGCATCTTCAACTGTGTTAGAGGGTTAAAATGAAAAGTAAACTTTAATTTTTGTTGTAAAATAACTGTTGTAAATTGATAGAAAGATGAAAGCAGCCCTATTGATTTCTGTGACCCTTTAACATCATTTGTGGACATCATTTATGCTTTTGGTTCTTGAATCAATAATTATTAGTAACTGATAATTGTGTTCTGTACCTACAGATTCTCACCAACATGTGTGGAAATACAACTTAGTCTTTTTACTTGTACCCTTTACTAAGTTTTAACTATAGGAATCCCATGACTTGAAGATATGGAAATTGTTATATTCAGAGAATGTCAGGACAAATTCCCCATCATTTCCAGTCCTCTTCTTAAATGTTCTGCTGTATAGTCTATTTAATAGTTGCAACTACTCAATTCTGTCATTAGAACACAAATGCATTCATAGACAGTAAGAAATCAGTGGGCATGGCTATGTTTAATACAACTTTATTTATGAAAATGGACATTTTAATCTTATATAATTTTCAAATGTCATGAGTTTTGATTAAAATAAAAAAAATTAGTCCCAATTTCAATGTCAAATAGTTCCTTATGTGTACATGTCAGCCATGATATTTCAGATCTGGTTGGTGGACAGATGGTGGCAATGCCGGTCCGCCCGTCTCTGGTTTGGTGCACATGGGCCTAGCCAGTGGCCATGGACAACAGGGGGGTGGGGGAATATGTAGGGAGGGGTTTGGGATGGGAAAGGGGGGGATAAGGACAATTATGTGATACCATAATCAATAAAAATTAATTAAAAATTAGTGCCCAGTCAGAATGGCTCAGTTGAGCATTGAACTATGAACGAGGAGGTCACAGTTTGATTTCCAGTTGGGGCACGCAGGAGGCAACCGATCAAAGATTCTCTCATCATGGAAGCTTCCATCTCTCTCTCCTTCTCCCTTCCCCTCTGAAAAAAAATATTTTAAATAATATTTAGTAATTGAAAACACTTTTTAGCTGAAGGACTATTTAGAAACAATCATTAAAAATCTATAACCACTTTTTTTTCTACCACTGCAGAGTTAAATCCTTGCAGCAGGGTTGAGAAAGAGCATAAACCCACAAGACAGAATTATTTATAACCTGGCCCTTTAAAAGAAGTTTGCCAATCCTTGGTTTAGACAGTAATATATTTCCATCAAATAGCAGTAATTATTCAAATGCTGTATAAAGTACAATATAAGATACATTTTTTTTTGCTCCAAAGCAACACACATTATAACATAATAATATTCATGAACTCACATAAGGTATTTTGAGCAGCTGCTATGTACTGAGCACTGTTCTAGGCACCAGTTACTGCAGCTCAATGATATATATGGGCATAATATCCACCCTCATGGAGTTTACATTTCTGTTTGAGAGCCACATAATAACAAATAAACATGCACACACACAATGCATAAGGTAATGTACAGTCAAAATGAGTCCCACAAAGATTTCTGGCTTCTGAGCAAGATTAGAAATCACAGAAGCAGTACCAACAATTTTATTTTAGGGCTGTCTAAGCTTGAGACTGCAAGCTGCCCATTTAAACTCTAGTTGGGGTTAATGACTTATGAAGAAAGCTTAAACTTTGCTCAGAAATGGCAATAAATTAAAGAGAAAAATATAAACTCAAGGTTAAGACAGAGCCTTGGTGCATTTTTAAAGTGAGTTTAGGCTTCAAAACTGTTTTAAAGCAAATATTTTAGAGAATAAGAGAATATGATTAGAAAAATTTAGAATTCTCTATGGATCCCTAGAAATAAATATCTCTAAATATTGTTGCACTTGAAGTTAGTTAAAGATTTATGGCTATGGGGGAGCAAATTGATAGACCATAAATATGAATTAGAAATTATGACTGGATAGAGTAAGTGATCTGCTTAGGTTCTGACTCCTGAGTGTTCTGACTTTAGTAAAGTTCTCAAAGCAAGAAACTTCAATCTAAGCCGTGGATACCTGAGAACAATTCAATTTATGGTACTGGGGGAATAAGACAGGACATATTAATGGCTTTAAATAAAAATTGAATGCTTCAATATGCTTATTCTATGTTCCAGCAAGCAGTTGGCTTTCTGAGGAGAACCTGCATGGGAGAAGTCCAATGATCAAGTACAGTGTTTCAGTCATGTGACCTACTGGATATCTCTGAGGACATTTAGCAAATGCTCTATGCAATGTGATTCTGTAGTGTAAAATCTCTGTCACTGAATGCCCTAGCTTTCTGTTGTAAGAATTAAAAATAAAAGAACAAGAAGGAAAAGAGATCATATTGTATCTTTATTTTCAAAGCCTCTCTCATATTTTCACATTACTTATTAGAGTAGTTTTTTTTTGTAAGGAATTGTCAAAATAACACTGAAATGAACACTACTGTTGTTGGTGAAATAGTCAAAGCAACTCAGAATATAAAATTTCAATCATGCTGCTGTAAAGAGTTGAGTGCAGAGGACCTCATGTGGCCTTTAGAGCACCTATGACCACATTAGAAGATATTTTTCTCCTTATGAGAAGCCACGCTTCCTCGCTTGAGATGAGCTCATTGGAAGTCATTTCACAGAAAACCACCAGGAAGAGGAAATAGAAGGCATTTCAAATCAGTTGTGTTCCAAATAGATTTCTGTTTGTTTTGTCCTGAGACAACCACCTCAGAAAGCAAAGCCGGGGAGGTTTCCTAAATGTCATCAAATAGTGATTGTTTCATAAAATCAGGAAGCAGCCTCTGCAATGTGCTCATTATTTTGAGAAAGTAAAATGAATTACTTTTGACAAGATTGACTTTTAAGAATTGTGCACAACACTATTGAGAAGGGGAAATAATTCAAAACTGACATGTTTTACATGGATTATGTCTCTATGACAAATTTAAGGGACTACAAATTTAGTTGGCATGTTGTGATTTTAATTAAAGATGGCCATTTTAGATTGTTATTTGTTCAGAACAGACACTGGGTATTCATTATTACTTTACTTTCTTTTTAATGTAAACTTTTAATTGTAGTAGAGAAGAAATGTGAATACATTGTAATGTATAGCTTACAGAGTTTTTACAAAGGAAATATATTCATGTCACCAGCATCCAGCTTAAGAAGCACCCATGAAGGAACTGTGGCCCCCTTCTGGTAACTATTTCAAATAATAATAATAATATATATATATATATATATATATATATATATATATATATAGTCCTATTGATAGGAAGAGAGAGGGAGAGAGAGGTAGAAACTTCAAGGATGAGAGAGAATCATCTGTCGGCTGCTTCTTGTATGCCCCCTATAGGATATTGAGTCCACAATCCAGGCATGCGCCCTGATACTGTGACCTCCTGGTTCATGGGTTGATGCTCGGCCAATGCACTACATCAACCAGGCAACTGTCCTGGGTTTTAAGAATAGTCACTGTATTGATTTCTAATTGTGGCAATGTTTTAACTTGAAATAAGCAGAATCAAATAATATATACTCTTTTAAGTTTAGCTTATTTTCATTCAATATTTATTATGTTTGCAAAATTTATTCATGATAGTGTGTGTAACTATAGTTCATTCATGTTCACTTCTGTACAAGATTCTATCATATAAAGATAATACTAAACAATCTGTTCTGTTGATGGACATTTGGGTTCTTTCTAGATTTGAGCCATTATGAATAGCATTATTCTGCACATTCTTGTATATAACTTTTGGTAAACCTATGTCTATTACTTCTTTTTTTTTTTAATTGTCCAAAATTTTACATATGTCTCCTTTTTCCCCAATTGACCCCCCACACACCCTCAGTCATTTCTACCCCGGGCAAACCCCCACCACCCCAGTGTCTGTGTCCATTGGTTATGCTAATATGCATGCATACAAATCCTTTGGTTGCTCTCTAACCCTTTCTCCCCTACCATTTGTCTCTGGATCTATTGTTCATCAAATTATGTTGATCATTAAATTTCACATATGAGTGAGATCATGCGATATTTATCTTTCTCCTACTGGCTTATTTGGCTTAGAATAATGCTCTACGGTTCCATCCATGCTGTTGCAAATGGTAAAAGTTCCTTCTTTTTTATGGCAGCATAGTATTCCAATGTGTAGATGTACCAAGGTTTTTTAATCCACTAATCTGCTGCTAGGCACTTAAGCTATTTCTAAATCTTAGCTATTGTAAATTGTGACACTATGAATATAGGGGTGCATATATCCTTTCTGATTGGTGTTTCTTCTTTCTTGGCATATAGTCCTAAAAGTGGGATCACTGGGTCAAATGGGAGTTCCATTTTTAACTTTTTAAGGAAAGCCCATACTGTCTTCCACAGTGGCTACACCAGTCTGCATTCCCACCAGCAGTGCAGGAGGGTTCCTTTTTCTTCATGTTCTGGCCAGCACTTGTCCTTTGTTGATTTGTTGATGATAGCCATCCTGCCAGGTATGAGATGGTACCTCATTGTTGTTTTGATTTGCATCTATCGGATGATTAGTGACTTTGAGCATGTTTTCATATCTCCCGGCCTTCTGTATGTCCTCTTTCAAAAATTATCTATTTAGGTCCATTGCCCATTCCTTTTGTTAAGTTGTATGAGTTCTCTGTAAATTTTGGAGCTTAAACCCTTAATAGAAATATCATTGTCAAATATGTTCTCCCATGCTTTCTTGTTGTTTTGTTGATGGTTTCTTTTGCTGTGCAGAAGCTTTTTATTTTGATGTAGTCCCATTTGCCTATTTTCTCCTTAGTCTCCATTGCCCCAAGAGATGTATTGGTAAAGATATTGCTACGACATATGTCTTCTATTTTGCTGCCTATAGTCTTTTTATGGTTTCCTGTCTTACATTAAAGTCCTTTAGCCATTTTAAGTTTGTTTTTGTGTATGGTGTAAATTGGTGATCTAGTTTCATTTTTTTTGCATGTATCTGTCCAAATTTCCCAGCACGATTTATAAAAGAGACTGTTTTGACTCCATTGTATGCTCTTGCCTCCTTTGTCAAATATTCATTGAGCATAATGGCTAGGGTCAATTTCTGGGTTCTCTGTTTTGTTCCATTGGTTGATATGTCTGTTCTTGTGCCAGTACCCGGCAGTTTTGAGGACCATAGCTTGGTAATATAGCTTGAGTTCTGGTAATGTTATCCCTCCAATTTTGTTCTTCTTTCTCAGGGTTGCTGTGGCTATTAGGAGTCTTTTTTTTATTCCAGATGAATTTTTGGAGAGTTTGTTCTAGATCTTTGAAATATGTTGTTGGTATTTTAATGTGTATTGCATTGAATCTGTAGATTGCTTTGATTATAGTATGGATATTTTAATGATGTTGATTCTACAAATTCATGAACATGGTATGTTATTCCATTTGTTTATATCTTCCTCTATCTCTTTGTTCAATATCTTGTAGTTTTCAGAGTACAGATCTTTTACGTCCTTGGTTAAGTTTATTCCCAAGTATCCTAATTTTTTTGGTGCAATGGTAAATAGGATTTTTAAAAATTTCTCTGTGAGTTCATTATTGGTGTAAAAAAGGGCCGTATATTTATGGGCATTAATTTTGTATTCTGCTACATTGCAAAATTCATTTATTAGGTCTAGAAGATTTTTGATGAAGTCTTTGGGTTTTTCTATGTATAGTATCATGTCATCTGCAAATAAGGACATTTTTACTTCTTCTTTTCCAATTTGAATGTCTTTTATTCCTTCTTTTTATCTGATCACTATGGCTAGCACTTCCAGTACTATATCAAATGGGAGTGGTGAAAGTGGGCATCCCTGTCTTATTCTGGTTCTTAGGGGAAATGACTTTACTAGTAGTTTTTTCCCATTGAGTATGATGTTGGCTGTAGGTTTGTTGTATAAAGCTTTTAATATGTTGAGGTATGATCCTTCTATCCCCACTTTGCTGAGATTTTTATCAAGAAAGGGTGTTGGATTTTGTCAAATGCTTTTCTGCATCAATTGATATGATTATGTGATTTTTGTCTCTCAATTTGTTTATGTGATGTATCACATTTATTGACTTGCGGATGTTGTATCATCCTTGCATCCCCAGAATAAATCCCCACTTGGACATGGTGTATGATCTTTCTATGTAATGCTGGATCTGATTTGCTAGAATT
Source organism: Vespertilio murinus (assembly GCA_963924515.1). Lineage (NCBI taxonomy): Eukaryota > Metazoa > Chordata > Mammalia > Chiroptera > Vespertilionidae > Vespertilio > Vespertilio murinus. The sequence goes on from OZ004706.1 coordinate 49,275,821, forward strand.
TTGTTGAAGATTTTAGCATCTATGCTTTTGAAGGATATTGGCATATAGTTATTTTATTGTTGTTGTTGTGTCTTTATCTGCTATTATTTCTATAGGTATATCTAAAAGTTGAATTGCTAAGTCATAGAGTAGGAATATGTTCAGCTTAAATTAATATTGGCTAACAGTTTTCCCAGTGTGCCAATTTACACTCTTACACAAATGTTTAAGAGTCCTGTTGGTTTGATCCTAACCAACCATTATACTCTGTCATCTTCATTTTAACCATTCTGTTGGGTTTGGAGAGGTTTCAAATGAGGTTTTAATTTTTATTGACTGATGACAGTAAGTTCCTTTGAAACATTTATTGCTTATTTGGATGTGGTCTTTGTAAAGTACTTATTCACTTTTTTAAACCGATTTCTTGCTTGCATGTCCAGCCATAATTTTATTGTTTACTAGAGATCTGGTTCACAAAATTTGTGCATGGTGGGGGGGAGTGTCCCCTTAGCCCAGCCTGCACCTTCTCCAATCAGGGACCTCTTGGGGATTGGGCCCAAACCAGCAGTCAGAGATTCCTCTCACAATCTGGGACTGCTGGCTCCTAACTTTCACCTGCCTGCCTGCCTAATCACCTCTGACTGCCTCCCCTCATTGCCCCCCCGCCAGCCTGGTCACCCCAACTTCTCCCTTTGTTGGCCTGGTTGCCCCCAAATGTGTCCTTCCCCCTGCCATCCTGGTCACCCCCAACTACCCTCTTGCCAGCCTGGTCACCCCACACAGCCTGCTTTTCAGTCATTTGGTCATCTCTCACTAATCCTCTTGCTGGCCCTGTCGCCCCATGCAGCCTGCTGTTCAGTCATTTGGTAATCCCTCACTAAACCCCCTGTTGGTCTGGTTGCCCCATGCAGCCTTCTGTTTAGTAGTCCAACAGTTTTTTTTTTTTTTATTGTAATGGGCCCCGGCTTTTTATATATTAGGATAGGATCTTTTCTATATATTCAAAATACAAGTCCTTTGTTGAATATATGTATTACAAATATCTTCTCCACAACTGGACAAGTGGTTTGTCTTTTTATTTTTTATTATGTTGTATCATCTTATTATATAGAGACATTATCACTTTTTAATATTATCATCAACTATTTACTTATTTATTTACCAACTTATCATAGTAAATTACTTGATTTATTTGAATCTTATGAAGTCCCAAATAGAAGGATCCATTTAACCAGCATATTCAAGTTTGGCCTATATTGCAAAATTCCATTCAGAAATTTTGCCCCTAAGGTCTGATTAAAAATCGGGCTATATAATATGTGTTATACCTTTTTAATTATCAAAATAATTTTGTCCTAGTGTTTTCCTTGTAATTAACTATCTATATTCCTGTATTTAAAATATGACCTTTTCCAATTTTGAATATAAATAAATGCTCAAAAGACTTGAAGATCATTGGGAATAAAATAATACTCTGCTGTAAAAAAGAAGGAATTCTTACCATTTGCAACAGCATGGATGGAACTGAAGAGCATTATGCTAAGTGAAATAAGCCAGTCAGTGAAAGAAAAACACCACATGTTATCACTCATTTGTGGAATATAAAAAAACATTATAAAATAATGAACAAAAATAGATATAGAGGCAAAGATGTATCAAACAGACTGTCAAACTACAGTGGGGAGCTGGGAAGGGTGGCAGAGGAGGTAAGAGATCAACTGAAGGACTTGTATGCATGCAAATAAACATAACCAATGGATGCAAGACACTAGGGGCAGGTGAGGGCATGTACTGAGGGTATAGGGGGCTGAGTGAAGGTCAATAGGGGGAAAAAGGAGACACATATACTACTATTTGTAATATTTTAAACAATAAAAATAACATTTAAAAATAATTACATTTTACTGACTCTATGAGTATGAGGGTTTCATATCCAGTATTTCTCTGCCACAACCTCTTCTTGCACTGTATATGACTCCTTGGAGTCTGTTTTATATTGCATAATACTCATGACTGGTATCCCTACAGTGCCTGTTCCACCTCCATGAAATATACTCTCCTTCCTGTTACCAGAGGTATCTCCACCTATGTACATTGACATAGATCACTTCCCAGGTAGAAACACCCCAATGCCTTATGATAAAAGTCAAACCCCTTGGTCCAACATACACAGCCATGAATAATATGGTTGCTGTTTTTCTTCTAATCATCCAACATTATTTGCAATTCTTTAAACAGCCAGGGGTTAGCACTCTTCCACAGTTAGAATGACTTTACCCCCCTATTTTCTTTCAACTCTGACTCCTTTTAAATCTCAGTTTATACACCTATGTAAAGCCTTCTCTGACCTTCATAAGCACAATTGATTCCACCAGCTGGGCTCCCCAAATACTTGAAAACAAGTCATATTTATCTTCCTGTTTATACATTTTTCTCCCTAATTGACTATGAAATTCTAGGCAGAGACCAATGTCTTACTCATTTTTCTGTTCACAGTGCCTGGAATGGGCCCAACCACGTGTCTGGTATAAGTCTGTTGAGTGAGTAAATGAATGCACCATTCTTTTCTGTAAGGTTTTTTCCTTTTCAAAATACTACAAGAATATTAATACAATTTGATTGCAGAAATTATGTCTCCTATCACAAGGAGTGATTGAAATAAAGAATAAGGCAAAGCTCTGGTCAGGTGGCTCAGTTGGTTAGAGCTTCATCCGATATGTGAAGGTTTTGGGTTCAATCTCCAGTCTGGGTGCATACAAGTATCAACTGATGAATGCGTAAATAAGTGCGACAACAAATCAGTGTTTCTCCTTCTCTCTCTATCCCCCCCCTCTTCCTTCCTCTCTTTCTAAAAATCAAAACATGAAAATTACAAATAGAAGGAAGCATACATTTACATGGAGACTGAAAGAGGAGATTCTTGAGTAAACTTGCTTTTTTTTTTTTTTTTTTTTTTTTTTACATTTTCCCAGAGCTGAACATGAACCCGAGGGGAAGGAAAAATATGACCCTAAAAAAAAAAAAAAAGATAATACAAGCATTGTCCTTGTGTCCAGCTGGATTGTGCACCAGCCACTAAATGGTTACTTAGAAATTTTCGTATTTGGGGCCTTTTAGTCAGTATTGAAAGATAGAAGTGTTGAAAGGATAGAAGTAAGGCTTTACAGAGCCTAGAAGAAAGAGATGGTTTGCAGTGCCTGCTGAGAAAAAAAAAAAGCCATTGTTCCTTGTACCCTGTCAGATAAGAGAACTCCTTGATAAGAAGAGGCTGAGAGAGATTAGAGAAGTTGATGAAACATTCCAGAAGCAGCACACTCTAAAAGCAGATGGCAGGGCAAGGTCTCCCAATGGATGCGGGGCAGGCTTCCAGCAAACACTATCTGACAAAAACACAAAGAAGGTTAAGGTGCTCCCCTACTGAAATGCAAGTTATACAATTGGTTCCAACTGTATCATAGGAAACATTCTAAGTTACATCACGGAGAGCTTTCTGAAATCTTCGATTACAGTGACAACTGCACAATAAAAGAGCATAGGATAAAAATCTCATTACTTCTCATTTTCCCCCCTTTTCAGCGGGCTTATGTTTTGATGCGGTGTCTTTGTCAAATTTATTTGAGTTGTCAAAGAGTAACGTGGGACTGTCACAGAGATAGTCTGACAGCATAATGCTTTCATGCCTAGTCCCTGTACTATTCATACGGAGGTATCATGCTATTATCTACACTGCCCATGCGATGTAGGTGTTAGATACTTCAGTGGCTCCCTCAATTCGAACCTGATCATAGCAGAATTCATATTGACTATTGCAATATCAAGGCTGGGAGAGGTACGAGAGTTAATGCAAACATTCAATCATCCAGCCCTGGGCGGTGTAGCTCAGTGGGTCGAGTGCTGTCCCATGGCACCAAATGGTCGCGGGCTTGATTTCCCAGTCAAGGCACATGCCTGGGTTGTGGGCTCAATCTTTAGTAGAGGACTTATTATGGATGTTTCTCTCTCTCTCTCTCTCTCTCTCTCTCTCTCTCTCTCTCTCTTTCTAAAAAAAAAAAAAATTAAAAAATTCAACCATCCATAAGGAAATTTTACTGTTTCACAATATAAGCTAGACTAATTAGAAATCGCTAATATGTAATTACTTTGTCACTATTTACATTGACTAAAATTATATTCATTTAAAGTTTGGTGGATTTTGAACAATAACTTTTATATGGAAAAATAAATAGCACTACATTTAAGGCAGTTATTTGAATAGAAGGGTTACCTTACTGATCAAATCTAAGCTTCAAAATCACCTCTGACTTTTTTAACTTGGAAGACAGACCTTCTTGGTAATATTGATTTTAAGTCAGATTATATGAACCATTATGCAATTACAGATATAAAGAACTACAGTTCAATTTTTGGAATTAAATTTAAGAGCTACATTATTATTGTTGTTCTTAATCCTTGCCTGAGGATATTTTTTTTCTATTGCTTTTCCAGATACGGTGGAAGAAAGAAAGGGAGGGAAGGTGAGAGAGGGAAACATTGATGTGTGAGACACACCAATTAGTTGCCTTCCACGCATGCCCTGACAAAGAGTGGAGAGTGAACCTGCCACCCAGGTATGTGCCCTTGATCAGGGCAACCTGAGACCCTTCTGTACATGGATGGACACTCTAACCATTTAGTACATTGGCCACAGCAAGAGCTAAAATTTAAGTTTAATATAAGTAAATTATGTGCTAGCATTATTTGAGTAGCTACTTCAAATTTATAATATAATTTCATGTACATTATATCACTTAATTCCATAATACCTTTTTAAGCAAATTTTATCCCCTCTGCCCCCCTCCCCCCCTTTAATACATGGTAGAACTGAGGCTCAAAGATATTAAGTCATGTGCTCAGGGTTATATAGTAATTAATTAAATGGGCTCAGGACTCACACTTATGTCTTAGAACTTCAAATCCTAAACCACATTGCCACCTAAGCCTGGACTGTCTTTTTTTCTTTTCTTTATATTTCTATTGAGTAACACAAACCAAGAAAATAATTAAAAATGAATAAATTTATATTTGCTGTTTATTTTTTAAATTTAGGAGCTTATCGTTTTACATCCATTATTTTTACTAAGACTTCTTTCTGTCATGAGTTCAGTGCATATCAAGAAAGGATGTGATGCATCATTTAAATTATAAATGCTGTACATAACTAAAACATGAGGAACATTTTCTTAAGAGGAATTATTAATATGCTCTTCTAAAAAGTAGATGTAGTTTCAATAGTGGTTATCTTTAGGTATTGAAAATATAGATGACTTCTCTTTTATATTTCTATACTTTCTAGATCATCTTTAATAACTTGAGGCACTAGAAAAAATGTTTTTAAAAGAAAGGGTAAGGTCTCCTGTTGGTCTTCGATATTTTGTAAATTTGAGCCAGTCCAACCTCTAGTGTGTTGGAACTCAGGGAGCAGTTCAATTCTTACATCCTCCCCTCCAAACCTTTCATTTCTAATCAATTACACTAGTTGGACATTCGGAAGATGCTCCTTCCAGCTCTAGAATTCTTCAGTGCTCCATCGGGTAGGTGAGAACTGCTTGTTCAAGATAAGCTTTAAATAGAAGTTCTTAAATTGTTCCAGGACTGTTATAAAAAAAGTTCCGAGTTTCTTTTTTTTTATCCTACTCTACAGTGAAAAAGTTATTTCAGGAAAGAACCAGTAGAACCAACAGGTGCCGAGCAGGTGCCACAGATTTCCTAGGAGTTGGAGGCACCGTCATTCTACAGCTTGACCATTTGTCTTGAGGCCAATACTAAGCATATAGAAACAGCCAGGGCTCTGCCTCTGTCCTTGAGGAGACAGTGTGAAAACTATGTCACTATTTTATAATAGCAAATATTTAAAGTCCCTTTGAAAAAGAATACTTTAAAAATTGATTATCCCCATTAAAAACATTCAACAATCCTATTCTATCTTCTAGTACATAATCCCCCAAAAATGAGTCCCAGGTGTGATTTTGTTTGTTAACATGTAATATTCATTAGACTGTAAATTCTTTCAGGGAAGGGTCCATATCTTATACATGTTTACACCCACACCCTATCCCTCAACATCAGTAGGGGCTGAAAATTATCAGCTGAATTGGATGAATAAATTCCATTCAAACACCATGAGGCATCTTTCATGTTATACTGAAAATATTTGTGACTTTATTGTGAGGAGAATAGTAGTTCCTGATGGCTTATAAATTGTATCAATTTATAAACTACCCACGACACACACACACACACACACACACACACACATACACACACACTCACACAAATGATTACCCTGAACCTCCTTTTATTTTATTTCTTTAAGTATTTATTTGGGTGGCTAATTTTCATCCCATTAGACTTTATTATAGCATTAGGTTGATATTATCATATCAATCCTCAATGATATCGCTGCACATAAAGCACGACAAACATTCTTAATTTTTAAGGTTTTAATAAGATTTCCTGTTAAAGTAGTAATCTACATTGCTACGAGGTTTGAAAATAACTTTTACCTTTTATAACTGAGGTGGTAAAACTTCTCATTTAATGTTCCAGATACAGCAAGGGTTTACACCAGGGCAAGATAAAAGGATTGCTTTTAGACTTTCTCAGAGTAGGAGAAAATGCATTGTGAAAACACACTTCATGGGGGAAGTATGGATTTGAGTAGTCATTAAATCCGTGTCCCTGTCTCACAACAGGGTCATACTGTCACTTCAGTTAATGATTTTGAAGCCTCCTTTGCCTTTTTCTCGCCCATCCAATCATGTTAACACTCCCTACCATCTACCTAACTATGAAGTTTCAGATAAATGAAAGTAGTTATTAATGAAGAAAAGTTGAAGCCTATTCATTTAAAACAACTAAGAAAGGTGAGTACAAAATAATTTCAAGGAAGATACAACATAATAGCTCTAGCTCCAGCAATGTCATCTGTACTAACAACCTTTATAAAAGCACCCATGGCAGATTTATTTCAGTAGCATAAACACTGGGAGAGTCCTTTGACTTCCAAGAGGATGAAATAATTCGTAGGTCATGAATACATAAGGTTTATTTCTTTAACCGAAAGTATTTCACCACTTCAAGAAGTATTTATGAGGCAAATTACTGGAATAGTATGGAACTAAATTTGGTTTTATATAGCACCCTCATACCCCAAGTACCTCAATAGCTTTTCTAAAACACAGAAATGCAGTGACAACTGGAACCTGAAGAAGCTATTATGCATTTAAGGACAGATGTTATAGGTTTGGATTCAGAGATTTGCTTTATGGATTCAGGGAATAGGATATTCTCCCACTCATCTTTGACAAGTTCTGTGTCATCTTTATGTCCTACCATAGCTGAAACCAAAGACAGTCAGTGGGCCTCCATGTAGTATCTCCCTTAATCTGAGAGTAATCTGTCCCGAGGGTTGGGGTTGCAATATTAGCCAAACTTTGGTTATAGGATTTGAAATTCTCAAGTCTCTGGCCCTGTGATGAGTGGGTCATCATACTTGATCTAGCCTATTTAGTGGAAAATACCCATCAGTGCCCAGGCTATGAATAACCTTGCATTGAATTTCATGGAAAGATGACAGTGACTAAACCAAGTTTTATGCCAAGATGGTCAAGAAATGGGAAAACTGGAGACATACATCAGCTTATTGTGTGGTGGAGTTATAACTGTTGCCAGGCTGGAGGGACATCTGAAATGACACCAGCAGCCTTTTCATTAAGATGTGGGAAAAAGAAGTGCAAACAAGTGCTATTGCCCTTCAAGGTATTGTATACGGCAGAACTGTTTGTAACTGGGAAGTATGGTTGTGTCAGAGAGGAACTCCCAGGGAAATGAAAAACTAATAAAGATCAACATGAAATCCGGAGTGGTTCTGAGCAGAATGTTGGCTGACAGGGAACAGGACTTAATGGAGAAAGGTTAGAATGCAGCATTGCACACAGAAGAAATGACCTTTGCCCTTTACTCTAAAGTAAGCCACAATTACATTGCAAATGTTAGTCTCCCATTTGTCCACACAAACTGGTGGCTGATATGGCCCCACTCTTTTCTTCTTTTTTTCTTCTTCTTCTCTTCTACCCTAATTTGCAAGCTTGCTTTCTCATTTTTGAACTTACAGAGCACATTCTATAGACTTGAATTCTCCATTTCTGAAGATTATCCACAGTCTTCCTTTATTCTCCACCTGCCTTAGCAGCAACTCTGTGCCAAGCAGCATCAAATGACAATTTAAATGACTCATATTTCCACCAAATTTAAACATTTCCTGTATAGTTTGTGTTTAAGAAATTCTCACTAGAGTGTTTGCCTGATCTTCTTTTCTTTAGACCTTATAATACTGTCTATTGTCATAATTCTAAATCCAACTGGTTTTTGCTTGTTTGTTTGTTTGATACAGCTTCTTATGCCTTTACTTGATAAGAAGAGTCTTAGATATTTACATTATCTCCCACATAGATATTGTTTACATATGTTATCTCTACTCTCTGAACATATTCTCATCTTCTAACATGTATTCACATCACTTATTTGAATCATTTTTTAATTTGTGTAAGGGGACATGGGATTTATTCAAATATCCAGCTTTCCTTTAAAGACTTCTTTTATTTACCTTCCATTCTTAAAATGTGGATCCCCAAACCCTGAATTGGGTAGAAAATTCTTGAGAGGAGCATCACATCTGTGACAAGAAGAGCCACCTTCAGATTTTGGTCTCCCTATTAATGTATATACTTTGGCAAATCACTCCTTTCTATTACCCTGTCTTGAAAATTAAGATATTTATAACATCTATCCTACTTATACCACCGAGTGAATCAGGGAATCAAATGTGATAAATGCAAAGAGTCTTTGTAAATTACTGTAGTGGACATAAGATGCTCAGCATCCTTTCATAGGACACCATTCATCCCCTCTTACAATTTGTGGTTAGATGAAGGTGTCTCTAGCCTCTTTCAGCCCTACCTTATGTGTAAGCAAATGATCTACTAAGTTTGGCCTATTAGATCTCATGTCAATTTTGCTTTTGAATGCCAATGAACAATAAGACTTAAATATTGAATAACAGTTGGAAAATTTATTGAGACCTATGATGGCATTCTAAAGAAGCTATCTAATATTGTCCATGATGTAAATTTTAAGAACTGATCTCTGTTCTTTTGCAAAGATAAATTTTTCAATATTTCCTACAATTCCAATAGTCAACCTACCCAAAGTATCAACAGTATTGAGGTTGAGGAATATTTTTTTTATTGTTTAAAGTGTTACATGTTTCCTTTTTAACATTCCCCCTATTAACATCCCCAGGCCACTCCCACCTCCCAAGGGCAATATCCTACCTCCTCAGTGTCTGTGTCCATTGGTCATGCTAATATGCATGCATACAAGTCCTTTGGTTTCTGTTCTGTGGAGGGCCAAATGGGAAGATACCTGGACATTCTTTAGATTGTTGCTGACTGGGCCCGGGATATTGGCAGAATCATGTCAGTTGCACTCCCGCCCTGGGAGTGCGGAGATGTTCTTAGTTCCTGGCTTGTGTTTATCCGGGAGGAAGGAGTGGGTGGAACCTGTGCCCTCCAAGGCTCCTTGTTTTTTTGTGAAACCCCCTTGTTAGATTGTAGGATAAATAGATGTGCTGCGTGGCTCTGGAGGTCGTCAGTCTGCCTCTCAGCAGAGGAGGTCAGTGGCCCTCCCAGCTCCCAGCTTAAAATCTATCTCTGTGTCTTCTCTCTTTATTTCTAATATTTCTCAATCCCTGACCGCCTCCCCTTAGAACCAGTTCATTCATCTCTCTTTCCATGTGGAACGAGGAAAAGGGAGATCCCGCCACATCAGGCCCCTGCACTGTTCTTATATGTATTGTTGTCCAGCAAGTTTTTCTTATTGCAAATTTAGTGAGGAGCTGACATTGTAGACACTCACACTTAAACTTGAATTTACATGTATTATTTCCCTCAGTTCTCACAACAGCTGTGTGAAATAAGACAGCTTATTGTTTCTCCTATTTTATAAGAAAGGTAAATAAGGCTCAGCGAAGCTATGTTAGTACCCAAAATCATACATCACACAGATACAGTCTTCCCTTATAGTCATCATAGTCTCTTAAACTCCCACAAACTTTTATTATCTGTAAGAGTCCTTTGTCATTAGATTAAACATCGTCTTGTTTTAATGCATTGTGTATTTGTGTCTTGCAAACTCAGGTAAATTGTGAGCTTTTTGGTGACAGGGATTGAGTGATATATTTTACAGCTGCCTCTGTAATGCCCACCACATAGCAGGTTCTTATTAAACATTTATTTTCTACTGTCAACTTGCATTTCCACGTTTTAAATAATTTCATTCAGACTGCTCAGTTTTGACATGGCTTTAAGTATCTCAAAAGTTGAAACTGGGTCTTTATTCACTTTTGGGGAGCCACTTCCTAACATGGGGTCTGGTGCACGTGACACACAACACATATTCCCTAAACGGCTGAATGACTGAATTAGGACTCTGACTTCCTCATGGTAACAGGGGACACATTTTCTACATTCTTTTCCTAGTGTTAATCAACTACGTCTCTGACATAGAATTATATTGGATCTAGAACTTGGTTATTTGTTACCTAAATGACTCTAACTTTCTCTTTAACAACTCTCAGGCTTCCGTATCTCCCAGTTTCCATCAGTCTCATATGTCTCTGACAGAGTTATCTCCCCTCTGCCTCTTTGATCATGTCACCCCATTCCTCAAAACCCTCCCCTGACACCCAAAACCAAACCAACTTGCAGACCGCAAGCTTCAGGTTCTTTATCAGTCCTGGCTATTTTTTTTCTCTTGTCTAGTTTATCTATTTTCATTGCTTTAAGCATTTTCTTTCTTCAAGTAAAAATTAAATTCTCCCCCTTCTATCTTTTACTCAATATTTTGAAAACTACTGTGGTATTTTAACGTGGGCATATCTTTTCTTCCAATTACATCCATTCTTAAATTAAAAGAGCTCTGAAGGGGATGTTGGTAATACTTTTCACAATAAAAATACATTAAAAAAATAAAAATAAAAGATCAGCTCTGAGATTTTTCTCTTCCAGAAAGTCTGTCTAACCCCTTTCTAAGAAAACACACCCACACTATTAAAATGCAAAATTAAAAAATTAAAACCCCCACAAAATCTCTCTATGGGTACCAAACTTATATCTTAAATGGTTTGCAAATCTGAGATTAGATTTGTAAACCATTTTTCATTTTTTTCTGATATGTGACTGCATTAATATATTTTATACCTCTAAATGCGTAACTTTCATACTCAACATCTTTTAAAAATGTTCTGCTGCCCATCAAATTAGGCTTGCATTTAAAGCCCCTAATGATTGCTTTAAACTTCTATATTATTCTGTACCTTACCTACCATTCCACTATTCTGGCAAACTTTGCTACCTCTGTTCCTTTTTCTTAATAAACCCTTCAGCTAAGCATGCTCCCCTCACCCTATGTCTATATGACCAGATCCTGCCAACCCACCAACACACAGGCTAAGTGCCAACTGTTCCAGGATCTTCCTTTAACTACCTCCACTGAGAATCCCAACATAAGCACTCATAATGATTTCTTTGCATACTTGATTATGTTCTGCATTACAGATGAATTACTCATGCATGTGTCTTTCCCTACCTTCTATCATGCCTAGAATTTCCTTACTCTCCTCTTCATGTACCAATTTCTTCAACTTTTAGATATCACCTCAATCATCACTTCTCATAATGCTTCTAAGAGCTATCTAAGCAGGTCAAATGTCAGTATTATGGTTACTCACAGCACTATGTACTTGCTCATGACATTTGTCACAGTTGTAATTGACTTTCAGTTGGGTGATTATCTCATTAATGTCTGGCTCTCCCTCTATGTCATAAAAGCAAGTTGCTATGTCTCTTTTGCTATGTCAGTGTGCATATTCCTAACTAGACACAGTGTTTGGATTGTAGCAGGTACCTAATATTAGTTGAATAAATGAATGAGTGGTACATATATTTTCAGGCTGGGGATCATGTTTCATAGAAAGGATCACATATTAAAGTGACCTGTCACTGGATCAATACCATCAGTATTTCTGAGCTGGGGAGCACTGCTGAATGAGCCACACAGGAAGTGAGTTAGATTGCTTCAGTTCTTATGAATATGTGTGTGACCATGGACAACAGAGCCTGGGATCTGGTGGGACAAGCAAGGCACACAGGGCTAACGTGTACAATTTAAATAGGTTCTTACCTCCCGGAGAGTGAATGCCACACTAAATTTTACATTCTGGATACTTTGCTTCCTTCACTCCAGTGTCTAAGCCTTGATAAACATTTTCTTAACCTCTGTCAACACTGGTTTTCTCAATTATAAAAAAATAATAAAAAAATGTATCTACCATGTAAAGTTGTTTTTAATATTCTATTCAGTGTTTCCCAAACTTTTGACATATGTGTACCCCTTCTATAATTTTTGTAACGCTGAGTACCCCTCGTCAAAAAAAAAAAGGATGTATTTTAATAACAATCAAATATATTTATTTTTTCTTTTTTTGGTACATACACAAAATAATAATAAATGAAAAATAAAATTATTCATAATAAAATATAAATAAAAGTTATATTATAATAACATTTATTTGCACACCGGACCATCTCACGCCTCACAAGACTGTCTTGACTTGACTCATGAGAACGTAGAATTAGGCACAGCTAAGCATGGTGCAGTGCATATTCCCACCAAACTTCGGTGCAACGCGTACCCCCACCAAACTCTTCCCGTACCCCTGGGCATATGCATACCACACTTTGGGAAACACTGTATGATATAGAATGATAGTGTAGCTGGTGCATAGGACTTGTCAACAGATATTAACTTTATTACCTATTGTCACCAAGACTAGAGTAAGGCCTTAAGGCAAGGTAGGTTTAGATGGTATGATAAACCAGGGGACATTGTGAAATTACCTGGAAAAAGAAGTTAGAAAGCACAACAGATAGTTTAAATAGATATACCAAGAGCAAGTATAAAAGAATGTTGAGTAGACAAGTGTCAGAAACAAACTCATTTGCTTACTTCACAAGTTGACGAGACCTAAAAAGTTTTATACTGACAGTAAAAGCAAGTTTTGAGGTTTTGGTAAAATTGCCAAATAAACTGACTGGTGTCTACCCCTGACCTAACCCTCTCTGATCTTCCTCATGGATAATGCATTTGCTATTTAAGTGCTTACTTGTCTTCTTCATGATAGAGAAACCCTTCCTTATTTTCAATCAATAGGTGTTCATCCAATGTAACCTATTCACAATATCAACACTAAAACCCCTTAATGTATAACAAACATTATTGTCCATTCTTATTCTTAAAAAAGGTAGTTGTTCCACATCTTTGGCTAAATGAATAATAATATCATCATTTTTTTCTTGCCAGTCTATCATGTTACAAAAATTTTCTTCCCCAAATTGTACATCTTCCTAATGTATACTTCTTAAAATAAGACAGATCACTTATAAATGATGGTCTTTAAGATTTGCATAATTAGCTAAACTAAATTAACATCTTGAACTTGGTCATAATTGCCAAATGTGAGGGTCTTACATCCATTTTTGTTGAAAAAGTTTGGATTAATTTATTCTCTTGTAAAAGTTTGAATGCATAATCAGTTTCTAATCTGATTAAGCAAACTGGCCCAGAAAAATTTTGCAAATTACTCTAATAAGTTCTCTTGGTATTTCCCCACTGAAGGCCAAACGAATGTTGATAGAGGGACACACTGCTTGCTTATGTCTAATCTTCTCATCTGGCTTATATAAATGTCACCAATGAATCTCAGACACATGGCCAATGTCAAATACCCATATGATGTCCCTAAGAAGAAGCAATCTACATTTAAAGACTGACTAGAGAAGGTGGATTTTTAGCCTGAAAGAAACTGATTATTGAGGTGTGAGAGTCAGGGAAGGCATAAAGGTATGGAGAGAACTTTGAAGAAAGGTGTGCATTCAGAAATATATTCAGTGAAGATATTGTTGAGAAAATAGTCCATAGCATTTTCTCTCTGAATGCCATGTGCTAGGCATTGTTATAAAGGCTTTATATAACTCTTCCTCTTTAATCTTTATGGTCTCCTTAGCCTGTGAGGAAATGGGATCTCAAATAGCTCGAATAATAGCCAGTGTCAAAAATAAAAATGGCAGAAGAGGATTCAAACCCTGGCTTTCTCATTCTTGAGGTTGCACTTTTAACCATCATATCATACATGGAGTTGGATACATTAACCTATTAACCTTCATTCTTTAAAACGAGGTGTTACAGAACAGTTAACATTATTAAAGTTGAAGACAGTTGCATAAAAAAAAAACCTATAGATAAAATTCACTTATCAGTAAAACCAATGATGTAATCCAATGCACGGAGGGGGAAAAATACTCAGCAGCTTTCGCCTGAAACCCATCATTGCTCCTTCAGTAGGAATAGCCTAAGTTTGTTAGGGATGCCTTTTAATCTTTTTTTGCAGGATGGGACCAATCTTTCAAGATCAAGTAAAGATTTAATAGCTGGCATTAGGAAATTCAACAGAACCTTTTAGGAGAGGAGCCTTTTCATGACAGCGTGCCAGTTAGAAGGCGATGGAAATGCAAAGAGGAAAATGAAGCACTAATAGGTGCTCTCAAGGTAGTTTCCTTTTGTAGTGCAAAGCAGGCCTAAGACAGCAGGGCCGTGCCCAGCGGGATGACCCCTGCCTGTCTGGTGACTGCTAGCGTTAGGCCAATCACAGAAGATACTTCAAATGATTTTACCCTGGGGAGTGTAGTGAAAAAGGCTTTTGTATTAAATGACAGAGATTGCTGGAATCTAATGAATAAAATAAACTAACAAAATAGAAACAGACTCCTAGATACAGAGAACAGCATATTTTCTTTTCCTTTTGTTTAATTATTAGAGGCCTAGGGCACACAATTCGTGCACTGGGGTGTGTCCCTCAGCCCAGCCTGCACCCTCTCCAATCTGGAACCCCTCGAGGGATGTCCGACTGACTGTTTAGGATCTGGCCTAAATGGGCAGTCAGATATCCCTCTCACAATCCAGGATTGCTGGCTCCCAACTGCTCGCCTTCCTGCCTTCCTGATTTCCCCTAACTGCTTCTACCTGCCAGCCTGATCACCCCTAACCAATTCCCCTGTCAGCCTTATTGATGTCTAACTGCTCCCCTGGCAGCCTGATTGCCCCTACCTGCCTTTTCATGGAGGCCTGGTCACCCTTAACTGCCCTTCCATGCAGGCCTGGTTACCCCTAACTTCTCTCCCCTGAAGGCCTAGTACCCTCCCAATTGCTCTCCCCTGCAGGTCTGGGTTCCCGAACTGCCATTCCCTGCAGGCTTGGTCATCCCTAACTGCCCTCCCCTGCAGACTTGATCGCCCTTAACTGCCCTCCCTTGCAGACCTGGTCCGTCCCAGCTGCCCTCCCCTGCTGGCCATTTTGTGTCCACATGGGACAGCCATCTTGTGTGTTGAAATAATGATCAATTTGCATATCACTCTTTTATTAGCTAGGATTTTATTTTTTGAGATTTAAGGCTGAGGTTTCTTTTTGTTTTTCTGGGGATTTTTTTTGTTTTGTTTTGTTTTGTTAGTCCTTACCCAAGGATACTTTTCCATTGATTTTTAGAGAGAATGGAAGGGAGGGGGAGAGACAGAGAGAAAAACACTTATGTGAGAGAGAAGCATCCAGTGGTTGCAGCCTGCAACTGAGGTGTGTGCCCTTCATCAGAATCAAACCTGAGACCCTTCAGTCTGCAGACCCACACTCTATCCTCTGAGCCAAACTGGCTAGGGCTATTTTTTCTTTTGAAGGAAAATATATAAGGCATATATATATTTTTTGGTACTGTTTATTTAAAACCAGTCAATTGATTAATTTGTAAACACGTTTTGGCACAAAATTTTATTTATAAGTTGTGAGTTTCAAAAGAAATAGTTCATTCACAATGGCCAACATATGTGCATTTGTGTGTGTGAGTTCATAATCACACTAGGTAATACATTTGATGAAATAGGGGAAAACGTGGAAAGAAAATAAGATGAAGCTAGATGTAGGCATGCTGTAAGGACTTGTGTAGTCCTCTCTTTTTATTGGATAATTCATTTACTTAACAAATATTTATTGAGTGCACCTTATGTACCTGGCTCTTATTTAGATACTGAACATTGAAAGTGAACAAAGAAGATAAAAATGCCCGCCTTCATGTAAATTACAATGCAGATTAGATGGGGCGGTGGCGGGGATGGATAAGCATAAAAGCTCAGTAAATTGCATGCATTTACACAATAAAGTAACAAAAACTATGCAACAAAACTAAATAGCAGAAAGGAGACAGTTGCCGAATGCCGGGAGAGGGGCATAGAATTTTAAACAGGGTGCTATTTTAGTCATTAGGGAGATCCACACTATTCTTGTTCATCTGCTTCCAGAACTGTGTATGATAGGGCTGCACTGCTCTGCCCTGTCAAATTTTGTCATGGTCACCTGACTCACTTTGACCTATAGAATATGATCAGAAATTATGTGTCACATTTGAACAGAAATTGTTAAAGGAAGTTAATTATTCTCCAAGTTTTCTTTTTCCTAATGTGACAATCAGTCACTGATGGCACAGGTTCCTGAGTCCAGGGGTAAGGACACAGAAGCCAGTGCTCTCTGCTGACCCTGACAGTCATGAAATGTGAGCAAGATGCAAGCACACTTGATGGTCATTTATTATTACACTATGACACCCATCCTGAGAAGTAAAAATGGTCTGAGTCCATTTTAAATAGTTGCTAAAATCAGACTGCCAATGGGATGCTTTATAGCAGGAGATGGCTGAACTATAGGCCAAATCTTACCCCGCCATCTATTTGGTATGTTCTGCAAGTTAAAAATAAGTTTTACATTTTTTCAGTGGTTAAAAAAAAAGAAAGATAAATCCTATTTTGTAAGCCATGAAAATTATATAGAATTCAAATTTTGGTACCTATAAATAAAATGTTATTGGAACCGAGCCACATCATTCATAATGTAATGCTCCTGGCAGCTTTCCTGCCACAACAGCAGAGTTTGTAGTTGCGTTGAGATTGCAAAGCCTAAGACACAATTAGGCCCTTTACAGAAAAACTTTGCTGAATCCTGCATTAAAGCAGGGACATGGCTCATATCATTGCTTAGAAAATGTGGTGTTACTCTTCCTGGGCATGAGAACTCTAGTGCATAAAACATTTTTTCCATAGCTCCTATAACAGAAGAACCTGTGAAATGTCATGAACACATTCACCAGGAGATTTGCTTGTTTGCATTTCTTATTATGGCATATTGCAGATAAATTCATAATTCATTAAAAGCAGTTCTACACTGGAACAAAATAGTGCAACTTCATGTTTTGTACAAGGCTTGGTACTAGACTTGCCTTTACTCTCAAGGAACTTATACTCTAACTAGAGGCCTGGTGCATGAAATTCGTCCTGGAGGGGGATCCCCTCAGCTCAGCCTGCACCCTCTCCAATCCAGGACCCCTCAGGGAATGTCAGGATTTGGCCTAAATCAGCAGTTGGACATCCATCTCACAATTCTGAACCGCTGGCTCCTAATTGCTCATCTGCCTGCCTGCCTGGTCACCTCTAATTGTCCCCACTTCCAGCCTGGTTGCCCCTAACTGCCCCCCACTGCTGGCCAGGTGGACCCCAATTGCCTTCTCCCTGCTGGCCTGGTTGCTCCTAACTGCCACCCCCCACCAGCCTAGTCACCCTTTACTGTCCTCCTTGCTGACCTGGTCACCCCCAATTACCCCCCTTTGCTAGACTGGTTGCCCCCAACTACCCCCCTGCCAGCCTGGTTGCCCCACACAGCCTGCTGTTCAGTCATTTGGTTGCCCCTCACTAACTCCCTCTGCCGGCCTGGTCACCCCATGCAGCCTGCTGTTCAGTCGCTTGGTCATCCCTCACTAACCCCCCTGCCAGCCTGTTCATAGGCAGCCATCTTATGAGGGCATGATGGTCAATTTGCATATTACCTCTTTATTATATAGGATTAGAGAGAAAAGGCTCACAAGAATACTAACATTAGATAGACGGGGCCTATGCTAGATTAGTTGTATGGCCAAGAACCCAAGGGAGACTTCATCAGTCAGAGTGAGGCATGTCCCCTTGGAGAAGGTCAGAGTTAGACTCATCTCTTTCATGGGCTGTTGATATTGCTGTTTAACCCCAGTTGGATTTCAAGACATCTGTAAAGGCTCCATGTAGTTAATAAAAGTAGATTAAAGTCAAGTTTTCATCCTCTATCAATAGATTGCTTATGTAGCCCCTTCATTAAAGAAACAGAGCAAAACAAATCATTTTGTCAGGTCAAAGTTGACCCCATATTGTGGTAGGGTTGCACAACTACTACTACTACTACTACTACTACTACTACTTATCATTATTATTATTATTATTATTATTATTATTACTATTGGGCTGCACATTACTGTACCCAGTAAATACCCTATACCATACATTACTCTGATTTTAAGTATGACTCAGAATGATTAAGGAATATGGGAAATCTGTTGGATTAGGAAAGATTCAATGATTATTAGCAACATGGTTAAGTTTAAAAGAGAGAGCAAATGAACTAACGAGAAATGTAACTAAATAGCGTGCACCAAAGGAAAGGGTTGAGGGAATGATAAAGAAAAAGGCAATGGATGACATCTAGTCAAATTAGGGTCCAAGATCCTGCCCCCGCCTTCTGCCCCAATACAAATACCAAAATCTGTGGATGTTCAAGTCCCATATACAAAATGGTGTAATATTGCATATAACCTGCCACATTCTACTGTATACTCTAAAACATCTCTCGGTCACTTGTAATACCTAATACAATGTAAATTCTAGGTAAATAGTTGTCATACTATATTGTTTAGGGGATAATGACAATAGAAAAAACACACACACACACACACACACACCTGTATATGTTTACAACAGACACAACCATTGCAGGCCTAACTATATGCCAGCAACAATAAAACTTTTTTTTTTCTTTTTCTAAATGGTTTTGATCCTCTGTTAGTTGAATACGCAGATCTAAATCTGTGGATTTGGAGCGCTTATTGGATGTTTCCGTGTTAGTGCCACCCCCCTTTTAACGTTGCCAATCTAACTAACCCAATATAATTTTTGAATTGTCTACAATGGGAAACTAAAAATACTGAATTTTATTACAGAGTACCAAACCCTCCCCAGGATACAGTTGTACTGCCGATGTAAGTCCATACAAAACCTAGGTGTGTATAAATTAAAGAGCTTTCTCTACAGACCACAGAAAATGAAGCACACCTGCAAGCCAATTCCTCTGGGAAAAGATGCTTTCCAAATGAAATAAAAGCATGCTGCCTCAATCATGCGTATGCCGTGGACTAGACAAAGCACCTCACACTGGGGACTTGTTGAGGGAAGATACACCATGGAATCTAAGATAATAAACTGAAACTGTGGTTGAAGCACCGTCAAAGGCAGTATGGTGGCACACCATTCTGCAGTCGAAAGGAGCTTGTCTGGTGATTGACTCAAAAAAATCCAAGTCAGCTGTCTTCAGGAGAGGATTACATTTTCAAGACAGAGTAAGACACTCCTCCATCCTTTCTTCACTGGGAAGATACCCGGGGATGGCTTGGATGCTTTTTCAGACCTTAGAATGTGTACTATTTATTTCATTCACCATCTCAAATTCCTGCACCTACTGCTATGTTAATACAATTATAGTACAAATAATGGGGGAAATTGTAAAATTAGAGTTTTGGTGAGATCAACAGCGATAAAAACAATAAAGGCATTTATTGAGTGTTATTTTGTTCCAGTTACTGAGGTAGATCTGAGGATGCAGCAATGGATAGGACAACGTCTGCAGTTCTTCCTGAGTGGCTGCCAACACAATCTCTAACTTCTCCACTTCATTATTTCAGGAGCAGAGCAGTGCTGCAACCCGCTGACAACTGGTCCCCTGTCTTTGTGATTCGGGTACTGGATTGATTCTTCATCTTATAGAACTTATTTTAACAATAGCCAGACATGCTGATTTGGAGAAAAGGAGTGGTACATTTTTTTTTGGAGACAGTGTGATAGACAGGGCTGCAAATATTTAAACTTGTATATTTGTGAGCCCATTAAGTTACATACACAACTCAATTTTGCAGTTTTCTTACTCATTTTTATTACTACTTTCTTCAAATCTAACTTTCTTACCAGGATGGGCATTGGGGAGAGAAAGCTGCAACAGTGAATAAGTAAACGGCACCAGTGAATAAAGAGAAACTGTACTTAATGGGAACACATTAGAGGCCTCTGATTAGATTAATGATATTATTATAGTTACACTTTAGGCAGAGGAATCTAAAACAGATTGTAGAATGGATAGAAATAGAAAAGAATATTATTTGGAAAGTCATCTTAGTTTATGTTACAAATAATAGGTCCTTAAAATGGAGTGTATATATACAGGATATTGAGGGAAAAAATGATTATTATGACTGACTTCTGCCAAGTTGATATTAGAGATTAGCATTTTGTGTGTTGTAAAATGATTAATAATATCTTTGAAGATTGACAGACCCACATTATATT
The DNA here is from genome assembly GCA_963924515.1 of Vespertilio murinus. Classification (NCBI taxonomy): domain Eukaryota; kingdom Metazoa; phylum Chordata; class Mammalia; order Chiroptera; family Vespertilionidae; genus Vespertilio; species Vespertilio murinus. The sequence goes on from OZ004706.1 coordinate 49,296,466, forward strand.
TGTAACTCTCATTTCCTAGCTGTGAGATAACTTAAACTCTTTGAATCTCAAGCTGTATGCAAACAATAGGAACAATAAAAAGAAATATGATGATTTGTGTGAAACATTTTATGGTGCCTGGCATACAATATATAGATACCAAGTGAGAGTCCTTAGTAAAAGAAGTAGCATCAGTAATTATAGTAACAGTCCTACTAAAATGCTATATAATTACATATAATCAACCAATGTCCAGGGCTTGACATACATGCTCACTATTATCAATCCAGTCATTCAACAACTATTTATTGACAACTTACTTTCTGACAGGTTTTCCCTGCGCTGGGACCTGGGGACACATATGCCTAACATAGTACTCCCAAATTCCTGTCCTCTCAGAACGTAAGTTCTAGTAGGAGCAGATGGATTACAAAATCTATAATAATAAAAGCATAATATGCTAATTTAACCAGATGTCCTTCTGGATATCCTTCCGCACAACTTTCTGGATGAGGCCAGTGCTGTGAGGGAAGCCCGGGTCTCAGGTGCCACAGAGAAGCTGGTGCCAGCAGCCAGAGGAAGGAAGGCCTACTCTTGCACAAATTTTGAGTATCAGGCCTCCTGTATAAATAATGGGCTACCTTTGAGCCAACTCAAACAAATCTGGAAAGTGCCTTTTCACAGCTTTCATGCTTTTATTTTACACTAGTGGCCTGGTGCACGAAATTCATGGATGGGAGCGTGGTTTCCCTCAGCACAGCCTGCACCCTCTCCAATTGGACATCCCTCATGCAATCTGGGATTGCTGGCTCCTAACCGCTCACCTGCCTGCTTGCCTGATTTCCCATAACTGCTTCTACCTGCCTGCCTAAATTCCCGAAACTGCCTTCCCTTGTTGGCCTGATGTAACCCCTAATGGTCCTCCCCTGCCAGCCTGATCTTGCCCCTAACTGCTCCCCGCTGCTGGCCTGATTGCCCCTAACTGCCTCTGCCTGTCTGATAACCTCTAACTGTCCTCCCTGCTGGCCTGATCTCTCCCGCAGCTGCCCTCTCTGCCTTGGCTCCCACCACCATGGCTTTTCCCTGAAGGAAGTCAGACATCTGGAAGATGGCCCGTCGATCTGGTCTAATTAGCATATTACTATTTTATTAGTATAGATAGATTATATAGGATAGGATTTCTTAAATGGGAGGGGGAAGCCTTTTTTTCATCAGGAGAAGATGCTCTTGGCAGACAAAAATAACATATACCCTATATCTGGACTGATAGCCGGCCATATGTACAATACTGCCAAACAGGTCATTAAAAAATTGAACTGCTTTCTTACACCTTACACCAAACAGCTGTTACCCTGAAAACGCCTCCTCAGTCCCCACCTTAAATTATGCTTTCCCAGGTCACCCAGATTAGGTTCTGATTGGTCAGTTTCTATGCCAGTCAGCATTAAAAGCTCTGCCCCCTAGGCAGCCATTGTCTCCTTGCACTTCATCAAGATTTGGTTCTGATTGGTTGTTTTCTATGCAAGTCAGTATCAAAAGCTCCACCTACTAGGCAGCCATTGGCTCCTCACAGTTCACCCAGATTTGGTTCTGATTGATTGGTTTCTATGCCAGTCAGTGTCTCCAGGCTTATCTCTGGGCCTGATCAGAGAGGCAGGGCTGATCAGCAGCCTCTGCAGAGGCCTGGAGAAAAAGAGAGGCACGGCTGCTGGCCAGGCCTAGAGAGAAAGGGAGAGGCAAGGGCTGATCAACAGTTGCCATGGAGGCTACGAATCAGACGCTGTTTCTCTTTCCAGGCCTCTGTTTGGGCCTGATCTGCAGCTCCCTCAGCAGTCAGTGTTGAGTCGCCATGCCCGCAGCAGTGGCAGTCAGTTCTGGGTCTCCACAGCAAACCAGCTCTGAATGCAGGACTGACTTCCGGTTGGTCGAGCCTTTGGTTGTTACAGAACCTGGGTTTTTATATATTAGGATGTTACAGTCAGAAGATTTAGTCCTTGTACGTGGTCAACATTTATATAGTAATACTAAAACATGTATTCATAAAATATGCCTTATAAAATTAATAAAGGAAAGGAAAGGAAGAAAAAATTGGCCTCTGTCTTCTCAGAAGTCATGCATTCTGGCACAAAATTTGAGGCTGAAAGTTGCCTTAGATTAGTCAGTAGGTTAAATTTAGAACTGGAATTATATGACTGGATCCTGAGGCTGTGTTGGTGTTTAAGGCGCAAAAAGCTTGCCTGAGTTCTGGTGGTTTGTTAAAGTGGGTGGCATAATGTGAAAATATAAAACACAGTAATAAATGAATGCCTAGATAATGATATAATCTGCAATGCTCTTGTTATCTGTAACTCATGCAGAGCCAAATTTCACTAATGCTTTAGTAACAGTGGGTACTTTTTATTGCCATATTTTGAAGGATTTTAATATGAGAGGAAATTTAAACTAGTGAACTACTTATTTTGATCTGATAGAATTTTTCTCATTTTCATTTTGAACAATTATTTTTTACTTCTATAGATAATTAGGGGTTGTTTGTTTTTTAGAATACTGAAAAACAGCATTAAAACATTAGCTGAACCATTAATTTCAATGGAGGTATAAAACACTTTATATTTTGACCTTTTAAACATATTGTCCTATTGGGAAAAATTGCTTGTCAAAATTATAGCTATCTTTCCAATTGATATCTGGCATTGTAAATAGCTCTTGACTTAGATATAACACATTTAAATCTAAATATTTGGTGGTAACCACTGATAATTGTCCTCATAAATCAAACTTTACTGGTTTTGAATATTTTAAATGGAATCGTATAGTGTATTGTAAATAATAAATTATCTTCTAGTGAAAACTCTGTGCTTTTCAGAATATTTAATTACCATTCCTCTCAACATATCTAAGGGTGAGAAACTTTTGTTTGTTATCCCACAGACAAGAAAACAAAATAGATTATACATATGCAAGTATATTATTAGCAACTTAAAATGATCCAACAGTATCATTTGTCTTTTCCTTATAATCACATTGATGATTTGGGAGGGGGGAGGTATATATATATATTTTTTTATTAGATAATTATTTCTCTTTATTGTGTTGGTTTAGACAGTGGGGCTATGGGCTATGTCTAACCACGACTACTAATGAATCTTCCACACCAGATGAATCCATCAGTGTTAAAAGTCTTACTGCCAAGACTGAGCAAACACATTTCCTAAGACCTTATCAACCTTGACATGGAACAGATGAGCAAAAAGCTGAGCTGAACTGATGAAAAGTATCCCAAGTCATTAACTGCTAATGATGGAGCTTGTAAAGCACCACATCTCTGGAGGAAGAAACTGGCTTGTCTTCTATGCATCATATTTTTATCTGCATTTCAATACTGCTTAAATATGTACTTCATTATAGGGCACAACTAAAATAGAAGGGCACCTACGAAGTCAGGGCCATAAAACAGATCTACAGCCTGCTGGCATGTGAAATTTCTCTAATTTATATTTTTTATGAAACTACCCTCGCATTATGTGGTTGGAAGCATAAATAATAAAGCATGTTACTTAAGCCATTTTACATTTACTGTACTAGCGAGTAAATGCAATGGCCACCCTTATTCTCAAACAATAAAAACTACCCAGCCTTTTCATGAAAGATGATTGCAATTTCCATTGGCCTGTATGTGCAATAAAAAACCATAACTCATCAAAATTTCAGCTATTTTCTCTTAAGATAGAAGAGCATTTTGCTTAAACATTGGACGTGATATTAAATATTCATGAAACTGAATAGAGTTTAAGTACTAAGTAAAACTCGGGTTCTTTTCAACGAGAGTGAAATTCTTTTGAACTAGGTTAACCCTGCCTCTAACCTGGAGAAGTGCTCAAAAAATACCGCAAAGCGATGGTACAATGTGTTCAAAGTGCTACAGTTATTTGGGATTGATTTTTTCTGAAAAAACGTGTTCCTCCTCTGAAATTGATTCATGATAACAGCCTCCATTTGGGTCAAACAGTATTTAACCGCTTGTAAATTTTAATTAAATGATTTGTCACTTTGAACACATAGTTTGTCATCTTGCAACTAAACGATGTGTCTTTATCAGAAAATGACTCAGGGGGAAGGCATTCATCTAATTTGTCACTTGGACACCCATTAAGATAATTTGGTTGTTGCATAGGGATAAAGTTGAAAATTTGTAAAATAGAGTGCGCCACTTTTAGTAAGCAGGATCACATTCTTAGAAAACTATTAAAAAAACATAATTTGCTCTATAATTAAATTCTAATAAGTACTTTACTTCTGGTCATTTTTCATTAGCAGATGTTTAACTTTCTGAGAAGAGAAAATTCTCTGGCTGAATTTAGTATCTGCATGAAAACGTGGGGCTGCAAATGAAAAGCTATACGGTGAATTACAATGATCTGGGTTGGGGAAGGCATTCATTCATCAGAAGTATTTACATTGTCACAGACCTAGCTGAGACCTTGTCTACAGCCCGATTAATATGACCAGAGATAGCCTGGGACAGAGTGACAGGGATATGTGACTAGTTATTGAGATTGCAGAGATCATCAAAGCCTTTCTCTAAAGAAGGGTGTATTTGGCAGAAAGGGAGGCACTAAAAATATTCATTTAGTGTCTAAGAATTATATAAAAGGTTAGTGTATGTATGTTTAAGTGCTCAAGTCAAATAGGCCAAAGCCAATAATCACTAGATGATAGTGCAGTTGGTGATATCACCCAACAGGGAACAGACATATTAGCCAACATTACAAGACATGAAATTGAATAATTGAGTCCGTTTAGCCGTATTACTCTCAAGAAGTCCTGAACAGCTTGGTGAAGTGAATTGGGCCTTACCTATAACATCTTTTTTCCAACTAAAGTCTAAGTCCCTTGAAGTCAAGACCAAGCCTTACATGCCAACATTCCCCTTCAGAGTCCATGAATACAGCACATCAAAATCTTCTGGGAGTATTTTTATTTTTATTATTATTTTTATTCCAGTGGCCCTATTTTCATATGTGAAGGTTCAGTTCTGGAGTAGGGCCTGGGTACAGGTATTTTCACATTCCTATTTGCAGCCAGGATTAAGAAGCACTGAGCTGGCATAGGCGGTCCTCAAATAATGTGCAACGAATGGGGTAATCCTCATATAAGACATGAGAAAGGCCTGCTTCTATTAGTAGAATAGGTGATCTCATAGACATTCACATGTGAAATTTAGCAATGTCTTGAATTTCTATTTCTTCCTAGCATCCTTTAATCATTCCTCATCCTGCCACTACCAGCCTACCAACTGTTTATTCTTCTTTGATCTCCATTTGCTCTCTCTCTTCATTATGTTTCATATATTCTGACACATTTACTAATAGTTATTGCAAATCTGTTTCCAAGCTAATGCTGTTTTCTGTCTCTCACATATCTCATAACTCCATTAGTAAATGCTCCAAAGATCTTTGTAAAATACAACACTTATTAAGTTATGCCTCCTCTCGGAAACCTCCAATGGCTTTGGGAACTGAAACCATCTATCCCTACCTAGTTTACTAGTTACATTAATGCATTTCTCTGCCATTGTCTTCATTATCAAAAGAGATTCTCACCTAATAAATAAATAATATTTTGCATTGCAGGGACTTTCTGAGAAACCCATTAATTCTTCAATAAAAAACATCAATAGTTTATATCCTAGACTTTTTTTTTAACTCCTCATCTCAAAAGCCTCAAAATCCCCTCCTTGCTGTGACCAACAATTCTAAATAATTCTATGGTGATCCTTACCCAGTCCCACCCAAGTACCATGTTGAAAGGCCTACCTTAAGCTACACAGCAAATTCTCAATAAAACTGAACCTGATCTTCTGCCCCTGGGCACTACCAAATTTCTCAAGGTCATCTTCTTGCTTACTTATGTGAGCATCAAACTTAGCACTGTCTTAGCAACATGCTGTGTTAGTGATATTTGGAACGCCAGTATTCTTCTACACTTCTTTAATCCCAGCAGAACTGTGTTCCAGCATTCCTTCCAAGCATGGTACTCTAGACCTGCCAGAGCAGAACCTCAACTATCTTCTTTTTAAAAAAAATATTTTATTGATATTTTACAGAGAGGAAGGGAGAGAGATAGAGAGCTAGAAACGTCAATGAAAGAGAAACATCAACCAGCTGCCTCTTGCACACCCCCTACTGGGGATGGGCCCACAACCAAGGTACATGCCCTTGATTGGAATCGAACCCGGGACCTTTCAGTTCTCAGACCGACGCTCTACCACTGAGCCAAACCGGTTTCGGATCAACTATCTTCTTTACCTTTTCACTTACAATTCTCCTTTACCTCCTCTGTGTGTCAGACTATATGGGCAAGCTTCTACTCTCTGCAGACATCACAGCCCTTCTTATTCCATGCTGTTCTCTCATAGTAACATCTCTCTTCTGCTTAGTTTTCACCTGAACTTATCATTTGAGGGGAATTTATAACACAGTTAAACAATTGGGATTAGATGACTTTTATGGTCCCTTTGAATCTTTTTATGTTAAGATCTACCATTAGTCTATGCCAGCATTGAGGTAAGGAGTGAGCAATAGAAGGATATTGGCTAAAAGGATAGAAAGATGGTGATTAATGTTATAATATCTACCACAAAATCCCTTGACTGGCTATGATCTTTTTCTAATTTAGAGATATTTATAAATCTGACTTTCACTTTGTCTTCTTGCATTGTTTGTGGATGTCAGCCTTCATATGGCTTTAGTCAAATTTCAATAGATGGTTTAGATTCTTCCTCCTCCAGGATCATGATTATGGCATAAAAAAGATAGAAATCAGTTGGCTTAGTGAGGTGTGTGCCTCACAAAGATTTTTTGATTCTTAGTTTTCTAAGATCTTTTAGGCACTTGGGAATTGGATGTACCTTGATTTCTCTGTAGTTCCATTATCATCCTAGGCAGTAGAGACAAGCTGACTGATCTGAAATTCTCTTGGTTTCTATTTGTTGAGAAAGAGTGGTGGATTTGAAACCTTTCCTTAGGCTGGGGGTTGGTGGTTGGAAAAGCTAATTTGTTTTAATCTGAGTCATGAAAAGGCAGTACATTTATATTCTCTAAATGATAATTCATAAGATATCTAAATGATAATTCAAAAAGAGTATCACTTAGATACATAGAAATTCATTAAGAAAAGAAATTATAAAATCAAAACAGGTAGAAATGAAATAAAAAATATGGAAAACATATGAGATCAAAAAATGAGCATTAAAAAACCTTACTTTGGGACAGTGGGACAGAAAAATAAAAGTGAACCATAAAATAAATTCACAGGAAGGGTGATAAAATAATTTTAAAATGTGTGTAAATAAAATATATGTAAGATAAAATAAAACAGAAGGTAAATTGAAGGACTCCAACAATTATATGAAATAGATTTCTGCAGAAGAAAACAGGGAATAATAGTGAAGCAATACTTGATAAGAAAATAGATGAGAATATTCCAGAATTAAATAAACATGAGTCCTAAGATTAAAAGTTCTCATTGAATATCAGCAGGATAAGTGGAATTAAATGCATAATTGACACATGAACATGATAATGAACTTGCAAAGGACAATAATAGGGCGAATGTCTTAAAATTTATGAGAAATAGAGGATAGATTATCTCCAAAAGAGCAAAAATTAGACTGACAGAAAATTTCTCATTAGAGTAGATGTCAGGAGATCAGGAATGACAGCTTCAAATTACTGAGGGGGCAAAAAACACCTGAAAACCCCCACAAAAAAACTGTCAACCCAGGCATGAGATATCCTATAAAACAAATGTGAGGTAAAATGTTAACACTGGGCCTATGACTCCCTCATTATCTTCTGGGTTGGCAATTCAGGGGGAAGTGAATGACCTTCAGCTAGCTTCCTTATAAAATACTATTGACCTTGAACAGACCTCTTTGCAGTATGATAATGGTAATTACTACAGACAGGGAGTCTTTATCAAGAAAATGCTTTTTATAGGATATACTTGGTGTCACTAGGTTGCTTCTTGTAAATGAACCTGGACTTTATGGATCTATGGAGCATGGCTTGCTGGAGAATGGGAGGTAGTCATCTAAGCACTCTCCTATGTCTGTAATTATCAGAGTATAAAATAAAAGAGCTCCAAGTCTCTAATGTCTTATTTTATGAAAAATGTAGCATAAAGGGGTTGGCAAAGGAAGGTTTACAGCTGTGAGTATATGAAACATGAAGTTTATCCTATCTTATTATGTATAAATGATTATATCATTTACTTGTATTACAACTGTAACCCTACTTTTGCCCAATCCTTTATGCTGCTCAACATTATTCTGTTTACCTGAAATGGACACACATCCTAACAAAGGGAAAGGGACATATTTAGAAGCTGCATATGTTGGTTTTGAGTTCTTGCAGGAAATGAATGTTTGGCCTGAGCTCTTGCTTGCCTGTATCCTTTGAATAATTGATCAAAACTGGTCTTGGTAAGTTCTATAATGTGCAGAATGTTCCTTGGCAATTCAACCCTTTGGGTGAACACAGCTATCATTAAAATATCCCGAACAAATTTTCAAGCATTCAAAGAATAAGAAAGTTTGCCACCCACAGACTCGTACTGGAAGAACAAGAAGGTGTACTTTAACAGAAAGAAAAGTTAACCCAGAGGGAAAGGGGATACAAAAGAAACAATGGTGAATACAGAAAGTGATATATTTTGGTAAAGTTAATTAACTGTTAAAGGAAGAAAACATAACAATATCAGTGAGTGTGTACAGTCACGTTTTACAATAGGGATACATTCTGAGGAATGCTTCATTAGCTAGTTTGTCATTGTGCAAACATAGATTGCACTTACACCAATGTAGGTAGTATAGGCTACTACACTATGAAGTATAGCACTGTCATAAATGCAGTTCATTGTTCATTGAAACACTGAGCATGACTGTGTGTGTGTATGTGTGTGTGTGTGTGAGTGATGCTTTATATAAACTCATACATTTTTCCTTATATAAACTTGACTTATCTAGAGAAAATATGAGCTAGTTGAATGATTTATAATTGAATGACAGGAAAGAGACAAAAAAAAAATAAGGGAAGACCATACTAGTCTTTAATAGCTTTAACAGATTGTAGGGTCAGTTCTTGACTCATGTCCCTGTTGTACCATTCAATTGTCACCTTTGACAATACAAATAAAAATAAAATTTAAGAAACAGTATATGGCCACTCATATTTTATCAGGTGTGTCTTAAACAAGTTCGCCTTGCCAAAAGAGAGGTCTGTCCTTTGGTCTTTGCTTCTTGGAAGCAAGCATCTAAGTAAGACCTTGAAATATGTGGTAGGAAGGTCTTTGTTTGCCTGGGAGTCTTGGCCAATGTAACAATGCAGCTTGGAGCCACATCAACACTGTGATTGAGGGTGGGGCCTTTGGATCACATGGAATCAGCTGTATCTTCTGAAGGGCTGGAAACTGAGGTATCCCCTGGGCAGTCAATGAGGTTTATGTGATAGGGCCCAGGAAAGGCTTGGGATGCCAAGGTTCAGGTAAGCTTCCCCAGTTGGCAATTCTCTGTGCATGTTTCACATAGCAATGCCAGGAAAAGAAAATCTTGACTCTCTGGGGAGAGAACAATGGAAAATCCACATTAGGGAGTTTTCTTGGATTTTGCCCCATGTTCTTCCCTTGGCTGATTTTAATGTGTATCCTTTAATGAACAGTAATCACAAGTAGAGTGGTTTCCAGTAAATCTTGCGAGTCCTTCTAATGGATCATTAAAATGGAGTTGGTCTTGGGGGACCCACCAACTTAATACAAGGTAAAACAAAAATACTTAATCCATGCTCATGTGATTATGTTTATTTCCTTCACCCTGGCTTGTCCATAATAAGCAAATATTGTTGAGTATCAGCTTGATATCTACGCGAAGAAGAATATTGTCTGTGAATCAATTTTAATTCTAACCAAGGCTATTTGGTAATATTCCTTATATTGAAAATTGCAGGATGTATGCAGTTTTATTATTTATTTATGTTTTTTTATTGAATTTATCGAGGTGACGTTGTTTAATAGAATTATATAGGATTTGGGTGTAAATTCCATAATGCATCATACGTATATTGTGTTGTGTGTTCATCACCCCCAGTCAAGTCTCCCTCCATCACCATTTACCCTTCTCCGCTTCTCCTGCCCTCTGGTAATCACCATGCTATTGTTTGTTTCTATGAAGTGTTCTTGTTTGTTCATTTTTGCTTAATCCCTTCACCTTTTTCACCCAGCCCCACAACCCCTTCAATGTGCGCAATTTAAAGTGTTAAAAAAAATAATAAACCGGACAGCCTTGCGTTATATTGATTATGTGAGGCAGACATTTCAAAGCCTGCTTTCATGTGTGTTTTAGCAGCAAATTTTGTTGACTTTCACTGGAAGCCCATCTTTAGGGCAGAAGATTTCTGGTGGGTGTTTTTGTTCAGCAGGTTTCTTGACATCTGTGTGTGGAAAGCTATTTTTTCCCCTCTCACAGGGACTGGTCAAAGGCTGAGGTTTGCTTTTAGTGACATTGCGTTAATTGTCTCCCTGGAGGCTGCCAGAGCGCTGAGGGCAAGTTAGCATTTCCTGACTTCTGCTTCCTCTGGATTCCATGCTCCTTGCCTCTAATAGCACTGTTTACGCCTGCAGCGTGGCTGGCTGCCACCTCCTGCTTTGCTGGGACTTGCTCCTCTGCCTTGTACTGATGCCTGTCTAGTGAACTTAAAGGGAAAAGTGTCCGGTTACTTTAGTCTAGTTAGCTTGCAGTTGATGCTAGGTGGACAGAGAGCTGGTTTCAAGGCGAAGCCAGGTTCCTGGGCAGGGAAGCCCTTGCTTGAAACCCCATGACCCTTCTGCTCGAGGCATTCTGTTCCCTTGGTGGATTACAGAGCTTCGTTATATTTATTTTCTGTCTACATGTTGGGTTTGATCTCAGATGTCTCCCAGAGAGAATGAGGAGACAGCCCAATAAACAGATCATGATATTATCCTCTGGGAACGGTTTTGTATTGTTTGTTTGTTTCTGATGCACAAGATCAAAACCTGTAGGAAGACGGAGGGCATGAGGAATAAAAGAAATCACAATGATCTTGCCCGAGTATCACGCTATCAGTGTTTCCAAATAAGCGGAAACCGGTTTCTATTGATTTGGGATGCTTTTTCATAGGCTACTTATAAGAGGAATGTAAGCTTTTATCCTTTGTCTCACTCTACTTTGTTCTCCAGGAACGGACACTCCTCATATTATTGATTTCTTTTGCTATTAAAAGACACAATGCCGGGGCCACACTGAGGATGTGTGTGCCTTGCACATGTGGATATGACACAAAGAAACCCTGACCATCCTACAAAGGAGCAGCTGAACATGTTATTCCCCTGATTAAAATCTTTCAAAATCCCTAATAGCAAGGGGAAAAAAAATCTCAAATTCATTGACATGGCATTTAAAGCATTTCATGATCTGGCCCACAGACCCCTTTTTCAGGCTCATAAATAATTCAAGTTACAGTGATTATTTGTGAATATGACATTCTTCATTCGTGTAAAACATGTTTCATAGTAAATAGGATGAACTTCTAAAAAGGATTTTTAAGTTCCCTTCCCCGTGTCTATATCCTTCTCCTTTGCCCATAGTAAGTTGATATTTATCTGGAAACTGTACTCCTCTCCTAGTCTCAGTTTGTATAAGATTAATCCCCTACATCAGCACATCCTAATCCTCTGGATAGTAAACAGTTAATGAACCAAATTGGGCTACAGAATGAAAGCAAGTCACAAAATAAGTAGCTACCAGAAGAAACCACTTTTTCACCATTCCCCCAACCGTGGTATTGAAAGGAATTTCAGAAATAAAACAGACAGGTTTAGGGAGCCATAGGAATAAAGAAGGTCCATGGGGGAGGGATGCAGAGGGGAGGAAGACATACATTCACAGAGAATAGAAAAGTGCCGCAGGTAAAGGGGAGAAGAGGGCATACATTCACAGAGGACAAAGAAAAGTCTCAGAATACCGGGAAGAAGGAAACATACTTTCAGGGAGGATAGAGACATGTCTACAGATGCTGGAAAGAGGAACACATTTTCACAGGAGATAGAAGAATGTTGGAAGATAAGGGGGAGAAAAGGAGGGGAGCGCCACGTGAGTTTTGGACTTTGAAGCTGATATTCTGCAGAAGAGTGACCAATTGGAAAGGCGGAGGGTCATAAAATGGGGAAGGGGTCCAATTAGAAGGAGCATGAAGAGACAAAGAACTACAGCATTTATCAACCTTAGGGGAAAAAAAAGGGGGGGGGGCTTAATTGGTTACCCTCTTGGAAATTACTCTCTACATGGGAACCTGTATTTGCTTCCAATAAATTTCCACCCTTTTACTAACAATTTCTTTAAGTCTGCAAATTTTATTCTTCAAACTTTGTGAGGCAAGAACCTGCAATGGGGAGATCTACTTCCTGAACCCCACATTTTAGTATTGTGTGAGAATGAGAGGTATGAAACTTGTCTGTCATTTTGCTCCTACAGGGAGAGAGAATTTGGTTTGTTGGATGTTGGTGTAGGCATGTGAGGATGAAGCTGATGTCATGGATGATGAATACATGGACACAGGGCAAACATAGTTTCTCAGTGACACTAGGAGCAGCTTGATCAAACCTTACCTGAAGCTTACACTTATTCCTCCCCCACTTTATTGAGATATAACATTGTGTAAATTTAAAGTCTACACTGTGTTGATTTGATCATTTATATGTTAAAAAACATTTCCACTATAGATTAAACCTTACCTAAAGACAGCACCCTTTATAATTTCTGGTTACCTGAACCAATATTTTCCTTTTATTATGCCATTTCATTTTTTTGTCTGACACTTTAAAATATAGCCAATAGTCCTACAAACAACTGCTTTGTGAAAACACATAAAAAGTATAATCTAATTACAAAAGTTTCTTCATTGATAAAATAGTTTCCGTATGACCCAGGCAAAACTAATCATATTATTTTTCTAATAAGTTAGCTCAAGAAACCTGATTGGGCTTGATACGTTTTCAAATCTTTACTTATCCTAGGTTCTGCTTAGCCGAGCCAGTCAATTGAATATGCTCTAATGATGTTCCCTGTGATTATATATATATATATATATATATATATATATATATATATATAGCATTTGGGCCACTGGCTAGGCTTCTTTAGATGATCTTTACTTCCCACTTCGTTAGTCTTGCTTGCTCCTTTTTTGACCTGCTGCACCTCTCTTCTACACATATGCACTACAGCAATACCCTGACATGGCATGAGAAAATCAATCAGAAAACCAGCATCTCATTGTAGCTGGTTAGATGAAATCTAAATCAATTCACTATGTAGTAGAATCAATCAGCAGAAAAAAACTCATTATAAAAGTATATCTCACTTGCTTGTTTTCTCTCCCAGACAGGCTAAATATTTAATAGGAATCCAGGTGTTATTTATTCATTTTTATTAGGTTCTTCTGACACCCAGTCCTACATTGTGATAGGCAATTAAGGTAAATATATGCATATGGAGAGAACTTTGCTTCTGGGAAAGTATTTTTACAACAATCCCAGTCCAATTGAGTTATGGTTTAAGTATCTCTTGCTTAAAAACTTTATTTATAGGTAGTAGATATACCTTAAACTATTTGTATTCTTTTATTTGTGAGAAAATCAGGGACTATGATTGGTAGTGAATCTTTTTCCTTGCCAATATGCAATTAATATTGTCATTGATTTTGTTATCTACAATGGTGTTGTTGCTTATTAAAGATTCTTAGTAGCTCTGTGATTGCTTGCATGTAAATAAATTATAACTACACAATTGTTTAGTGTGCTTTGAATATTTATATATATTTTTACATAGTTTATCTAAGTTTTACTTGGTTATAAAATTTTCAAGGATGGCTCACTTAATATTTTAAAACATTGAAAATAAAAATAATTAGAAGGACTTAAAAACAATGAAATTGGTAGTCTACATTTCAGTCAACCTTTGTAATTACAGTGGCCATATTTCCCTAACTTCTATTTATAATAATAATAATAATAATAGCCAATATTTATTGTTTACTATGTAGCAGTCATTGTTCTGTTCTTTATAGGGAATACAAGTTTATATAAGTTATTTACAGGGAATAATTTATTTAAGCATCAAAGCAATCTTATTAATGACAATATTATTTCTCTCAATTTACAGATGAAGAAACCAATGCCAGAGAGATTAGGTAACTTTCTTGACCTTTTAGGATAGTAAGTAACTAATAAATAAAACTTTGAAACTCTCTCCTTACTTTGTTATACCCACTCCCCTTCCTCTCTCTCTCTCTCTCTCTCTCTCTCTCTCTCTCTCTCTCTCGCTCTCTCCTTCTACCCTCCCCCTCTCATCTTTCTTAGAAAACCTTTGTCACCTTTTAATATACTGCATAGTTTACTTATTTATTATGTTTATTGTTTGTCTTCCCCCCCCCATTTTCTCCACTCCCCCTTTAGAAGGAGAGTTCCTTGAAGCATGAACTTTGTTTATTGTATAACCCAGGCCTGGAGCAGTGAGGGCACACAGTGAGTAGGCAATGCTTACTTGCTGAATGATGAATGAATGCAGTTGTAGCACCAACAGTAAATAAAGGGTGTCTGGCATCAGAGTATTTGCTTTTTAAAACAATATATTTTATTGTTTTTTTACAGAGAGAAGGAAGAGAGAGGGATAGACAGTTAGAAACATCAATGAGAGAGAAACATCGATCAGCTGCCACCTGCACACCCCTACTTGGGATGTGCCTGCAACAAAGGTACATGCCCAAGAGTACTTGCTTTTATTCACAACTCTATTTCAACTCAGAACCAACTGGAAACAAGTAGAACTGGGCTCTATAGTAAAATAAGAGATATTTAAAATAAACTTATGAATCACAGCCACACCAGCAATTTTTATATTCCTAAGCTCTAATTCTCTCGAAGAACCTTATAGGTAGAGATACTTATTCCTAGTTTAGAATTAATGAAACAGGGGCTCAGAGATGCCAAATAACTTATCTGAAAATTAAAGTGTATGACTAGTAAAGAGGAAAGCCCGAGTCTGATGTGCTCTTTTCACACTCAGATATTAGGTCCCTTCTATTAAGCTCTAATTTATTTATTTTATAAAATATCAATAGCTAATAGACTAGAGGCCTGGTGCATGAATTTGTGCACCAGTGGGGTCCCTCAGCCTGGCCTGAGGGATTGGGCCAAAACTGGCTCTCCAACATCCCCTGAGGGGTCCTGGATTTCGAGAGAGCACAGTCCAGGCCGAGGGACCCCACAGGTGCAAGATCCAGGCCAGGGAGGGACATGGGAGATTGGCCATCTGGGGAGGGATCGAGGGAGGGCTTCAGGGTGTGTCCAATCCATCTCGCACAGTTCTAATCAGCCAGATCCCAGCAGCAAGCTAACCTACCAGTTGGAGCATCTGCCCCTGGTGGTCAGTGCACATCATAGCAAGTGGTTGAGTGGCCTTAGAATATCATTAGCAGTTTATGCTTTGATTGGCTGAATTGCCAACCAGTTGACCAGACACTTACTATATTAGGCTTTTATTATATAGGATAAACACTATTTTGACTGTTTTGCATGCTTATTTCATGCAATAAGTATTATTCCATAACTTCATAATTCAGGCACTATTATTAAGCCTTTACCAGGCAAGAAAATTAATATAGCATTTGATTGAGGTCACATAGCTGGTCAGTGGGAAAAGCACTTCAGAAAACCCAAACCCAAGCCTTTCCACATTGTTCTGGGCACCCTTTTTCTGCAAGTTCCTGCTGGAGCCCAGCCCAGCGGGTGTTCAGTCCATGCTCACCCACATGAAGAAATGGAAATTAATATATATATATATATATATATATATATATATATATATATAAATTTATATATGCAGCCTGGGACCCCTGGGGGATGTCTGACGGCTGGCAGGCCCCTGAGGGGTCCTTAGTGCTGCCATGGAGGTGAGAGAGGCTCCTGCCACTGATGCTGCACTTGCCAGCTGTGAGCCCAGTTTCTGGCTGAGCTGTGTTTCCCCTGTGGCAGTGCACTGACCACCAGGGGGCAGCTCCTGCATTGAGCATCTTCCCTCTGGTGGTCAGTGCCCATCATAGCGACCAGTAGTTCCACCATTTGATTTGGTTAATTGGTATATTAGCATATATATATATATATATATATATATATATGCTAATATACCAATGTTATATATATATGACAGAATTGGACAATTAATTTAGCATCTATAGAAAAAATTTTTGCCAACTGAAAAATTTCTCTTTATTATAACCAATGTCTTTTTTGGGAGCATAATCACTTGAGTAACACTGACCCTTTCTTGGTTTAGTCCATGTATATTGAGTATACCTATAGGTGACTCACTTTGCTTTGTGTTTCTCTTTTTAAAGTGGCACAAGCAATAAAAATGAGCTCTATCATTTAAATGTCACAATAAAACTTGTGAGTTGATTGGTGTTCCTTGGAGCATGGTTTTATGGGAGTAGTGTTTAGATATTTCTATCAATGAAGACTTTTGAAACTATTGCAATTATTCACTGTATGACCCTTTAAAATGAAACCACTTTGTAAACTGTATTGCTAAGAGATAATGTATAATGTTAGGCACCGACTTTCTTAAACCTCCTCTTCCTGTTTTTTTTCTTCTTTCTTTTTAAGTGATTATTTGAGAGACTGCTTTTATAAGTATCAAATTGTATTTAAGTTGTTTGCCTTTTCTATTCATTTGCCTGATGAAGAAATGCTTTTTAGTCATGTAAAAGTTACATTCATGCCTTTGGTTTAAAATGTATTACATTTCCTTTTGTTGTTGTTTTTTATTCTCTCTTTGTTCTCTCTCCGAGCTCCATTTTCCTCACGTTCCCTGTATCTTTGTTTTCTGGACACTAGCCCAATCCTGAAAACCAGAGCCCAGTTTCTGGAGCGAATTACAAATAATTGAGCGTTGGGACTAATGTACCATCTCATTTCAAGCACCAGGTCTTTTGATATTGATGAAACACTGCATCGGGAGCAATGAAGATTAAACCCCTGCTTATTATTTAAAGTGCCATTAATTCTTTTTACTGATACCTCTATACACTGAACAGCCAAAAGACAAAAACAAAACCCATGCCACAAATAGCTGTTCATCTTCATTGCTGCCAAAGCATAAACACATTAATAATAAATAACTAGTTTTTGAAACAGAGGCAAAAAGGTATTTTGAGCTGAGTCACTAGGAAACATCTTGCATATATAGAAATTTTTTCTTTTTTTTTAGCATAGAGGAAAAAAACATCTGTCACAGCTCATCTCTCCAAACCAAACAAACCATTAGTTAGGTGGTAGGAAACAGTGAGAAACATGTTTGACTAATTCTCACAAAATCTTTTCTGATTTAAATATCTTTATACATATACAAAATAGCAGCCACTATTTTAAACATAAACGCCGGTATCAAAGGATATGACTAAGACATTTTGTTCTGCCTTCCCATTTTTATTATTTATTTATTTTTTACTTTTAAATCTTTATTGCTGAAAGTATTACACATGTCCCTTTTAAGTTCTCATTTCTTAGGTTTTACATAGGACTTTGTGCCATAGAGGAATTTGTGATTGTTTATTATGAATAAAAATGTTTGGGTAGCTATTATTTTAAAAATATATATATTTTATTGATTTTTTACAGAGAGGAAGGGAGAGGGATAAAGAGCTAGAAATGTTGATGAGAGAAAAACATTGACCAGCTGCCTCCTGCACACCCCCTTCTGGGGATGTGCCTGCAACCAAGGTACATACCCTTGACCGTAATCGAACCCGGGACTTTCCAGTCCGCAGGCTGATGCTCTATTCACTGAGCCAAACCGGTTTCGTCATGGGTAGCTATCATTTTTAAGCCACATATATAGAAAGTCTCCAAACTGGACGCGGCAAATAGAAGTTGTGTTTATCAGGATTATCTCAATGCCTATTTCACAGCTATACTTCCCCTAGTCCTTATGGACGGGCATAACTTAATTCAGTGAGTCATGTAAGCATTAATTCAACAACTAATTGGCAGGTAACTATACTGTATATCATCTGCCGCAGGTGCTGGGGATAAAGTCTCTGTCCTGAGGAAACTTACATTCCAGCTGAGCAGGGGAAACACAATTTTATAATGCAAAACATTATTCAGTACAAGTGAGATACAGAAGCTGGGAAGACTGAGAATGGCTGGGTGGGCTGCATTTAGAAAGAGCCTGGCCAGGGTAGGACATATGAACAAAGACTTGAAGAGGTCATTAAAAGGGCACATGGCTATCCAGAAGCACTGTATTCCAGGAAGAAGGACAGCCAGTGTGATGGCCTGAGACAGAGGCCATTGGACAGGTCATGTAGGAACAACACAGGGGTTAGTCTGTTTCCACCGGATTGGCCAACGGAGAGAAAATTAGGAAATACGGTCATAGTGGTGGGAGAGTGCCCAATGATGAACGTTTGTGGAGACTGTTATGTGGTGCTGGGCTTTTACTCTAAGTGGAAGGGGAACCTCTGGAGAGTTTTGAGGAAATAATCCATAATAGAGATGGTGGTATTAGTATTCTATTTTCACCTTCAGAGATGATTGGACTCTGGTGAGGCGTATGTGTGTGTGTGTTTAGTTATATAGAGAGATAAGCCAATGAAGATTTACCATGGTAAAGCACAGAGTTTATTCTTGTATCATTATTATTTTTTTGGTTTATTAACTATTGCATTATGTCTTTTTCCATATGAACAACTATCCTAGGAAACCTACTTCTGCCTACCCCTGTACCTATAACGATATAGAGATGTACCAAACCTTTAAGGGGGGCATGGCTCATAGGTTTTAGCTTCAGTGCCAACTCTCATCCTTTGGCAGTGGCTGCCAGGTGTGCTGTAATGAGAAGAAAAGAGTCTGAGACCACGTTCTGGCTCAGAGAGAAGGCGTCCCGGTGTGTGAGGTGGCGTGGAGGTGATGTCAAGTATGCTCAATCTCTGTTCAAAGGCAATTGTCACTATTAGATTTTAAATAGCAAAGGCTTTCTTTCTCTTGGCTTAAAACACATAAACTATCATTTAACAGTAATTTCTGTAATAGCAGTACCTAAAAAGGTTTGTAAAATGGCACTCTCACTAAGAATTTTCTTCACCAAGATATCTGTCCCTTAGCACTAGAGAACAAAATGTATCTCATCTTCTCTGGAAAAATAACTGGTTTGTTCTCACAGAGCATAAACTTAAAAACCGTACAGTTTGTTGTTTTTTTCTGTAAACTAATTAACCATTACCATAGTCTCATTAATATAACTATGGACTTGGGGCCCTGACTGAGGAGTACTTTTGCTAATATCCGCCTTCCATTCTATTTCAGCTTTTGCAATGGGCTTTATGTATACCAATTTTCATGGCGATTTCAGAATTCTTAGAATGACTTCATTTAGGCACATGGATAAAATACAGGCTAGATGTTACCCTCTAGCACTATTGGGATAATATTCCCCTTCACATAATGTTATATTTTTTCATCCCCAAGGCCAACTAATTTTATTTATTGCGACTGCCTGTAACCCTTAAAGAATACATATGAATCTCCATATACATGTGTATAAAATAAAGTCTTAAAGTGATTTATTCAAAATAGCAATCATTTGCATTTAGCAGGCAGTGCAAATTTATCTTTCCGTATAATGCTGCTCCATCTTAAAAAGGCAATATTACAAATGAGATTATCCCTTCAGAAAGCAATCCCAGACTAAAATAAATCAAGATATGTAGACTTTACAAATGGCCTTTAATATATTGAATATTATCAGAAAGTGCGTGCAACTCAAATGTTCTAATACGACAATTCATGGTGGAATTCTCAACAAAGGTTTTCCTTTAAAAATATATTACCAGCCTCAATCCAAGAGCATTAATAGTCTTCTACCTTTTCAGAGCTGAGAAGATGGACTTGAGATCATACAAACTGAAGTCTTCCAGTCCAATTTCCTCTTTTTACGGATGGAGAAACTGGGGTCCAGGGAGTAAACAACAGTTTAATCAGCAACAAAGACAAGAAACTACTGATGTTAACTCACTAAGATCTCCTTATTATACTACAGTGACTTGCTCCAAATTTTCCTTGTATGGAACTCCGCCTCCAACTTCCTTGCCATTGAATAGAACACAATAAATATTTAATATGAGGAGGTGATGAATTGGCTATACTATTTTTTGGCTAGTGGAAATATTTACAGAGTGTTTTCCAATAGGAGCCGAAAGTTATGAATTAAATAACCATATCCAAGATTGAGGTTATTTTAGTGAGATGAGGAACAGGATTCTGATTTTGGTCATTTTAGTCTTTGTTTAGCTGGTAGATAATTGTGGGAATCAATTGAGAAAGGAAAGCAAAGCAGGAGGTGTGGTGGGAGGAGACAGAGAAAGGAAGAAAAGCAAATGCACTCTATCATTTATCATCTTCCTTTCTGGCCATAGCCTTTACCATATAATTTTTTAAAAATATATTTTTATTGATTTATGAGAAGGGAGAGGGAGAGAGACATAAAAATCTGATGATGAGAATCATTGATCAGCTGCCTCCTACAAGGCCCCCATTGGGGATGAAGCCTGTAATATGGGCGTGTGCCCTTGACCAGAATTGAACCCAGGACCTATTGGTCTAGGGATGAGAAGAATATAAAAGGATTGAGACAGAATTTTCTAATAACCCAGCTTATGCTTCAACTGGTATTAGCATATCTCCAACAAAGTGACATTCAGACACAAGAATAGCATAACGGGGCACAAAACAGGTTTTGCCCTTTAGTCCCTGAAACCTCTCTATTGCTAGTTCAGCTTCCACTGTTAGAAAGTTGTTTTTAATGGCATATTTTTCTGACGGTATGTTAGGTGTCCTACACTGACATTCAACATCCTTTCCCCTCCTGAATTCAAGTTTAAGAGCTAGAGATAAAATAAAATTATCACAGTTCCTGGCAACAGCACCAAGTGAATAAATACTATTAATAATATTAACAATACTTTAAATGATTAGTAATAATAATATTGTTTCTCTTTTTGTTATGTAACATCATATAGTATCTAACAGCTCCAGTGCGGGCCCCCCCTCCCCATGTTCTGTACCACCTTCTTTTTTGTTTGTTTGTTTGTTTTTAATCCTCACCTGAGGATATTTTTCTGTTGATTTTCAGAGAGAGTGGAAGAGAGAGGGAAAGACAGGGAGAAACATCAATGTCAGAGAAACACATTGATTGGTTGCCTCCTGCGGGCGCCCTGACCAGGGCCTGCGGGGATGAGCCTGCAACCAAGGTATGTGCCCTAGACCGAAATTGAACCTGGGACCCTGGTGTCTGCAGGCTCTATCACTGAGCCAAACCGGCTAGGGTAGTGGTAGGCAAACTGTGGCTCCCGAGCCACCTGCGGCTCTTTGGCTCCTTGAGTTTTTATCAAAGGCCATCTTAGGAGTACCCTAATTAATTTAATAACAATGCACCTAACTATATAGTTCAAGTTTTAAAAATTTGGCTCTCAAAAGAAATTTCAATTGTTGTACTATTGATATTTGGCTCTGTTGATTAATGAGTTTGCCTACCACTGGTTAGAGCTGTGCCATCATCTTAAAAGTTTGGTCAGGTGAAGGAGTGCATATTCTTGGCCACGCAAAACCACAAGGCTGCACAGCATTTGGAAGGGTCTTGACCACTTCTTCTCTATATAAAGACAGAAAAAATTAAGAGAAAGGGAGAGAATACATAGAAGATTTTTTACCCTTCTAAGTTGTTTATAAATGAAAGAAGATTCATCCTAAAACTGGCCAGTCTTGCTTTCATAAGACCACACCACATTTTCAGGAAGTAATCCCTAGTAATTATTGTGAGAGCCCAGCAGAGAAGAATCAAGAATGTTATGGATGGCACAGTCCTACCTACTACTGCTCTGTTTAAGGTGACAATGACATCTGAAGATTCATTTTCCTCTTCAGCTTCTGAGGAACTACTTTCCTCATTTCCCTCCCTGCTGCCTCCAAGGCAGATGGTTTTAGTATAATACCTGTAACTACTCAGGAGCTCCCTCCTGAAATGTGCTTTGTTCTCCAAAGCCTTTTCAGTCGCATCCCTCTGATTCTGGTCCCAGAGCTTGTGGCTCTTACACATTGTTATTCCAAATTCCACAGGTCGCTTATTCACTTCTCAAACTCTCTGAGTTTGCATACCTTCTCCCACACTATGTGGCCCTATTTCAGTAACATTAATCAAATTTCCTAATATGAAAGCTGCCAGGATGGTTCAAAATGAAAATAATGATCCAGCTAAGAAGTAAATAGTACTGATTTATAAAATGACAAAGTTTTGCTCAAAAACTTTCCTTATGGTGTGAGTGGTTTATGTTGCCTAGATACCCTAGCATCCAGTCACACAAAAACAAAAATATTTTGTGAACAATGGGCAAAAGTTACCTTTTGTAAGCAAATGTACTTTTCCTTTAAATTTAAGAAACTTTTGTTTGCTCATTAAATTTTCTTTACAATGTAACAAATCTGCAGCAACCAATCCTATATTCTTTCTTTTTAAAAAAATATATTTTTAATTGATTTCAAAGAGAAAGGGAGAGAGAAGGAGAAATAGAAACATCAATGATGAGAGAATCAGTGATTGGCTGCCTCTTACATGCACTGCATACTGGGGTTCAAGCCCACAACCTGAGGATGTACTCTGACTGGGAATCAAACTGTGATCTCCTGGTTCATAGGTCAATGTTCAACCACTGAGCCATGCAGGCTGGGCTATTCTTTCTATTTGATTCTAGTAGTCCTGAGCACGAATTCATGCATGAGTAGCTCACTGCAGCTTGCCTTAGCTGGCCACCTGGCCCATCTCCACTCATTGCTCTTCACCACACATAGCTTGCTGCCCTGCCCTCCTGTAGCTCTCTGCCACCCATAGCTCGCTGCCCTGTCCTCCTGCTGTTGGTCGTTACGCATCATGGCGTAATGACCATTTGCATATTACCTCTTTATTATTTAAAACTAGAGGCCCAGTGCAAAAAATTTGTGCATGGGAGTGGAGGGGAGGTGTCCCTCAGCCCAGCCTGCACCCTCTATAATCTGGGACCCCTTGAGGGATATTTGACAGCCCATTTAACAGGCAGTTGGACATCCTTCTCACAATCTAGGACTGCTGGCTCCCAACCTCTCACCTGCCTCTGCCTGATTGCCCTTAACTGCTTCTGCCTGCCAGCTTGATCTCCCCCTAACCACTCCCCTGCCAGCCTGATTGATGCCTGACTGCTCCCCAGCTGGATCGATTGTCCCTAACTGCCCTCCCCTACTTTCCTGGTCACCCACAACTATCCTTCTCTGCCAGTCTAGTCATCCCTGTCAACCCCTACAAGCCTGGTCACCCCAACGACCTTCCTTTGTTGGTCTGGTCACCCTTAACTGCCCTTCCCTGCCAGTCTAGTCATCCCTGTCAACCCCTACAGGCCTGGTCGCCCCAACAACCTTCCTTTGCTGGTCTGGTTACCCTTAACTGCCCTCCCCTGCTGGCCTGATTGCCCACAACTGCCCTCCCTTGCAGGCCTGGCCCCTCCAACTGGCCTCCATTGATGGCCTAGTCCCCCCAAACTGTCCTCCACTGTAGGCCTGGTCTCCTCCCAAATGTCCCCCATCACTGCAGGCTTGGCACCTCCCTAACTGCCCCTCACTGCAGGCCTTGTTCCCCCAACTGCTCTCCCCTGTAGGCATGTCTGTCTCCTTGCCCCCACTGCCCTCCCCTGCTGAGCTGGTCTTCTCCAACTGCCCTTTCCTGCTGACCTAGTCTCTCCCAACTGCCTTCCCCTGCAGGCCATCTTGTGTCTTGGAATAATGGTCAATTTGCATATTACTCTTTTATTAGATAGGATGCACATTTTCTAAAACATGTTAACAGTGTAGTCAGTGGAACAGATGAGCTTACTTGGCACTTTTTCCAGCAACTTCCTGATGTGTCTTGTACTACCAAGGCTGGAAAGCTAAAAATGGCATTCCTTGACTCATCTGGAATTAAGTTTCCAGGTGTGATATATAATTCATAAATAGCTATCTATAAGACTAAATCTCAGAGCTTGGTTAAGGGACAGGGAGGCAGCGGTATGTGGGTCCCTTTTGCTTCTGAGAAACTTACAGGAATAGTGTGGTTTGGAGTTGACAGTATGCCTACCCCTTGCTGATCTTAAGATTCTAATTAAAGAAGGGTGTTTCCAGACGTACTTTTTGTAGGATTTCCCAAATTCTCCAGCTTTCTGGCATTGACTAATGTAGTAATTTCTTTGGAGAGAAGGCATTCACTGCTGTTCTAGAGCCAACCCTGGAGGCCAGCCTAGAACCTGTTATTGCAGCCTTCCAAACAATGTTATCAGCATAATTCCCTGTACAAGTCACTTTCTGCTTGTGATTTTACAGAGGTTTTTTTTTTGTTTGTTTGTTTGTTTGTTTGTTTTTGTTTTTTTTGTTTTTACCACTGAACTTTCACTGACTCAAGTTTGAGGTCCTAAAACTAGGGTTTGAGGAACTCGGTAGTTTTGAATATTCTCCAAATTCACCATTCCATTCCTCAGAGTCCATCATTTCCCCCAAAACAGTGCTATGATTTTCTGCCCATGTTTTATTCAGTAATTCACAGAAGCTGACACTTAATGCAATTGTTGGCTAAATTAACCTAATATATTTGCCACCTTTGCCACCATGTACCAAGAATTACTTACGTTCTTTTTCATATTAAAAGTATAGTAGAGGCCTGGTGCATGAAATTCATGCACTCGGGGGGTGTCCCCCAGTCTGGCCTGTGCCCTCTCACTGTGCAGGAGCCCCGTGATTGTTCACCCCAAAGAGGTAGGCTCTGTCCCCCAAGCCAGGGCTCCTTGATGAATTGCCCCAAAGAGGTAGGCTAGAGACCTGGGTCCCGTCTCCATGCCATGCAGAGCCCAGGGACCCCCCAGGCCTTGCAGCATCAAGTCTCTACCCACCCACATGTGCACTCAGCCCTGCCCACTGACCTGAGCCTGCTGTGCATTCAGCCTCCTAGTGATCGCTCGTTGCGGCATGAGGGCGTCACAGCCTGAGGGTTTGATGACCACATAGGCTTTTATTTGTATAGATTTCCTCTGATTTCATAAACAAATCATTCAGATAACCCAACCCAGATTCGTGCCTTTGAGTGTCTGTTACCTGCAACCACTAGCACCAGAAAGATGATTCAATAAAATTAGAGGTCCTCCCACCCCACAACACAAGTATGGTGTACAATGAAAGGATTGTAAAATTTGGAAACAAATCAATCTAAATTTAAAAGCTGGCTTTACCCTTTTATTTATCACTAGAGGCATGGTGCACACAATTAATGCACTCAGCAGTGGGATGGGTCCCTCAGCCTGGCCTGCACCCTCTTGCAGTCTGGGAGCCCTCGAGGGATGTCTGACTGTTGACTTAGGCCCACTACCCATGGGGAATGGGTCTAAGGTGGCAGTTGGAAAGCCTTAGCACTGCTGTGAAGGGAGGAGAGGCTCCCACCAATATCACTGAACTCGCCAGCCATGAGCCCAGCTTCTGGCTGAGCAGCGGCTCCCCCTGTGGGCATGCACTGACCACCTGGGGGCAGCTCCTGCATTGAGCATCTTTCCCCTGGTGGTCAGTCCACTTCATAGCAACTAATCATTCTGCCGTTTGGTTGATTTGCATATTAGCCTTTTGTTATGTAGGATAGGTATGGCCTTGGAATAATTATTTACCTTTTGGATTCTGTTTCTGAAGAGTTAAATGCCTTGTAGAGTTCTTGTAAAGCTTAAATGAGATAGTATATTCACATGCATAAAGCTCATGTTTTTCCTAGTAGACAATTATTCTTTCCCATTCTGTGAGGAAGTAGGAAAGATAAACAGATCCTATAATAAAAGCCAAAGGAGACAAGTATTTCTTTTGTTTGTATCAGGCCACAGAGGGGATAGGAACAACGACCTAAATTGGGAGGTCTTTCCTGAGATTTGAAATTTTCCAGATAGATTGAAGTTTATTAATTAAAAATATTAAGAGGGTAGGCGTGGAGTCCTGCCCTGACAATTTCATGCTGAGTATCTAGTTTTCTATTTCTTATCCCTCCAGCATTCCCTTACTTCCTGCCCATACCCAGGCTTGGTTCCTATCTGTTGTTGATGCTGTTAGCTCCTAACTTATCTTTCCAATAAATTACTTTTTATTTAAGTTCTTCATAGTTGGTTTCTGTTGCTTCCCATAAGGAACCCTGATTGGTAGGATATTCTTTGTTCTACTCCAAAAGAGGAAACTAAGACACAAGAGGGTTTTGTTACTAATCCAAGGTCACATAGCTATGAAGGAGTAAAAGCCATGATTGAAAGTTGGGTCATTCAGACTACAAAACCCCAGGAAAAGCTGTTTTTCTGCTTAACGAGAGCTGTCTCACTAAGCCCAAATTTGTCCAACTGATCTTATTTCCCTGGAGTATACCTAGGAGGCTTCTATTCAAGCCAGTTTGAGTTACTGTAAAAGAGGGAGGACAGAAAACAAAGGAGGAGGATTTGCTATATTGCTTTCAATTCATCATGCCTTGGCCCTAAAATGGGATAAAAGCAGAAATGATTGCAATTATTGGAGAGAAAAAAATAGCCGTTCACCACCCAAAGGAAGCAATAACTTTAGGTTAATCCACAAATTAAATTGATTCATATTACCACCTAGGTACTAATCTATATAACCCACTTACTATTTAAAAGTATGACATAATTTGAGTAGATTCATATTAGGTATTTTTCTTTACATTATAAAATAATCATTGGACTGTCAGTGTGATGCTGATAGTTCTATAGCAGACACAAAGTTTTTGTTTTAATTTTGAAAAGTGTTATTTTCCAAATTGTTCTTTTGTAGGACTATGCTTTTTTTTATTTTGTATATACCAAGATTGTAGAAATCTAACCAAAGGTGACAATAACTATTATATTGGGTAGGGTAGGGCGAGGCTAACTCCTGACTCCATTTTGTATTGTGAGGCAGGGCAGAACAGGGCGGAACTATCCTCCATTTTGTGTAATGACCCTAGCCCTCACCCAACCAATCAGGGTCAGCCAAAGCAGTGACATCACCACCCTTATAAAACCCCTGGACTTGTGGAAGTTCGGCCTCTCTTCCGCCATGCTGTTGGTGTGAGTGGGACAGAACCCATGCTAGCATGGAAGAGGCTCTTTTGTTTATTGCATCGGACTCAGCTCCCTGGTGGTCCTTGGGGATCACGAAGTCAGGGCATAACAAACATTATTTGGAACTTACAGACTCAAGCAAACACTAAGGAACCGATATTTACTTGGGATAAGGATAATAACAGTGGCTAAAAGAAAATAATGGATATACTAGTAATACAAGTGTTATAATTGAGGAAAATGCAGGAAAAGGAACATTTAAGAATCTCTAGTGACTGTCTCAGGGCTTGACCCTTTTTTTCTTGAAGTGAAAACATGAACTCACAGCACAGTGTTTTCTTCTCACCGATCACTCTAGTGTGAATGTCATTCAGTCCCGCCATGGCAAAGGCTGGCCCTTCCACGTTTTGGGGCAGCAGGCACTACACTAGCAAACATTCTCTCATTCCCAAAGGGCTACATTTTCAAAACAGAAAAATAAGACAGCCGCCAAATGTGTAAAATATAAAACAAAACAGAAGAATGTGCTTATTGGCTTTTCTATCAGCATTCTAGGAGATAGAAATGTGTCTTTTGAAGGCTCATTTAATTGGGCAAAGAGAAAATATAAACTATTATGGAAGGAAGAATCTCATTTGAGGGAGAAAGGTAGAGATAGCACTGAAGAGAATATATGTCCCTCACAGAGAGAGTCTGACTACATCTGTAAGTGTCCCTTAGGCACAGGATATATTCTCCTTCTAATGAGAAGTTCTAAACCATTTGCAATAATGTCAGGACCTCTTGAAAATTATCAATGAAACTTTAATTGAAAAAAGCATTAATGCTTTTTCTCCACCCTCATTACTAAAACATCGCAATTAACCAGGCCCTTGATCTCGAAACTCTGGCCTTCAAGTGTCCATACAATGTACGATCCTGATCTTTCTCCCCTAACTCCAACTATAGGGCTCTTAGTTCAGCAATTTCCCTCTCCCTTCCCCAACCAGTCAGTACCTTCCTTTCCATTTTTCTCTCTTTCCACTCAGTTTTTATATTCATGGATTTCTCTCGGAATTTTATCTAAGTAATTTAATACAAAAAATATTTATTGGAACTGTTCAAGACACACAACTGGTTTTGTAAAATAAAAGTAAAAAAAAAAAAAAGTTTAAAACTTTGACCCTGCTCTCAAGAATGACAGAAGCAAGTTTAGTAGACAGATACTTAAATAGTCCTAATATAAAACAGACTGTGGAACATTTCATAATGAAAAATCTTTAGGCAATGAAAATAGAAGTAACTGGCCTCCCACTGGAGTCTAAATGTAAACTGTTTCCTGCTAGTCTATTGAACCTCTTTCTTCATTTCAGATTCATCATGATTAAGACAGAAATTTATCATCTTTCCTCCAAAAATTGTTCTCCATTGTGATGGCTGTTTCTACTAGCAGTTTCAGTTAGCCTAGTCACTCATGCTTGAAAGATGGGCATTCTTCACATTTTCCTCAGATTCATGCTCTCCATCTAGCCATTTACAATGGTCTGTTCATTTTTCTTTAAAATGTCTCTTTTATCCTCCTGTTCTCTAGTCATTACCACCTTTCTAATCCAAAATTGGATCACTTTATACCTATATTCCTAAAATTTCCTAGCAGATGTCAATGAATCCAAGCTTTCCCTTACATGAATAATTCCGTGTACTTCAAAAAAACAAACAAAAAACCCAAAGAATTCTAAAATAGGAAGAGACATTGCCCTCTAAAGCAAAAATTTCTATAAGTTAATTTGAAAATTCAGGTGAATAGCCATCTACTACCTGAATATTTATTAATAGTAACTAACTACCTAAAATGTTTAATTTATAGATTCTTGTTAATTAATAACAAGTTTTTTAATATTGCCCTGCCATGTGGTTCAGTTGGTTGAGTGTTGCCCTGTGAACCAAAAGGTTGTCGGTTCCATTCCCAGTCAAGGCAAGTACACAGCTTATAGATTCGATCCCTGATAACAAGAACAATCTGGTTTGTTTTTCTCTCAACATTGATCTTTCTCTCTTTCTCCCTCTATTTTCTTCTCTATTGGAAATCAATAAAAACATTTAAAAAAGCATTTTGAAAAAAAAATTTATATTCCTAGTCTATACTTTTTTGGATCTATTTCCCCCCCATTGAGTCTTAGTTTTGCCAATTTGAAATATAAAAGCCCATCAGACCTTTAAAGAAATATATCATCTTTTTTAAGCCATATTTTACAAAATGGCTAACTAGACACTACCCATAATTGGGACTAATAGCGATTTTAAGCCTCATCCTTTTGATTTCCCTTTTTGGTACTTAATAGTCACCAGGATTATTTAAAATGTGGAAATAAAAAAATACTTTTGAATTTCTCTACATAGAATTTTCATTATCCCACTCATCCCACAAATTCAAAAATCTTAAATATTCTCAATTTTTATCGATCCAAAGAACAACTCCTGAGTTACTGTCCTCTGTTCTAGCCCAGCTTCTCTATTTCCACTTCCTAAAATACCTCCCACCCAGCTAGATGGGCTCCGCACCTCAGTGTTCGTTCTCTTTCACTCATTCCCTCCTACATCCAAGCCTCGCCTTAGGTTTGCTTTTTTACCTGAGGTGACTTATCTTCTGTGTTAATGTTCTCTTTCCCTTAAAACTCAGTCCTAGACTGTGTTGCAAGGAATCCAGCCTTGCCAAAAGCGAAGTCTAGATTCAGCTTTGGACTTCTGGAGAAGATCTCCAGGTCTTTGGCATGTCCTGCTGATAGGAGTGTCTCTGTTTGTCTGGGGCTTTGAGCACTACCAGACAGTCTAACCATATGATGTAAAACTAGGGCTTGGAGGCCATGATGCATCAGTTCAGACCTCTGTGAAGGGATGGAGACTAAAAGGCATCCACGTGTGCAGACGGTGATTTTAAGCCCTAATAAAAATTGGAAACCAAATGAAGACTTGAGTGCCCTTCCCTGGCTGGCAGCGCTCAGTGTGTACCATCACACAGTGTGACCAGGAGGAAGTAAGGCCATTCATCACTCCATAGGAAGTGATCACTCGGAAGCTATGATTTGGACCCCTCCCGAACTCTGCCCTATGCATTCCTTCCTTTGGTTACATTTCTGTATCCTTTTTTTCCTGTAATGACCATAAGCACAATAACTTTCAATGAGTTCTCTAGTCATTCTAGCAGATTGGCAAACCTGAGGATAAGTTTGGGGATCCCTGACTTCATTGTCACCTGGTCTGAGATGCAGGTGTCCCTGGGAAACCCACAAACGTACAGCGTATGTTAAAATGAAGGCGATCTTGCAGAGACTGTTCCTATTAGCTGTACAGTTGGTTAAACTCATTGCTTAAACTCATTTCCTACTGAAGCATCCTTCAATTATCATATACCTCACTGATATCCTCTTCTCTTAAATAGCTATAATATTAAGTTGAGCATCACAAAATGTCATGAACATATATCATTGAAGGTAGATTATTAAACAGACAGTATGATAAATATCTGTAAAAGTTTGGATTTTGGTAACCACAGAAATCTAGTACTCTGATAATATTTGTGCTCAGAAAAAAGTAAAATAAAAAAAGAGGGGGGCTATATAATTTTATGAAAAAGTGGGATAAAGAGAAGATGATAGATAGTAAATACTGGTGATAATATATTAATTATTTTCATAAGAAATCACTGCATTAAAGGAATAGTTTAATAATTCTATAAACACTTAATGAGCATATAGTAGGCATTGAAAATGTGCCACCAACTCTCTAAAGATGAATACTTGAAGAAAGCATTTGATAATTGTTATAATTTTTTGACAGAAATTTATTTTTGAGTCTTCAGGCTTTGAGAATCAATCTAGATCTGCCTTTCCCACATCTTACATTTCTGCTGAGAGATTGTCCTACATACTCACTACCTGTGGCTTGTAGTTTACCTCTTAATTATAACTTTTCATTTTTTAAAATTAAATTTATTGGTATTATATTGGTTAATAAGATCATATAGGCTTCAAGTGTACATTTCCATGATACATGATCTTTATACTTCATTTTTTTCTATTTCCTTTTCATGTAAAAGAGGCCAGTGGTCAGTGTGCAGTTCTTTCCTTGTTTAACAGAAAAGGATAATTTTAAGTAATGTAAGATACTCCAAAATAGAAAGAGTATAGTCATGAACAGCACATAAGCAGAGCTCATAAGTAAATATACAGATGGAAATAGGGCATAAAAACCAGAAGGGATACAGGAATTAAAGTGGGCTCATATCATCTGCAACTAGTGTGAGGAAGATATCCCTGGGAACTTAGAAAAGTTCTGAAATTAGGAATGGTGATGGATTGATTCTTGATTTGAGTATAGCAGCAGGTGGTGAAGGAGGCAGGAAGAAGGAAGGTACCCATTGGCCAGAAGTTTGATATACTTTTCTTGTATAATGCAGCTTGTTTTTCTGGCCTTGTTTTTCTTTTTCTTAGAACTGTAAGGGGATCAGTTCCTTGGGCTAAAATTATGACAGACTACATTCTTATTTATTTTATTTGAAGATAATGCTTTTCAGAAAGAAAATCATCTCAAATAGGCATACTGATAAGTCCTGATGCACCTTAAATTGGGACAATTTTGTAAAAACAAGAGTGTTTGCTTTTCTGCATGTTCTGCTCAAATAACACTACAGACCCTGGCTGAGCTAAGGAGATGTGCAATAGATTGGTAACAAAGCAATAATTCATTGTTTACCCACTAGAGTCCTATGATCTATCAATGGAATAAATGTATAAACCCCTTCGTTATAGGCAGTCTCCACATTCCACCAGACCCCTTCAGAGATAGTTAAACCATCTGCAACTTTGCTAACATCCATCCTCAATACTTGAAAATTGATCAAAGTAATACACTACATTTTGATGTGCTTAGTCTATTTTTCTGCTTGAAACATTAGCTTTCATGAAATAGATAAGCTAGGCATATTGTGTCCAGTTTTTATAATGCTGATTCTTATACACTAGAAACAATAGGGAGACAAGCTTAATTAATAATGAGGTTTCCAATAAGAAATGCATGTTTAGTTGAAGTGATACTAGCTAGTACTTTACATACTGGGCCAGTAAGCGCTGATCAGTTGACAAATGATGCTGTTCTTATGTAAAGAGAAACTTCTTTCTGATTGAAAGAGACGGGGAATGCATTTATTCAGCAAACCACATATATCTTTATGATTTCCTGTGTTCCAATAGTCATTTGAAATAATACCATATATATTGGGTATTGTAAATACATATGGAACTATCTAAATTTACCCTGCAAATTGTTTGAAATGTGCAGTTTTCTTTAAACAGAATTATTTATTTGTATCCCATAGTTTCTAAAAAAAAACTCCAAATATGTTTTCTGCAAAACAATTTGAGAACCTTTTTAAAACTGAGAGTTTTCAATCTATTTTATGAGATCACATAAATAAATTACTTTCAAGGCATCTGATTCCCCAGGGTAGAATTGGTTTTTTGTTTCACTAAATTGTGGTGGTCTAAAAAGTAATTTTCCCCCAATATAGAATAACTATTTCTTTAAGGAGCTAAATAAAGTGATTGAAAAAAGAATGTAATTGCAAATATGTAGATGTAAATACATGCAGCATAGTAAAACAAGAAGATATAGAGAACCAACAAAAATTCCATGTAAATAAAACCTGACAATAATGTTTTCTATAATTAGACCTTCTTTTCTATTTTCTAGTATGGTATTTGTTTGAATCAGGATAAGATGTTAAATTATATAATTTCTATGTTTCAGTCAGAATAGGATGCTAAATAAAACATAATTATCTCCATCTTTTTTCATAAAAAACAAAACTAATGTATGCTGAATTAAAACTTATGATCACTAGCAAAATAATGAAAACAACATGAGTTCATTAATACTCATGGAAATATATATTGCTTCTTTAAGTCTGGGCCTGGGTCTATCTAAAATAAATATGTAAACAGAGAAACATGGGCTGTTTTTTAAAAATATATTTTATTTATTTTTTACAGAGAGGAAGAGAGAGGGATAGAGAGTTAGAAACATCGATGAGAAAGAATCATTGATCAGCTGCCTCCTGCACACCCTCCACTGGGGATGTGCCCGCAACCAAGATACATGCCCTTGACCAGAATCGAACCTTGGACCTTTCAGTCCACAGGCTCTATCCACTGAGCCAAACCGGTTTCGGCACGTGGGCTGTTTTAACAGCTGATAGGTAGTGGTCATCCAGTATCCCCTTTTCTTGGAGTGGTTTAAGATTTCTCTGTATATATTAAGGTGAAGTTTGTTGCACTCAAAATCATAGCATCGTAAAGCATGCCTTTATGTTTCTCAAACACTTCCGTCTGGGTTGGGCAGTATTCTGCAGTAAGATAGTGTGTGAGGGACTAGTTGACTTCCCAAGGTCTTTTAACGTATGAAGTGAAAATTAATATCCTTTCATCAGACAAAGCTGGTATCCAATTATCTGTAGAGCAGATGTTGTGCTTTTCTGCTGGATATAAAGAAAGGAGATGTGTTTCCCATGCTTCAAGAGCTGTACCGATATGAGTGGGGCATTCTCACTCTGCTTCACTGCCATCCTAAAGATGAATTGCTTGACGTACAGAAACCTCACGAAATCCCTCCAAAAAGCAGAAATGAAAAACAGAGCTATGAAAGGTCCAGCTTGGCCCTCTTCACCAGGAAACCATGGGAATATAATTCATACAGCAGCGATGGGTACTTCCTGCCTGCCAGATGCCTTTGCTTCCATTTCTTCTGCCCACTGGGGATAGCCAGTCATTTCCAGAAGCTAATTTGCAGTTGATTATGCAATCTGCCAAACCCAATCAATGCACATACTCATGACCACTCATAACATTATTTGCCGTAATCATAGCAGACCTCTAGGTCATTACTCCACCGAAGGGGATATATTCAGTGGAGATGGTTGAGAGGGTGCCCATTGCACAGCTGCCTGCCAGGTCTTCTGGCTCCCATCATTTTCATCTCGTGGATGCAGCCAGTTCCATCCAAAGACATTTCAAAGGCAAATATTTCCCATCAGTGAAAAAAACTTCTGCTGACTATTGCCTTCTGACACAGCAGGGTAAATACGAAGACCTTGAGGTCACTTCAGAGAATTCAGGCTTCTTCTTCTTCTTTTTCTTCTTTTCTTCTTTACTTTTAAGGGATAATAATGTCAGTTTGGAGTAAGAGTTTATTCTCTTCTATGTAGCAAAATAAACTAACAGAATGTCTACAAACAGGTGTCTAACAGAATGGTCTTCTAAAAACCAGATCTCTTGCCCTAGACAGTTTGGCTCAATGGATAAACTAGACTAAGCACATACTGAAGGGTCCCAGGTTCAGTTCTGGTCAAGGGCACATACCTTGGGTTGCAGGTTCCTGGCCCTCGTTGGGGCACGTGCAGGGGGTAACCAATTGATGTGTCTCTCTCACATCAATGTTTCTCTCTTTCTCTCTCCCTTTCACTATCTAAAACTCAATGGAAAAATATCCCCAGGTAAGGTGATCAGATTTTAACATTGGTAAAGCGGGACACCATTGACAGGGGGGGGGAATGAGGTGGGGGGTGTTCATGATTAAAAATGTGGTCCATATGGAGCAACAAAAAATTTCATAGAATGCAAAAATAGTATTGTAATATATATATTTTAAATTTCAACATAAGTACAATTTACAAACATAATAAATAAATAAAAAATTATGTATAGTGGTGTCACTTTCAAGGCCGGCGCTAGACTTTTTGCCACTACTATAAAATATAAATAATACGAGTACTGTCTGCTAAATTCAAGAAAATATGTATTTATGAAATAAATAAATAAATTACTTACCTAAATTATCTGAATAGCTGATTTTTAATGAGATCACTTGCTTAACTAACTTACTAGCACGCAGTACGATGTGTATGGTCTGAGAGACAGTTACAATATGTTTTCGTCGTTGCCAATCCCAAAAAAGGCCATTGTTCATTAAGTCCAAACAATGGTGGTCGAATTCTAACAACTGATCAACAATGTGAACTTTGATAAGCAGTTCTCGATAATCAGTTTTCAACAATTATTTGTTATTATTAAAGTTTAACATTATAAAATTAACAAAAGTTATATATAAAATGCATATCCTGGCTAAATAGCCACATAGCCACCGAAAACCGTATATATATACCCTTCCCGTTCCCCCGCTGTTCTCTAGCTTGTCATGCATTCTTTCCAAAAATTGGGACATTGGAACTGTCCTGCCAAAGGCGGGATGTCTGGTCACCTTACCTCAGGTGAAGATTAACAAAAAGAGAATAAATAAAAAATCAGATCTTTTATTTTGATTTATTGGCCTATAATCCCTCTCGAATCACTGTTTGAAATTTTTATATTCATAAATACATTTTTTTTAAAAATGGGTCAGATCATCATATCTTTAGGATGGCAGTAAATGTATATTGTACATGTATGTTGTGTCTGTTTTGTGTTGGGCACTATTATGGACACTCAGGATGCAACAGCAAACAAAAATGACAATATCCCCTTCCTCATGATGCTTACATTCTAGTGGCGATAAAAACATTGGTACATTTATTGCAGGATCATTTCTTCCTGAGCCTTGACAGAGCCATGACAGCCTTCTCAACCTCTGCTCTGGGTTATCACTATTAATCAATAAGAGTAAACCTTTAGAATGAGACTATTGGACATCTCCGATCTACTGCAGTCTATCTGCGAGAAAGAAATAGCTCAGCCACAAAACAAAGTTCTTTATATTGAAATACCCTAATCAATATATTTATACCATAATAAGTGCCAGATCAATGTATGGACCCTTAACTAACTAAGCTACACCTCTTCTCAACACTGAGGCTCATTGAACTGTCAAGAAAAGTGAATCTATTTATTGAATAAAACTTTCAATTTTAAAACATATCCTAAAAGGCTAATTAACAAATTGTTATTAAAGCATTTTTTTTATAACTCCCCAAACCAAACATAATACCCCCCAAAAAAATCAATTGTATAGTTTCTTCATGGCTCTTCTTCTGTAAATATAATATATTTCAAGAAAATAATCCATAGTTAAATTTTGTTTAGCTCACTACATCATAGGTTAATATGGCTGCAATTGTGTTGGATATTTTATTGCCGATGAGTACTTCCTGTCTGATATCTTGGTTTAAGAAAGTTCTATCCTCAGCTATTAGGGTTAGGTTAGATTGAGAATGAATAAAACCTTGAATGGACAAGTTGATGCTTGTAGAATTAATCTAAATGAGGAAATAACAGTAATAACTTTCTACATTTTTTCCTACTTTGAACTCTTCATGAGACCCTCAGTTTATGCTGTTTAAAATCTGATATATAAAATGAAAACCCAATATTTGACAAGGATAATGTCTTGCTTTTGGAATTCATCAATTTCTTTACATCTGATACATAAAGAAGTCCCATCTTCTTTTCTTGTATAAATATTTTTTCACTTCCAAAGGACAGATAAAGTGCTATCTTATTATCCTTAAAGAGCTTATCATTTAGCCAGTTGCAATAGGCTCCTCTAATATCTATCAGCATTAATGTTTGTAAGAATAATAGCATATTTAAACATGATAATTTAAAATCTTAAGTTATAACTTTCTTATGTGGTCTTTTGAAATTGTCACAGCTTTTGTTATCCACAATAGGATTGACATTAGTATGCAAATAGTACCAAAGAATGAATATTAGATTTTCAAGGTATTTATTATTGGCCCACATAATTATTATCTATTTACTGTATACATACATGTGTGAGGAGCATGTACACACAAAAAAACTTCTGTTTGGGACCTAATAAGTTGATACTGATAAATTCACAATTTTTAATCACTTGACATATATAAATGACCTCTGAATACATAATAATCTGGCCACTCAGTATATATCCTATATAATAAAAGGTTAATATACAAATTGTCCCTTCAACCAGGAGTTCAACCAGTAGGCAGGCCAGCCAACTGCCCATGTCCCTTCCCCCTGGTCAGGCTGACCGGACCCCCACCCATGCACGAATTCATGCACCTGGCTATATATACACACATTCAAAGATCATAATAACCTGGCCACTCAGTGTGTGTGTGTATATATATATGATTTATATTCATAAGAAAACAATGGCATATTTTCTTTAAAATTAATATATAATTTGTGATACATTAATGGTGATGCAGTGAATAAATGAACATTAATATTACTATAAAGTAAATATTTTCAATGTAATTTGGGATCTAAAGAGTCCCATAGTCTATAATATTGCTGAATGTCTCAACCATCAGTTTTCTGGTTATAAAATGGTTTTGACCTGAATTTGAGAAAGAGTAGAGTAGGCTTTATCATCTGATTATGCTTCTAAAAGCTGTATGACTCTAGAAAAGATCACTATGAGCCTTTAACAAATAAAAAGCCAATATTTTATGTTTATACAAATATGTGCACTCTCTGGTCACATGCCAAAGAATGACAAAATATACAACATGAGAGTGAAAAGATAATGCTTATGAAAATGCAAATGGTAAGACATTTTATGCAGCCTAAGTACAGATGAGGAGAAAAATACATTAGGGACATTTACATATCTGCCCTCAAAAGTGTTTATTACAGCTATTGCAAATCACATAAAAACATTCTGTTAAAATAAAGCATATTCATTCCTTGTTTATGTATTCAAAATTTAAACATTGATCAGAATCTCGCCATATGTACAGAGTTCTAGTGACTTCTTTCTTCCACTTACAAAAGGCAAAACACATTCTACCTAAACTCCAGGCTTATCATAAATTTGAATATGTAATTAGGAATGCCCTATGGTTATGCACTCATGGGCCAAATCTTTTGGAAAAGGAGATACACTTATACCTGAAAGTTGGTACACTGTGTACTCACAATTCCTGCTGGCTATAAATGTCTCCTAAGACCGTAACATTTTTGTGTTATAAAACATGGTT
This sequence comes from Vespertilio murinus, assembly GCA_963924515.1. NCBI lineage: Eukaryota > Metazoa > Chordata > Mammalia > Chiroptera > Vespertilionidae > Vespertilio > Vespertilio murinus. Next base: position 49,334,698 of record OZ004706.1, read on the forward strand.
AAAATAGCCTCCACCCCTCCAAGTCTAGGGTTAGTTTGATGACTTAGCAGATTAAAACTATAACGAAGTTTTGTTGGAGTTTGACTTGGGAAGATGGAGCAAAATGAAAACAGAGCATTTTGTCTGCTTTTCAGGTACCTTAGGTGCAACTGATAGCAAGCCCTGCAATATTAGGTGCTGATTAATAAGAAAGGAAAAGTAGTATTCCAGTCTTTTACCAAGCTCCTGTATTGCAGGATATCTCATAATATCTACTATGCTTAATGTATAACTTGAATTTTCAAGACAATGATATGATACGCAGAGTCTCCGAATCTATTTGACCAACAGAACCGTTTTGTCTCAAAATATGTTACAAGACTAGTATTTGCAGTTAAGTATATATAACCCCCCCCCCCCGTCTTCAAAAGCCTTTATTTCACTTTTATACATCATGTATATTACATTGAATTGTCCATCAGATACTCAACCAAAGTGGAGAGGGTTTAGCTTCTGAAAGCCCAGAGACTTCTACAGAAGTTCCACAGGGTTGAAGTATTATTTTTAGTTATTGATGTAGATCAATGTCAGGATGTTATAAAGTAAATCATCTGATAGGAAATGCCTTTGTGCTCCTGTTGAGATAAGCTGAGTAAAAAAAAAAAAAGATACGCCCCCCCCTTTTTTTTTTTAACATTCTCATGGCCACAAACTCTCAGTATCTGTATTTGCACTGAGGTGATTGGTCAAAACAAACAAACAAACAAACAAACAAACAAAAAAACCAAAAACCAAAAAACAACAAAACAAAAAAACCCCAAAAACCCACAGAATCATATAACTGATGTGATTAACCATGAGTATAAATACACAATAAGGGCATCTTTCTTCTTTTACATCTGAACTTAAATCAGCCAAATTCTACATCAGGATTTTTGAAAAATTTACCCTCATATATGCTACTAATTTAGGGTTTACTAGTAGATATTATAAGTGTGGTTATAGCCTGTTACTTAAGTAGATTCATTGAAAATGTGTCAAAAGTTAGAATTACTGGCATTTTAGATGCAAGTAAATAATATATGATGCATAAAGAAAGTGATAACAGTTTACTTAATTAAAGCACAATTATTGTTCTTTATTCTAAAATCAAAACTGATATTTTCTTCTCAAAATAGAAATATTTCTTCCTTTTTGTAGAATTAAGTGTTATATTTTAAAGTAACTGTCAATTATACTTAAATAAATCTTCTGTAATAGTAGATGTTTTCAGTTAGGATTGTTACATGTAAAAATAATTCTTCCTCTCCATAACAGTGTTTACAAAGTATACATACACAAAGACTAAATGTCAATGGCACACAAAGTTTGTATAATATCTGTTTACAGAAAAATTATGTCTGAGATTCCAAAGCTAGGATGCACTGAGAAGGAAACAAAAACTGATAAAAATTTCAAAAATGTGTAAGTAAAATAAACTATAGGCATAAGGTGTAATAGAAACTGTGAACATCAAGAAACTAACAGTTTTGCTATATATGTAACATGGATAAAAATATCACATATACAGAGTAAACTAATAAGTATGACATATTAGATGATTTCCCTGGATAGAGGAAATATAGAACAAGTATATAAATTATTTAGAAAGGCCAAATTCAGGCAAATCTTGTTGAAATCAGTTTTATTACTTTATAAGCAGACTTTGTTTATTATTTTAAAATTTAATTATATTACAAAGAGTAGTACATATGTCTCCTTCTTTTCCCACTGCAGTGACCTCTCCCCAGCCTCTCCTAATCCGCCCCCCGCCCCACACTTGCCCTTGTTCCTCCACCCCCAGTGTCTTGCATCTATTGGTTGTGCTTATATGCATGCATCCCAGTCCTTCCTTTGATCTCTTATCCACCCCAAACCGTCCCCTACCTTCCCGCTGTAGTTCGATGCTTCCGTGCCTCTGTTTATTTTTGTTTAACATATAAGCAGACATTATATAATTAAAGTCTGGGACATTTTTTGGTATTGCTTAGGCATATTTAGTTCATTAGGTTGCTGAGCACATTTTCCTTCCTGTTTTCTGTCTGGTACTGAAATCTCTGCTCACCTTCAACTCTCAAAAAAGTGAGCCATAGCCATGGGGAAAAGTATACAGTGGCATTTATATTGGGAAATCTACCATTATTTAGGGTCTGGCTCTTAGTTTTGTGAGAATAAAAATCTATTTCTTCTTTGTTCTTTAGCTAATAAAAAAGGTAAAGGGCTCTAGCCACATATAAATGCAGAAGAAACTGAGGTATGTATGCCAATTTCTCGATGTATAATTAACACTGGTTGATCAGCATCTTTCTCCTGAAGACAAAGCTAGCATTAGCACTGATATCTCCCTTTATTACATACATTTGAGTTTATAGGTATTTTCTTAAAATATCTCAGAGCCCTAATAGGTATATGTTTTTACCTTCAGAAGCTGAGATTCAGGGAAGTTAAATAGCCTTTTAAGATCATACAGCTAGTAATTCACCAGGTCATTCAAATTAAGGTCTTGGGCAATTTGTTTTGATGCAATGTTTCCCAAACTGAAATGTGTCTGAATTCCTATTAAATAGATAACATATTCTTGTGGGCTTGAGATTGTTCATGGACCTGAGATTTTTAAGACTTAATTATTATTCATTACATAGGGATATATATATATATATATATATATATATATATATATATATATATATATATATATATTTCTGGCAAAATGATTCCCTAAGGATTGTCATAAAAGTGAAAAGAAACAAAAATAGATAAATAAAAATTGTCATAGAATTTATGTGTCCTTAAGACTATGGGTGAGAGCCGAAACCGGTTTGGCTCAGTGGTAGAGCATCAGTCTGCGGACTGAAAGGTCCCGGGTTCGATTCCGGTGAAGGGCATGTACATTGATTGCGGGCACATCCCCAGTAGGGGGTGTGCAAGAGGCAGCTGGTCGATGTTTCTCTCTCATCAACGTTTCTAGCTCTCTATCTCTCTCCTTCCTCTCTGTAAAATGTCAATAAAATATATATTTAAAAAAAAAAGACTATGGGTGAGAATCTCAGTTGAGAAACAGCTTATTTTTTAAGTTCACAGAATTTAGTCAGATAAATCCTAACTGCAATTTTTCTCTCAGCTTCAGTTTGTTCTGGAAATGGTGATGAAAAGATCTACTCCTAGGGTTGTCACAGTTAACTGAGATGATGTATTTAAAATTATTTAACACAGTGTTGACTACAGAGTCATTGCTTAATCAATAGCCATGCTATGATTTGGATTTCCACCCAATGCTGTCCACTAAGACCTACAGACACCCCTCCCAGTTATTATAATGCTGCTCTTCACATCCGAATTCAGATTCAGCCCTAAGCATCCATATCCTGCTAGGCAGATCCAGTTGCATTTGTCTGCCAGAGAAATCTTCACTGCACAGGGCTTAGAAGGTCAATGTTTTGTCTCAAGGATTCCCTTTGCCTGTTACAAGTACACAACCTACAGTCTGTTAAGATCTGTAAACTGTGTACAAGGCAGTCAAAGGCTTAAATCTTTTGTTTGTTTGTCTGTTTATTCAAGATAATGCTTAAGCCTTAGCTCTTTACTTTTGGAAAACAGACTTATTTCCCAGTTCTTGAAGTAGCACTTCATTTTGGTTCTTGAGCCCTATCTACAATGAGAAATATCTTGTGTGAAAAAATGTGTAAAATCCACTGACCCATCGGTCTTCTCTAGTGGCACAGGCATGGCTGAGACAGGGAAGGGCAAGAGGGGAGAACAGATAGAGAGAATGGGACTGTGATTTCAAATCTGCCTTAAGAAGGTATGAGGGGAAAAAAAGAAGATATGAGGTATCCTGCTTTTATTTGCCACCAGAAACTTTCTTTCACTCCATCCCAGTGTAGTAGGCTTTGAAGGGTTCATTGATCTGTGGTTACAGGTGCCCATTGGAAGTTTTTGCATTTGCACAAGACCCATGATTTTTTTTTTGCAATTTGCCAGGGTAAAGGACAAGTTAGCTATGATTTGCCACGCTTGGGAATTTTAGTTAGTAGCCTAATAATATAGGAATCTGTAGGGTCATTCTCTCACACTTGAGGATTGTTCCATGACCTCTGACCTGGAGCAGCGAGATCCGTATCTCAGTTGAATCTTTTTCATTCTAAATTCCCGGATTTAATTCAAACATTTCAGAATAAACTCTATTCGCAAAAGTTCTATGACCCTCTGACTGGGAAACAGTCAATTTAACTAAGCTCATAAGGAACAGCATGGCAATTTCACAGCTGATTTAGAACCATAGACCTTTTATACCCTTTTTGCAGGAAAGCCATAGAATTTAAGAGTTGAAAGCATTCTTTAAGATCATGTAACTCTATCACTCCATCTTTACAGTCAATTTTCCCAGGGAAATGAGAGTTCCTTGAGGACAAGGATCGCATCTTAATCATCAACGTGCACAAATAAGTTGGGACATGTCTGACACCCTAAACTGGTCACTGACTTGATTTTATGCGTTTTAGATAACTATGTCCTAATAATTGTGTTGTATTCCCTAAGTAGATTCTCTTATTACACTCGGTCCCAAACAAATAAAATGGTGAATGCAAATAGATGAGTGTGGCACAGTGCATTTCAACAACCAGGGAACAGGATGGGATTTTTCATTTTTCAATTGGCTGTGGATAATGAGCAATTTCAATACATTACTATTAAGTCTGTCGGAGCAATCCTTGCCCAAGGGGTTAGTGCAAACTGTACCCTAAGGCATACCAGTATGACTGTAAGAAAAAAAGCTGCTACAAAATTCCAACCCCAGTCAGTATATGGAAAGGACACTTGTAAGTCTTCAGTAGAGAATACAGCACAGAGGTGCCACCTAGTGACGGCATTCTGGTGGTGGAAAGCACAGATTTGTTAGCATGGAGAATAAGATTTGAATATAGTTAGGACATTTTAAAATATATTATAATATAGAATGTCTCTTCCTAATTTGCTCTGCTCTGTCCCATGAAGTAGATAAGCTGAGCAATACTCTGCAAACTTTTATAAGTCACAAACGCAAACCAGTGTAAGATGTTTATCCAAGTTCTTCCTTCTTATGGGTGCACATAGTCTCATCTGTAAATAAATCCAATAAATAATTTCTAACAGATGACATGATTAAAGTAGAGGACACATTTCTGCAACCATTGTAATATTTTAGGGCTATCTCCTAAGATTATTTTTTAAAATATAGCACACGCTGTACCACATAATATACACTTGATAAAGGATGTTCAATGAGTGAATGCATTTATGAATGAATGGATAACTACACAGATCCTTGAACTTAAAGAATTTTAAGAGAGATGAAATTACTTTTGAAGACAGACAGGTCTAATTTGTTCTCTCTGTCTAGATGGCCTGCAGTGAGACCACCATCTGAGTAGTTTAGTATAATCTCGTTTGAAATCTGAGAGAAATTCTGAAATCAAGGGACTTTGGTGGTTCAAGTTAGGAAAGGGGGTATAGGAAAAGTAAAACTAGAAAAAGGATAAAAAAGTACTATGAATGAAATATAATTTGAGAATTGCTGAGATATGACAGCAGAAATCATCTCTAATAGGATATATGTATTCATGGTGTGAACCAAGTCAAGTTGTCATTATCAAATGTAAAATGTGTCTATAAGACCTATGTCTCTCTCTCTCTCTCTCTCTCTCTCTCTCTCTCTCTCTCTCTCTCTCCCTTTCCCCCTCCACCCCCCCCTCTCTCTCTCTCACACACACACACACACACACACACACACACACACACACACACACAGTAAAGGCCAGGCTCATAAGCTCACATGTGTGGTTTCCTAACAATTATGCACCTTACTGAATTGATTAGTGCTACTGTGATATAATAAAAAGCAATGAGAAAATGCACTGAGAAGTCCATGAATTGAAAAGATTTTGAGTACCAGGCTACATGATCAGAGGCAGAAGTCCATATGCCCAGGAACCAGTCATTGGTTTTTTGAAAACCACCAACACCATCTCTCTTCAAAACTTCTAAGATGCAAGATGTGACATTGAAAGATGGCATTTGTTTGTTTTGATGAGCAAAAGATAGTTGATCCACTTAATAAGAAAACCAGTTGGCATATTATTAGGAAAAATGCCTAAACATGGGCCTCCCACTCAATAATGGCTCAGGTTTGTGATCATTATCAAGCAGCCAATCAGCAGTTGAGTTTGATTTGTTAGATTGCTGTGACATTGGGATGCGATGTTGTGCAACCCTAAACACAATGCAGAAAAACCCTTCCAAAGAAAATATTTGCTGAGTCTTTGGGTCACTCCTTGGTAAGTTATTTAAACACTCTGAACTTCAAATTCCTTAGTTGTAAAATGTTGATACAAATAATTCAGATATCATACGATTCTTTTGTGAAGTAGGTGTTGGTTGAAAATAATTTTTAAAACTATAATTCACATTGGAATATGAGTTATGTATATCATCATCTTCAAACAAAGCACTGACAGTTTTGTTTATCTATACTTGCAAAAGCTCGATTTAGTCTACTTAAGGTACACAATGGGTTGCTAAATTGGCTACTATAGCTGACCAGATGGCCAGGAAGAGGCCTAGGATATAGATTCCCAGATTTAGTGAGTTATATGGCAACAGAAAGGCTCTTCTATCTGCTAATAGTCTCTCAATGTGCATGCTTAACTTTGAAATTTGTAACATTAGAAATAAATTATTTAAAGTTAAATAGATAGCCTTTTTAAATACACAAATACCCCTAGGAAAGTGTATAATTGAGGTTGTCATCAAGCCCATCACAAAAGCATACACTAGTTTAACAGCTTATCTACTAATAATAGCTGGCTGAAATTTGTTCCTTTTGGATTCTAGATATGGTCCTAGATTTCTAGTACAGTGAGACGTTCTGGCTGCAAAGAACAACTGAGGATATGGATGTTCTACAGGAGGCCCAGGGCCTCCTGTTCTCCAAAGGTGGTTGAGAACTGCAGAAATCAGATTAAAATATATATATATATATATATATATATAATTTTTAATCTGATTTCTGCAGATTAAAAAAATATATAAATTAATATATATTATTTTATATATGTATTATATATATTATTTTTTAAAATATATTTTATTGATTTTTTTACAGAGAGGAAGAGAGAGTGATAGAGAGTTAGAAACATTGATGAGAGAGAATCATCGATCAGCCACCTCCTGCATACCCCCCACTGGGGATGTGCCCACAACCAAGGTACATGCCCCCTACAGAATCAAACCCAGGACCCTTCAGTCTGCAGGCTAATGCTCTATCCACTGAGCCAAACCAGCTTCGGCTAAAAAAATATTTTATTGATTTTTTTACAGAGAGGAAGAGGGAGGGATATAGAGTTAGAAACATTTATGAGAGAGAAACATAGATCAGCTGCCTCTTGCACACCTCCTACTGAGGATGTGCCCGAAACCAAAGTACATGCCCTTGACCAGAATCTACGCTCTATCCACTGAGCCAAATTGGTTTTGGCAGAAATCAGATTTCTTATCTTCCTAGCAATGTCACCTTTTATTCCTAAATGCAAAATCCCCATAAAAACACTTACACTTCTTTTTCTTTTCAGTTTGTTTTCTAGTATTCAGAATTGAAGTTAACTTAAAATATATGCATTCCTACTTAGAACTAACAACAAGCATTTGCTTGTGGCTTTTACAGAATCCTGTGTCCAAGAACAAAGGAAATGTTTACTACATGTATTAGTGAAAGACTAATCACTTAATTACACCGAAAGTCATTAACTCCAATTCTCTCAAGATTTACTAGCATTTCTGATTCTTTCCTGTATAGATTCTTTCTCTAATTGACCAGTTGGCCAGTGGGGATTTATCTCTAACATTAAGATCTTTTAGTCTTCTTTGTGCGTTCCTGCTTGTGTGTGTGTGTAGTTGGGGGAGTGTATGTATAACATCAGCTTATTTGTTTTATAACATAATATTGTTGGCAATAATGAGACCTGGTTAATGTTATCTTCTTAATATATATTTTTACCTCTTATAAAATAGATAATAGACAATTATAAATATCTATAATAATAAAAGCACAATATGCTAATTAGAATGGACATCCTTTAGGACTTCCTTACTTCTGGACAAAGCCGCAGCAGGTGGGAGCCAAGGCAGAGGCTGCAGAGACCCCCCCCCAGCCACCGTGGTGGCAGGTGGGGGGCCTCAGTGGTGGCAGGCGGGGGCCGGGTCCAAGGCCCTTGCAGGAATTTTACATCGAGTCTTTAGTTTAAGATAAAATCTAATGATCTAATAGCCTGCATTCTCAGTCATTACCTGCATATTGAAACAATCCAAGAAGACTTGGATTCTGAGGGAAAATATTATAATGATTTGACAACCTGATGTGTAGGCAGAATAATGGCCTCTCAAAGATGTCCACACACTTATGATTGGAAGCTATGAATTTATATTACATGGCAAAGGAAAGTTAAGGTAGGGAAATTGTTCTTATCTGGATCCACTGTAATCAGAAGGGTCCTTAAATGTGGCAGTGGGAAGCAATGTAGTCAGGGTCATAGTTGTGTAATATGAGAAAGACTTGAATGGTCACTGCTAGCTTTGAAAATGAAAGAACATAAACAAAGAAATGTGGGAAATTTCTAGAAACTGGAAAAGACAAAAAAATGGCGCTGAGCGTCTGCCCTCGGGTGGTCAGTGCACATCATAGCTACAGGTTGTTCTCAGTCATTCTGCTGTTAGGGTCAATTTGTATATTACCCTTTTATTATATTGGATTATTTGATTTAACATGTTAAAGGTTTGTTACTAGTATGTATGTGCTTGAAGTATTAATCCCTATGCTTAGTGATATTTTACTTTGAGCCCATTATAACTCAAAAGAACAATAGCCTAAAAATAATATTTTGAGATAGAGCTGACGATATGTCAATGAAGAAAGGATTGAATAAACAGTGAGAGCAGAGTAGAGAGCACCCCACTTTTCATTAAAAAAAAGACCATGCTATTCTAAATTGCATGACAGATTTTCTGCTATACTTTTTATCTAGAAATTAATCAACTAATTATAGGTAATTATAATTAATAACTGAATTCATTATATCATTCGTATTATTAGAATTTGAAATATATTCTGAGCTGTCTTAAATTCCAAATACTCTAACAATCAGAGAATAATGGAAGCTTGATTATTTCAACTAGAAAACCCACAAACCTTAAAATAAACTTTGAAATGATATCACAAGTTTGATACTTATTTTGCAGGAACTCATCACCAGCTTTTACAGAGATCTTTGTACTCAGATAACCATTTTCTTAAGAGACGGAACCAAACTTGTCTCTAGGACTGCACTTTTGAAGGCTGCTTGGTGCCTACTCACCTCCATTCTTGATTTTTACAAAATATACAATAATAATATTGTCATTAAAACAAAACAAAACTTTGAATCTTTTCCCAAACAACAGGATAAAGTCTAAACCATTTGGTAGGATATTTGGGGTATTTTTGCTATCTTGGTTGGCATCCCCACCATCTATGGAGAGATGGGATTCATCCTTGCTTTACCCTTTCCTTGTCCTCCAAATCTAATCAATAACAAAGCTCTGATGAATTTTCTTTCTAAATATTTTTTAAGTTGGTCCCATTCTCTCCTTGTTACTATCACTGCCCTGTATCGGGCTCTTATCTTTTCCCTGATGCCAGTCTTGCTCATATTAATTCATCTTTTACCTTGACCCTCAGAGTTACAGGAAGACTAATAATCAGCCTATGTCTATGTTTAAATAGAGCAAGCTTTATAAACTTTCCCATCCACTTTCCTATTCTCACTGCACTCTGTTCAATTTACAGTCCAGAAACTACTTGGAATTGCTCTCAAACACGCTGCACTATTCTATGCCTCTCTTCTTTGCCCATACTGAGTTTTCCATGTAGAATGGCTTTTCCCCTTTACTCCTATATTTAAACTACAGAACTGAAAGACCACCTCCTTCAGAAAGCCTTTCTAACATTCCTCAGGTGGAAACAGAATTTCTAGAGTGCAATACACATGTCTCTTTGAAAGAGAATGTTGCATTATATTAATTTATTCTGTTTCCATTCTCTCTGATCATTGGGATGTGAGACTCTTGAAAAACAGACAGCAGGCCAATCACTTTACATCTCTAATATATAAGGTAGGATCTGAAACATTCAGGTGCTCAATAAGCATATTGCAGTTCTTGAGAACTGACAGAAACTTCACAAGCTGAGTTACATGTTTAACTTCTCCCAGTTTCCTCACATTTATATGCTCTACTTCTATGAAACACATACAAGTTTATCATCTAGTCACCCACCCACCCATCCACCCATTCATTCGTGTAGTCATCCATCCATTTATAGGTATTCAGGTATATGCCTTTGATTTAAGCCTTGGAATGTTTTAAATTTCTATTCTGTAAACAAATGGATAAATTACCCAGCCTTTTCTTGCTAAATATAAAGTACTTTATATTTATTATTTTCACCCCTTTCTACTCATGAATGAGTTTTTCTGAAACACACCACTGTACTTATAATATTTTTCTTATGTTCTAATCCTGAGGACTACACCTGAGTTTCTAAACTATTCAGTTTTTCACTCATCCATTTCTTGAGGTAAGAAAACCCTTGACAAATGGACATTTTTATTTTCTAACATAGAACACGATGATGCAATAAAAAAGTGGTTTAATGTCCTTTCTCAATTACCATTGGAAATGCTAGCATATAACTATTTTTAGCTTTTAATATCTATAAACTGTTGTTTGAGAGTGAGTTTTGGTTTAATTGGTGATAAATTTGTTTTTACTTTATTATCTTCTTTTTAGGTGTGTCTAAAAATGACAAAAGATATGACCTAATGTAAACCAAAATATGTTATTTAGTTAGTTGTCCAGAAACTTTTTAACAGTTGTGTTTAATTTTTGGTTCAAATGCTTTGGCTAGATCAGTCTTTTTGTTGAATCTATTTGGCATACCTGGAGAACTTGATAAGTACAAGACATAGTATATAACATGGATAAAGAAATAAAATAAAATGTCACCCTAATTTTTGTACTTTCTACCTCTTTGACTGTTTAAGGCTTTCTTTTGCTTGTGATCGTACCCACATTTTTTGTAACTATGCTTAATCTATGAAGATCCTGTTCATATACGTGAAGATTTCCTTCAGGCAAAGTTCCCTATATCCTTTCCTAGACAGAAATTATAGACGATATTATCTTGAATAATGGTTAGGTACACATATGCCATTCTCTTTAATAGGTTATAAACCCCTTTAAGATAATAACCTTATGTTCCCAGCACTCAGTTGCTGATATAGCTGTTACTCAATTCATGTTTGCTAAATGATGAACAACATCCTTCAGAGGAAGAAAGAAAATGGGGCTTCCTGGTATAAGCTGAATAAAGGAATTTCCTGTTTTAAAAAGTCCAGAAGAAACATTCTGTTTTTCCCCCGCAAAAAAATGATTTCTGTTGTTTAAGTGAGGTACACATAGCTGATGATCAACTATGTACTGGACATTTTCATTTTTGTTTTGCTGTATGCTTGTTGATCTTGGATAAAACAATTGTTTTTCTTTTTCCTCAGCTGTAAAATGAAACTAGCCTTGTTGCATGGACTTTAAAATGATGGTACAACACTGATAAGTACTATGTGCCATTTTAAAGTAAAACATTTTTCAAGGACAGTGAAGCTTCTGCATTGAGTTTTTTTGTTTTCAAATATGGAAAAATCATGCTTTTTGTTTGTTTTTGTTGATCTTCACAAAAATATTTTTAGAAAAAGTAGAATGAAGGGAGGGAGAGAGAGAAACATCTATGTGAGTGAGACACATCAATTGGTTTCCTCCTGCACATGCCTAGACCAGGCCCGTGGGTCAAACCCACAACCCAGTTACATACCCTTGACCAAGAATTGAACTTAAGACCTTCAATGCACAGGCTGATATTCTAACCACTGAGAAACACAAGGAAGGGTGGAAAAAATCACATTTTTAAAGCACATTTCTATTTGTCTAGGTATTTATAAATAAGCCATTTTTACTATAAACAATAACAGCATTAATTAAATTATTTACAAAATAATTTTTGTTTACTACTAAAGATTACTTCTAAGAACAGATTAAAGACAAATGCTAGATGGGCATCTATAATGCATTAACAAACCTCAATTCTTTTTTTTAATATTTAAATTTTTAAAATTGATTTCAGAGAGGAAGGAGAGGGAGACAGAAACATCAATGGTGATAGAGAATCATTGATGGGCTGCTTCCTGCACACCCACTACTGGGGATTGAGCCCACTACAGCGCATGTGCCCTGATAGAAACTGAGCTGTGACTTGTTTCATAGGTTTGATATTCAACCACTGAACCACACTGGCCAGGCAACAAACCCCAACTCTTAATCTTTTCCCTATAGACTAAAAAACAGTTGGCTGAAGTAATGTTTATTAGATTTTTTGAATCCACATGAAGTCTAGCGAATGCTCATTTGGCTGGACTTTCACTTTTTGAATAGTGACCTTAATGATATGTAGATTGTTATAACCTAGAAATGTAAATTCAAAGTTAGAGTGTGAATTTGATTCTAGAGTAGGAATTCCAGCCTTGACTTGTTGAGCCCAAGGTCACAGTAGAGGATATTTTTGTAATATATTCAGTCAGACATGCTGCTCTAGCAAACTAATAGTTTTAAAGATACTAGTTTGTCCTCTTCAAGGTTGACAGATTTCAACTGAACCTCCTTTTCATCCTTTAATGAATAAAAGTCAAATATTAATCTTAAAATATACTTCAAAATGATCACAAAAATGTAAATTTTTTAAAAAAATGAAATGGTTAAGTAGCTTTAATAGGATGCTATTGTTATTGGCCTAATGGCAAGTATTTTAGGACCACTACCCAGAATAGCACATAGCATAACAATTAACAATAAAAGTAGTCTAAGTTTTCACATTCACTGCATATCTCATTCATTGTAAAAAAATGTCCTGTACCTTTCAAACTCTGAGACTCTGAGACTGATCAAAGAAGAGTTTTCTTTTGTTCTTATTACTTACTATGTTTCATGGCCCTTTCTTGAATAATGACTTTAATAATTCAATTTTCATTCCCATCAATTGAAACGGATTCTGACTTGTCAAGAATATAAAGGAATATAAGTTATGACTTCAGGACCTTCATTTCTTTAGAACTTACAGACATAAATGATATGAATCCACTTTTTTAGTACATTTTCAATGTGTCCAATGTTTTCGTAACTGTATCCACTTTATCTCTGCTTTAACTCTCAGGCAGTAATATCACAAAAATATTATCTGTCTTGAGTTATTTTATGTTCATTTTCCCCACTTATGTAAAAGCAGTAAATGAACTAGTTTAAAAATCTGATATTTCTTATCCCCTGAATACTTCTGGGAGAACTTTCATTTACTATTTTTATTTGGATTACATGTTTTTTAAAGGCTTATTTTAAATGACTGGGCCTTTAAACAGATTGGCTTTATTCATAGGGTAAATTATTTTCCCATCTACCTTTAATAATCTTTTGCCTAAAGTTATATACTGCCAAATTTTTCATTTTTGTATCTTGCACAGCAGACTGCACATACTTTTAAAACCTTTGTTTATCATTTATACCACTCTTTAAATCCTGCTACAACCACATGCTCTTCAAATCCCTGATGAAGCAAGCCAAGCTCTGGAGGCCTTTAACAAATTCACAATTAATGAAGGAGAAGTTTCATTGAAAGCTGTGTTTGTTTTTGATCCTTCCACTCATTTCAATTAAACACATATTTATTAATTTTTCTACAATAATCTTTTTTAAAAGCTTACATTATCTTCTTTAAAGACTGCAGTGATAAGGAGTTCAATTTTAAACTACTTTTATGTGTTCATAGTTTTGAAACACTAAATCCTTGCAATAAATTGACCATTTTGGGGTCAGTGTCTGTTTGACTAATATATATATATATATATATATATATATATATATATATATATATTGCATTGATTTTTTAAAGAGAGGAAAGGAGAGGGATAGAGAGTTAGAAACATCGATGAGAGAAAATCATTGATCAGCTGCCTCTTGCACACCCCCTACTGAGGATTGTGCCCGCAACCAAGCAACCAAGGTACATGCCCTTGACTGGAATCGAACCCGAGATCTTTCAGTCCACAGGCTGATGCTCTATCCACTGAGCCAAACTGGTTTCGGCTGTTTGACTATTTTAATGTCTGTTGCTTTAGGCATTCTATATGCAGTGGCAATAATTTTAACGTCTCGGAGAACTTGAGATAATACGTAGTCTTATTTTTATATAATACAATATATTTATATATATATATATATATATTACATATATTAATGTTTTATATACATATGTTATATGCATATTTTTCCAAAATTTAATCTACATTTTTATCATACTTCCTATATAATAGGTGCTTTACCAGTATTGAGATACTCAATTTTCATAATAGCTCTCTACAATAGATACTATTATTACCCCACCTCAATCTATTTTACAAATGAAGAATTTGAAGCAGAGAGGTTAAGTAACTTGATTAAGTTTACACAGCTAATTCTAGGTAGCAGACCTAGGATTCAGACCCAGGCAGTTGATTACAAAGTCCATGTTCTTAACTCCTATGTTTGAAGAAATGTGAATCTTTGTAGAAGCAAGAGAAATTTCTTTGTTTGCTTTATGACATGAATTTTTTTGTAAGAGTTACTGCCACTGAAAGAACTTTTGATATAAATGGTCTACTAAAAAAGTCCTTAAGTCAACAAATACTATGTTACTAAATGACTCCAAATACCACTTCTTAAAAAATATTTTGCATTCCACTCTTCTTTACTAAATAAACAAGGAAGATAATCAACCCTTTTAATTTATCAAGACTTCCTATAATAATTAGGACAGTGCCTTAAGAAGAAAGTAAGTACTTATCTAACTTCACTTCAATGCATGAGGTGACACAATTATATGGAATTTACTTAATATCTTCTTTAAACTTGATGGAGAAAGAAGAAATAAAAAAAATTATTGGCAAGATTAACAACTCAAATCTTATATGAACCTGAGATTATATAACTATGTGGAATCCATAGGTATTCATAACATTCAAACTTAGTGAGTCTTTTGATAACTTAAGAGAAAATTCAAATGACTAAAAGTTCCAATTATATTAAAATAGCATTCAAACTCAGGAAGCTATTAATCCTACCTTTAAAATATAAAAATGTTATTAATTTTATAGCATAAACCTTGTCTATATTAACTATAAAATCATTTAAAGTACACTACTTAAATATGCTTCAGTGGAGGGATTATGAAATGTATTCTATAATTTGACCAGAAAGTGTTATATTATGAGATTCTTTAAATATATAATCATAGACTTACTTACACTTGCTTCATTTGTGGGGTGGGGGTAATTCATAATCATCTAAAGTAATTTTAAGCATTTTTGATTGATTATAATTTGAGATAGATTTTTTTTTCATTTCTAAAATACTCAGTTTCTCAGATCAGCAAATCCTGTTTTAGACTAAAATTTAGAGACATTTCTGGAATGAGAGGAGAAACAACTATTTAACCAACTTATACCTCTTCATGGGTTGGCAGCATCAACAAATTCTTTTACTCAGCAGTTACAAGAAATTCTACAAACTTTCCAAAGCTAAATAACTTCAGTGGCTCCACTTTCTTCTTTAAAGAGCCAGCAGCCAGCATTCAAAACGAACTGCTAAATTCCTTTATAACAAGATAAGGGTTGTTTCTAATATCAATAGCTTTTATCTTGATTTCATGTCACTCAGAAATGTTCACAATAGGAAACGATGCTTAAAAAAAAAACACTTATACCAATGGCCTATCTTTCAAACAGAGTATTTCTGGTTGAATTAGGAACAATCTGAAAGTAAAACACAACTGAAATAAGTCCTTTGACTTGTCAGTTTCAAGAGACCCAAATCTCCCACCATTACATTCCAAGTGTAGAAGCATAGGTTTCCCCCAGCTATTGTTTCCTTTAGATGCACTAAATGCTGCTCTGTTCTGTAAGGATTTTATAATAATGAAATACTAAACCAAAGTAAATAGTTTTTAAATAGCTACTCAGGAAACTTGCAAACTCTCTACAGATCGGTTCGCAAAGATATTACAGAAGCTAATCGCCTTGCAACTTTTACACAACGTGACACAGATTTACCGCATAAACCTTAAAGAATAAAGTCAAAGATATTAGTCTCACATCAGGGTCAGATCACAAAATCAAAAAGGGAGGACAAATCACAGACAGACAAGGACAAGTAACAGACGTCAGAGCAGCACCGCACGCGTGCGGGCCATGTTCCACTCGTTTATTTCTACAACAATGAAGAGGTCTTTTTTAATGGAGAAAGTACCCAGACATACTTTGTGAATGTATGTGGATACTGACCTGGACTTGTGACAGGACTAGAGGTAGTAGGCTCAATAATTTCTACAAAAAGGGGAAAGGAAAGAAAAGAAAAAACATTTTGCGTATTAATCATACATAAAAGACAAACACTCATGAGACAGTCAACGATCATGCAACATATACACAGGTGGTCTTTTATTTGAAGGCTTCCCTGACCTTGGAAACCATTGGACAAAGACCAGCTTCTGAGTTTACACAAAACCCCATAGGTGTCTTTGATGTTAAGCCATCTTTCATACAGAGCCAACGTTTAGGAGTCCTTTCTGTGTTCTAATCCATGGCATCATGTTTTACTGTGCTAAGGTTAAGGACTGAGCCTTAGCCTCCTTAAAACTTCTTCCTAGAAAGTTAAAACTTATATGTACAATGCCTTATTCTGAGAGAGCTAATGCCAATTTCTATAAAATTATTCAATCAGTTGGTATTTTGTAACATGTACTAAAAAATGGGTAAAATTAAAATGAACTCAAAATGTCTTTTTGAAGACAAATCTCATATTTTTACAAGTATATCAACAGAATTTGGTCACTTGGAGGACCAGTTAAGTCTGCCTTTATGTCTCTACATAAAATGTAAACACGCACAACCTGCACATATGCAGAAACATGTACACATTTTTTAATTACCTGAAATATATTTATGACTACAAGGCATTGCTGGTTGTAGTCTAGACATAACTAGGCCACTAGTATATCAACCTAATTTTCCAGCAAGTATCTAACAAATAATAAACCTTATCAAATTTTAAATCACTTATATACTTTTATTTAAGATTTCTATTTTTAACTTTTTAAATAGCATTTTTTCTTTTTAAGTGTTAAATGGTGATGATGATAAGGATAACAGCAATACAAAGATTAACACCATTATTGACAATCCTAAAGGCTATGAACAATATTTATTGGAGGAGAATGCAAATATTAGAAAAATGTGGCATTTTTTAGACATTCTCATGATGCATTGTCCTGAGAAATTTATTTCAGTACTAACTTCACACAGGTAATCTATTCTTTTTTAACCTAGTTAACAAGCATGTCACAAAATAGTAAAAATTAATC
The DNA here is from genome assembly GCA_963924515.1 of Vespertilio murinus. Classification (NCBI taxonomy): domain Eukaryota; kingdom Metazoa; phylum Chordata; class Mammalia; order Chiroptera; family Vespertilionidae; genus Vespertilio; species Vespertilio murinus. The sequence continues at coordinate 49,352,279 of OZ004706.1, forward strand.
TAGATTCTTAGAACTAAACACAGTGAGTGTGGCTGCGAGAGGTAAAAGTATAGATGGCCAGACAACATTTTACCTGTGAGCAAGACTTGCCTCCTTGCTCACCTATGTTCCTATGGCCTACAAGAGATGTAGAGTACAAAAGGAAATTTTTCCTTTAAATTTGCAAACTGCTTTGGGGCTCTTGGTATCTTTCACTGATTCTTCTACTGATAAGGCCTTGACAAATTCCATTCAATGTTGAGCTCAAATTCCTTCTCTAAATCTCTATCTAGTTCAGCTATTGCTTTGAATAATAAAACCCTAGTTTAGCAAGAATTGTAAAATGAAGCTTTAAAAATTATTTCTAGGGATAGATCTTTTGGATGAATTAAAGTCTGTATGTGTTCCAGTCTGCAGGATTCTCTAGGTTGTGTTTTGACTGTTCTGGGACAATGGGTCATATAAAACATTCAGGAGAGCAGATTAGGGTCATGGCTTAAGTTTCATTACATCTGGGAAGGGGAAATATAACTTCTGAAAAGAGACATTGCAAAATAATTACATAACAAGTTACATTTAAAAATTCAAGTCTTATCATCCATCTGACAGTAAGACTTGATGTCATTGAGAAGTGACAATTTACTAAGACAACTCTTCATTAGTAATCTTTTACTTAACAAAAGAGAGAATTTTTCTAATTTCCTTTTTGGAGGATAGCTATATGCATTAATGTATCACAATATTTATTTTATGTGTCAAAAACTATATTTTTGGTGCTGGGATTATAGTAGCTAATAAAAGTTATAATTCCTGATTTTATAGAGTCTATGGATTGTATAATTAGGTTTTTTAAAATATTACAACATTTCATTCTTATGTTGAAATTCCATTATTAATAGAAAATTAAAATTTGAAATAAAATATCATGGATAAATGCTGCTCTAATTTAAAAATTATTCTTTTTTGTTAGGTTGCATAAGCCCTCAATTATTTTTCATGCATTTATGTTTTCAATTTTTCTTTAAAAACTCCTTCAAAGAAAAGAAAATGTATGTTAAAAATTTGTTTAATGCTACATAGTAGATCTCATTAATGTACATTAAGAATGTGTACTCAATTTAGCATTCAAAAGAAAATTAAAACCATAAAATGCCTGAAATAGTAGAAACTCAATCAGAATTTTTATTCAGGGGGAAAACAAAATTCAGTAGGACAGTGAACAGAGTTTTCCATGTTCAGTAATTTGGACATTTTTCACTTCAATTTCTTCAACTCTTTGGCTTCCATTGTTTTGAATTTCTAATGCTTATTTGAGTGCTCATTGGAAGAGATGGAGAGGCATACAACTACAACTTCATAACAATGCAAGGATGGTAGAAACAAATAGCTATCTCTAAAACCAAGCTCTTCATTGTGCTTGCTTATGTAGAGCTAAATTGCTTATGTACAGCAACATTGTCTTTTACAAAGGTCTTTTACAAGAATACAGAACTTTAGTGTATAAAAATGATGTACATAGGATTCACTCCATAATTTAGTTTCATAGTCAACACATAATTTAGTTTCAGAAGTCAATGTAAGAGATTTTCCCCACATAGGCCTTGTAAGATAATTTTATGTAAAACAAGAATTGGGACCAGCTAAGTTGGTTGAGTTGAAGATTCGGGTTATAAAAAGCTAGAGGTAGTCAATGGCGCTGGATGTGCATGAGCAAAAGAGACACCAGGGGAAGTGAGGCCAAAGCACCAAGATTAGAAACAGCTGGTGCAGAAGGTTGTGGATGAGAGTCAGCTTCATTATTTGATGCAAGACAGTTTGATGAGTTGGAAAGGACCCAGATTAAACTGGTATTAACTCTCAAATCTGACATTATTCAGATATGATGGTGAGCTACTTAACAAACCTCTCCAACTCCAGTGTCCTCCTTTATGGACCATAGAAAATAACTCCTACTTGGAGGGTTGTTGGTAGGGTTAATGATATTTTATGTAAACAACCAAGTGAGAGTGAGTAGCAGAGTAGTATTATTATTACTTATAGAAGTGAATGAAAAGATTAATATCTGAAGCAATGATAAGTAGAGTGTTAGGATTTGGGGGATTTAACTTTATTAGATAGAGAAAGATGGAGAACACCATGAGCAGTTGAAACTATATAAATAACTAAATTCCACCTAGAATGTGAACATTGACTTTTTTCCAATTAAAATAGTTAATATATTATGCTTTTGGGTAATTATTTGGGAGTCATATTGGTTCTTGGAAAATAAATATAGAATTCAAGGTATTTAACAGTTCTCATTTAAGAGTAGAAATTTATAGATCAAGATGTTACGAGTTTTGTGAGGGAGGAATGCACTTTAATTTTAAAATGAAGCTTTTGTGGCAAACTGCAGGCATGCATTATTAAGATATACAGATATATTTTAAAATAAGTCCCCCTTATATCTCCAAAGTATAATGATTCCTCTAACTCAGCGTGGCCAAGTTACTTTTAATGAAATCTTTTATTACACAGAAAATACAGTTTGGATAATAGTTGAAACTGACTAGATCCAATAAATCTGCTATAGATTTCCTTATACTCTTTAGGTATTAATTCAATTTTTCAAACACTACTTTTTGAACAGCTGTTAGAACAACAGTATTATTATCATATTAATTAAAATTACCGTACTGACATTTATTCAACTCTTAATATGTGCCAGGAGTGGTTACATATAATAACTATATATTAACCAATTTCCTTAACTCAAAGACCTTAGATACATACTATTATTAATTCTGCCTGGTACAGATGAAATAATGAAGCACAGAGAGGTTAGCTAAGTTGCTCATAGTCACATAGCTAATAAGGAATAGAAATGGAAAAGATGCTGTGATAGGATGTTATAGCATTCCACTTTCTCCAACTTTCAAAAAAAGAATACTGTGTTGACTTCATTATAGCTTTACTTACTAGTAAATGGGGCATTCTTATACAAGGGATCTTACAATTATTTTACTCTTCTAACTTTCCCAGTAACAGGGTAAGTCTTTCTATTAGCGGTAGGTAATAAATTAGTGGCTTCTGTCACTAAATTGGAAAAGAGACATATTCAATTTTCATTTTGGAGGCGTCTCTAAAAGAGGATTCTGCTTGGAGGAAAGGGTTTGCAACACATAATTTTCAAATCTTGTTCTCATATTCCAAGTCAACACTAAATATAGTTATTTACTTCTGTATAAGCCTTCATGCCATAAAGGGACAACTCTCCAAATAGCTCAGAGGATGTGATCATGACTCGATTACACAGTCAAATAAGAATCTTGACCTTGTAGACTTCCCACTCTGTTAGCACAGTTTGACCAGATAATATATCACTTAGCTTTCAAGAACATTGTTGTTTTTATGTGGATCAGATTTGAGCTGTTGTTGCATCTTAGTAATCAACTTGTAAGAAGTGAAATATTCTTCAAGAGGTGCCAAGTTGGCTCTCCTGATGAACAACAGTAAATGTTCTCAGTGAGGCTTTCTCATGTGTCTCATTATGTGGAGAAGCAGAGTGAGCGCTCCAGGGTTAACGGCGGAATATATCATTGTAGGCAATTGTATTACTGTAGGGAATGGCCCCAGCAAAGAGATGGTTTTAATTGTACATAAAACAGAGGTGAAGAGAAGTTCACCAAGACAAACATTTTCAACAGTTATGTGGAAAAATGAGGTCTCCCGAAAAACAAGATTTTACTTGGTTAGTAAATGTGAATTTGGCCAGGAGAGGAGGAAATGCTATTCAAACAAGGTATTGCGGAAACAAATGTATTATAAGCAGAAGCTAGTTGTAATGACCCTTTCTATAGACTTCAATACTATTCTTTATATATTTTTTTAAATCCTGCACACACAACACAATGTTAGATTGTCCAGCATCAAACCTCTTGGTTCCTATGTATTTTGGAAATTCATATTTGGTTTCTAGGTTGTAATTTTCTCTTTATGTTATTACACAGCCATCGTGTGTGTGTTATCTTTTAGACTGTTGAGAGATAACGTGATTTTGTATTGAGACGTGGCAGAAATTAATCCTTTTGGTTGCCATGGTTTCATCTGAAAGCCCTGACTCCCAATCAGTGCAGAGTGGAGCGATGTCATTTCGCAGTAGAATAAAGAGGATGTTGCCCTGGAATGACCAAGGTTAGTGCTGATGGAAGACGCAGGAGACAGTGTGTGGGCTAGGTTGGACACAGAAGGCAGGAAAGGTCGCTCTTCTTTTTACCTTTGTGGGGAGCTCAATAAAGGGTGCACTAGGCCTTGTAGGGCATTGAAATAACAGAGACTTTGTGAAATGAGAACAATTTAGACATCACACTTTTGCTTCCAGAGAAGAAACACGTGATCTGTGAACATTCACGGGATTGTAGCTGACATCAGTGACCACGTGGTCTAATACAAACAGCACTGTCCTGGCGATTAGATTCCATCCTGTCTGCTAATCATAGGTGTGTAATTCTAACCCAAGCCCAATTTTCTGACCTGTAATTACGAAGCTCTAATAGCTGGTCCACATACTTCACTGAGTTATTTTTGTTCCCATCACAGTTGTTTAAAAGATGGTTTAGCACAGTGGTTAATAACAGTGGCTCTGCAGGAAACTTATCCAGGACCAAACCCTGGGTCCAATACTTACAAGCCACTTACCCTTCTCTAAGTTAGTGAATTTCATAAAATGAAGATAACAATAATATCAACATTTTAGTAAGGGTAAATGAGAAAATGAATACAGATAACTGTGCACAGTGACTGCATGTAATTAGTCATGGCTCTATAATAGTTAACTTATATTTTTAACCAACATCATGATAAATGGCTTTTAAAACTATTACAGCAGTATCAACTATAATAACACGTATTATGTTATTATATGTGATTATCATATAATTCAACCTGAAGAGTATTTTTCCCCTCAAGAAAACCATTTCTTTTAATGAAAAAAAATGTAAAGGTATTTCCAAAATCTTATAAGGAAGAGCTTACATGTCAACGTTAGCTGCACTTACCCTCCCAAAATTCACTGTAACTTTATAAATGAACAAGATTATTCTGCATTTATTTTGAAGAAGCTTTCATGCCTAGTGGAAAGAATATGCTCCATATAGCTGTTGATTGCAGTGCCTGTGTGTGTGTGTGTGTGTGTGTGTGTGTGTGCGTGTGCGTGTGCATGTGTGTGTGTGTGTGTGTGTGTGTGTGTGTGAGATGGGGTAAAGGAGGATTTACAGAGGCATAGAGTTAGAGTTGCTTTGAATATCTCTACATCTGTGTTTAATTCCAGGATCCATATAAAGACAAAGCCCTGCATTGAAACTGAAATAAGCATGTCTGTTATCATCCTGATAAATCTCCTGAGAGTGTATAAATGATGCTGTTCTTATCTTGGTCAAAATAACTCCTTTGAATATAAAATATCCCCTCAATTGACCCAAAGCCTATTCTGAGTGAGGAAAATAGTTTCTGTAGTAGCAAAAGAGCATTAATACCAGATGGTGTACTCATGTGCTTAATAATATTAATATCTTTCTAGACATCTCACAGTTGTTTTAATATAGTTCTTTTCTGGGTCAGATTTTGAGAGAACAATTTTGGAAGAATGTTGGTTCATGTTATGGGTTACTATAGATTGAAACGTTTGTCCCAGACTTCTCCTAAATAAACTATGAGCTTTCAGTAAATATAGCATCATCTCAAAAGGTCACTAGAGAACTTTAGGTTTTAGCAAATATTTCAATAGCATTCTGGTGTCAGACTCTGTGGCTTTTGTCTTTATGCCAATGATCTCTGGAAAGGATCTGATGAGAGTTCTGTGTTACTTCTCAAACATACCACCCAGGATCACAGGACAATACATGTCTCAGCTTTCAGCAAACACACTTGGTTTTCTCTTTGATAAAAATTAGAACAAAAATCAAAGTCAAAAGAATGTAGTTAAGGACAGAACACGTTTCCAAAAGAGAAGCATTAACCAGTGATGTATTTATAGAGGTCCATGGTATTGATGTCATGCAAGGAAATGCAGAGTCCAGACAGCTGGTAATTAATACTTGGACCGTGTATTGTCTTAAACCTACAAAATCCTAATTACTTTCAAGGACTGAAATGTAACATGTGAGCCCTTTCCGATTCTTCCCCACATATGACTGTCAAGGGGAATGGCTTCTAGTGACCGTCTCTGGATTTTGTTGGCACAGGGATCCCTGAAGAGTTGGCAAATGGCCAGATACTTTGTAATACTCATTTCACTGCACTAGCACATTGCTTATCAGTTTGTTACACTGGATCTAAAAGGTAGTTCAATGAATTTAAATCAACACTATTACTGATATTTAGCCACATGAGGTATGGTTTTAGTATGGTTGAAGTCAGAAGAAATATATATATAAATCTCTGCTATATACTACCTGTGAGATTTCTTTTTCTAAAAATCTTTATTGTTGAAAGATTTCCCCTTATTCCCCCATTGACTTCTTCTAACCCATCCCCACTCTTATCCCAGGCCTTCACCAGCCTACAGGCCTTCACCACCCTATTATCTGTGTCCATGGTTTATACATACATGCATGCAAGTTCTTTGTTTGAACACTTCCCACCCACCCATCCTCCTGTGCCTTCCTTTAGTGATTCGACAGTCTGTTCTATGCTTCTATATCTTTGGATCTATGTTGTTCATTTAATTTATTTTGTTCATTAGATTCCACATGTGAGTGAGATCATGTGATACTTATCTTCCTCTGACTGGCTTATTTCGCTTTTGCTGTGAAACTTCGTATATGTTAATAATTATAAGTAAGATGGGGTTTTAAAAATGAATAACCAAGATGAGACAACTAATAGAGTGACTGGCGTATGGCAGAAAAATACTAGTTTGCATGTGTGATTCCTTTCTGATTGTGATTAAAATTTTCTGATATCATGGGAGAAAGCTTTTAATCTCTAGGCCCTACTTGGGCAATATATTTGTGAACACCAGACAATAAAGAAAAAAAACACACACCTTAAAACTAGTAATAAAAGCTTCTGTAGGCTGGGCAAGGACAGGGTCAACATAGAACAGCAGGAGCAGAAAAGGCTGGCAGAACGTGTGTTCCCAGAGTCGCCCCATCGCTCTGTTTGTATCCACATGGCAATGGTACAACTTTTCGGATACCACAGCTAGCAGAAAACGAGGCCTGCTAAGGAGCAGCTATGCTATTGTCTCAGCTAAGAAAAAAATAGCAAAGGCCAAGGGCAAAGTCTTGAGAGATGATCACAGTGAATTTCCTAGAGAAGAGGTGCATGATCACTGTCACACCGACAAATTGGATTATTTGAAGATATTCATTCTTTTAACACACCTTTTGGGTATCTATTTTCATGATGTTATGCTACCCTGTTTCTCCGAAAGTAAGACAGCGTCTTATATTCATTTTTGCTCCCAAAGATGTGCTAGGTCTTATTTTCAGGCGATGTATCATGTTTCCACGAAGTAAGTCTTATTTTTGGAGAATGTCTTATTTTCGGGGAAACACGGTAGGTATGTGGACTCGATGGTGATAAGACAAATTTCCTTCTCTTAAAAAATACAGTATGTAAGAGATTAGCAATGACTAAAACAAAATATTTCATAGTTACAACGTTGTAAGAACCATGGGAAACAAATACAGGGTTCATTAGGAGCATGTCGCAGGGGAATCCGTCATGTAACTATGGTGTGTGATTAGGGAAACCTGTTGGAGAGCCGATACACTAAACTTTAGTTTTCATAGTTCACTCATGTGCCTTGTACAGGCTGGTGACCACCACCAACAACACAAAGAGATGTCGGATGGATTCAATGCTGATGCAAGCAGCTAGCAAGTAGCTACCACGTAGGCTGTGCTGGGCACTGCTCTTGAGAATATGGGCATGACATGATGTGCTCTCTAATAGTTCCAGCTAGAAACAGACAATGCTACAGCCTAAAGAAATCTGCCAGGCTGTCCTGATCCCACCAGTTCCTCACGGATGAGAAAATGAGTCCCAGACAGATACAGATCATGATGTTCCAAATCATACAGCCCCTTGGTTATAGAGATGGAACTAAAAGCCCTTTGCACTTCAGATCCAGTGACAATGAAGAAGAGAGAGGCCTTTGCAATGCTCTACTCAGTAACATTACTCTAAAAATGGCAATCAAAGAGAGACAAGTCTCCTTCATAATGTGCTAGGGTAGGTGGTATCATAATTTCACTCCTGGCATAAAGCTTGGTCCCATCTCTCTATAAGGCAAGGAGAGTAAGTGATGGAGGATCAAGGACTCCACCAGTAATTTTACTTGGCGTCAAAGCCTGTCTCAAACAATTCTGAAACGTATTTGACTTTGGAAAAAATTTTCAGCTTTGTCTAAAATTGACGTGAAAAAGTGAAAATGTGCATGTGTATATTTAATAGACTGTCAGGTGAGTGTAATAGAGTGTAACAAGAAAGTGTATGTAAAATGACACTTCTATATACATGTATATATGTGCACATGCATGTGTGTTACATGATATATATATATATATATATATATATATATATATATATATATCATGGTAAACCTCTTTGTTTTTAGTTATTACTTGGCCTGCATCTTCTAGTAGATGTTGTTAATACAAAGACCTTTAACATACTCTGAAACAATTTGAGCAACTATCAGTTATGAATGAATTTTACCCCAAATTACATATTTCAGCAAAGCAAGTCATTCTTGGGCTCACAGAATTAAACTCTTAGGAAATAAGTCCGGTACACAGCACCAGTTGATCAGAGTGGATAGACTGTTTAGCCATTCAATTCACATTAGGTTTAAGGCCTAATATGAATTCAAAAGCAGTTGGTTTAGCATCATTTGTTTGTTTGACTTCCTTTCTCCACCACGGTATTTGAGGAAGATGCACTCATTGAGACGATTATCAGAAAACAACCTTATCTAGGCAGCAGCCCTCCCCTCCCCTGCCTTTATCTGCAGAGGATGCATTCTAAGACCCCCAGTGGATGTTTGAAACCACAGATAGTACCAAGCCTTGTATATATATATATTTTTATTTTTCCCTATACATACATGCCTTCTCACTTAAAGGAAGCACTTTACAGCTTCTCTTTGGCATAACTGAATTGCCAGCATCACTACTCTTGTGCTTTGGAGCCATTATTAAGTAAAATAAGGGTTACGTGAACACAAACACTGCAATGCCACAGCAATCAATCTGACAACTGAGATAGCTATTAAGTGACTAAAGGGTGGGCAGGGAGCATATACAGCATTAAGACACTGGACAAAGAGATATTTCACATCCTGGGCGGTACAGAGCTCGAAGGCGTGAGATTTCATTACACTACTCAGAATGGTGCTCAATTTAAAACAGATCAATTGTTTTTTGCTGGAATTTTCCATTTAATATGTTCAGACCCCAGTTGACAGCAAATAACTAAAACCATAGAAAGTGAAATCTCAGCTAGGAAGGAGTGCTGTATATTGCCTTGCCGAATTCAGAAACTCTTCAACCTTCCTCTAATGGGTAGGCTCTCCCTTCCCTTCCTGCTCACATTTTTCTATCATTTGCTAAAGTAGTTTGTTTTAAGTGACTTATTTGTTTAACATTCATTTATCTAAATCATTTAAATGGTAATATTTTTTTTACAAATTAACCTTAGCTTTGTATCGAAAGTGCCTAGATGAGAAAGTAGATGAAAAAACAAAACAAAAAAAAAAAAACCCCAAATCTATACTAGAAGCCAGAAAACTTGAGTTCAGGTGGTGTCATTTACCAGTATTAAAATTTTGGATTAAGTCATAAATGCTTTGAGCCCCACTTTATCACTTGGAAAAATGGGGAAAGGAATAACTATCTCTTTTACCTCACAATGGAAGAATTGGGTGAATTAAGCACTTTCTCTGGGCTTTGTTTTACACAACTGTATAATGGGAAAAATAATGACTTGTCTCATAAGGGAATTGTGAAAATTAAATTATTTCTATAAAGATTTTAGCATAGCACTCATCTGGTACATAATAGAAACTTTAAAAAGTTAGCAATTATTATTACCTTGATGAAAATGAATTACATATGTGTCCTATATTAGTTATTAGAATTATTTGCATTTTCTCTCCAAAGACAGCACAAAATGGAAAGATGTTGGGGAGGTGGATGGAAGGCAGTCTGAGTAGCCTGGAACCAATGGATTAGTCTACAATTCCACTGAGATCTGGGTTACTTTACAGGAACACAGCAAGTTTCAGTAGAAAGAAGATAGACTTGGGAATCTATCCTGGCTGTGATTGACTCTGCAGCCCTGGGCAACTTATCTATTCTCTCCAGGGCTGTTTCCTCAGTCAAAAAGTGAAGCAAAGAGTAAAGAAAGAGAATATAACTTATCAGATGCCACAGGCTAGTTGTGATCAGATTGAGCTCAGAATTCAGGTTGTCTGACTGCCAGATCCAGTCTCCTGCTTCAGAGACTAATTGGATGCCGGCTCCACCTGAATCACTGTATTTATTAGTTCAGGCTACAAAATGTATTAATTATTATATGGAGCATGTTAGGTATCAGAGATATGAGTGTGCATGAAGAGACAGAATTTCTGCCCATGAAGCCTAGTATAGTAGGGAGGAGTGGTTTGGGCTATGGAGTCCCATGTTGGATTCATAAAATCCCAGCTGAGCTCAAAACCACAGATCATAACTGGTTTGTGTACCTTTGACCTGTTCACAGAAGGAACATGTGTGCCTTATACTTTTATCAGGTAAGGGTATACTACTCATGCACCTTACCTTTTAGGAGTTTCATTAGCATCCATGGCAACTGCCAAACACGTTTTGTGGATGAGAAAATCTGTCCTGAACTATCCTAGCTCGGAGGTGATTAGACTCCTTTGGAAGCCAAAGCCCTGTGTTGACTTCAGTATTTCATAATCCCCTTTAAATACCAATTTTGCAGATAGTCTACTGTCTTCTGTATCTTCTTTCCTTTTGCTTCTTTCCATCTCTTTCTCTCTTGACATATTCTTGCATTAACTTTTTTTTTTCCCGTTGTCTTTTAATGAGATGTGGGCTGTGACACTTTTGTACATGCCTCATTTTGTGATAAAGCTCCCAATATTTCCATTCCTATGGATTTGATAAACCACTTGGACCACGCAACCCTGGCAACTGCCTCTGCAGGAAGAATCAGGCGTGGTGGGGGAAATTCAGGGTGCATAATGGCTCATAAGGCATAACTTTGACAAGGCTGGACTCTGATTTTACATGTATTTAAAGACATCGTGATTTTATGGACCAAATGGTTATATCAGAGAAGAGGAACCTTGGTCTGATAAGCATATAAGAGGTATCCTATCAAAAGGAAAATTAATCTTTTATTTAAGATTTAAAAGAAATTAACACAACAGCTCTTCAATCACTAGTGTCCAAAGCTATATAACCAGGGTTGGTTATCTACACTAATAAAAGATAAAGATGCAAATTAACAACACCTTGGTGATGCCCACCAGCTGATCAGAAGTGAGTACGCAAATTAACCCAACAAACATGGTGGGTTAATTTTCATACACAGGCACCAGGGTTGGGACACTTGCATTCCGCACTGCCCCAGCCTGGGAGCATGGGAAGGCAGAAAGGTGGCTCCAGGCTGAAGCAAAGGCTGAAAGGCCACTCAGGGCTGGAGTAAAGGTGGTGCCAGCAGTCAGGGGAAAGAAGGCCTATTCTTGCACGAATCTTCATGCATTGGGCCTCAAGTCTATATATATAAAGCTAACAATAAGAACGCCATAATGACCAGAATGACCAGTTTCTATGACACCCACTGCAGCCAGTGAACTGGCCCGATCAGGAGGTGGGGCCAGCCAAAATCCCTGTGGCCTTCCCCCCCTCCCTGGCCTCACCCAAACTGGCTTGCCCCATCCCTATGGGACTGCAGCCCCTCCCTCCAGCCAGCCCCGCTCCAATCACCCTCCTCCCCCAAATAGGGGGTGGGGCCCGCCAGCCAACTTTCTGCAGCCCCTCTTCCCACCCGAACCCACACATATCAGCTCCCCAACACCAATTGGGAGTGGGGCAGGCCAGCCCACTGACCACAGCCCCTCTACCAGGCCCTGATCGGCTCTGATCCAGACAGGCCAGCTGGCCAACCTCCTGCTCTCTCCTCCTCCCAATTGGCCCAGTCCCAATCCAACCCGATTGGGTGGACCCCACCTGTTCATGAACTTGTGTACTGGGCCTCTAGCAATTAGAATAATGATGAATTGATCAAAATTTTCTTTAATCCAAATCAATAAGGAATGCCCATAGCATACACAATTTTTAAAAAGGCTCATTCACTCAATAGATGATAACATAAAAATTTGACAGTGAAAAATAAAATCACTTGGTTTATCTGTTAATTAGTTGATTAATGAATTAATCTATCTATTTAAAAGTTGGCTGTATACCTACTGTGTGCTAAGTACTATACTATGTGCTGAAGATACAAGGATACATAAGACAACAATCATTTTCAAATGGGAGCAAAATAATTAAAATAAAATTTATGTAACATAACATAAAACATAAAGAAGGCAAATGTGCTTTTTAAAGGTGGTGATTTTAGTAGTAAGCATGAATTGAATACATGCCTGCAAGACTATGTTCTGAATGCTTTAAACACATTAACTCTTTTAATCATCACAACAATTCAGAGAAGTAGATACTATTATGACCCCATTATTATTAAAGAGGAGAAAACTATGAGTAAATAAATTTTGAGTCACCTGTCCAAGATAACATGGAAAGTAAGTGGCCTCGCCAGAATTCAAATCCAGAGTACATTCACTATAGCCTATGGCTTAACACTTAAGCCTTAGAAGGTATTATGATTCTTAGAAGGTATTGGGAAAGGGTGGTCCTCAGTATAACTGGGTGAAAAATATAGCCTACAAGACTTACAAGATGTACCAGTAAATAATGCAGAGTTTTATTTTATTTTTTAAAATATATTTTTATTGATTATTTGCAGAGCTATTTTGTTTGTTGTATTGACAGCAAGCTTCAAAACTACGTATGTCAAATTTGCTGACAGTGTTAACATCATAGATATTTTTACACTTAAAAAAAAGAGCACTTGCAGGAATTTTTAATTCATTACTTTATTTTGAAGAAAAGTGCTTCTGAAAGTCATTGTATATGTCAGGAAGCTTATGCTGATCATGCTCCATCTCAATATACTTGTGAATGCTGGTTTAAATGCTTTAAAAGTGATTATTTCTATGTGAAAGACAAAATATGTACAGGTCAACCGAAAAAGTTTGAAGACTGACAATTACAAGCATTATTGGATGAAGATGACTGTCAATGCAAAAACAACTTGGAGAAAGATTAAATGTTGCTCCGCAATTTCTGATCGTTTACAAGCAATGGGAAAGATTTTTAAAAAAGGAAAATGGATGCCACATCAACTGAACAAAAGACAAATGGAAAACTGAAAAGTCATCAGTAAAATGTTGCTTCAACGGCATGAAAGTCTTTTTTGCACTGAACTGTGACTGGTAATGAAAAGTAGGTTTATTTTGAGAATCCCAAATGCACAAAATCATGGGTTGATCCAGGTCAACCATTAACATTGGCTGCAAAGCCAAACCGCTTCAGAAAGAAGATAATGCTCTGTGTTTGGTGGGATCAGGAAGGTATGGTGTATTATGAGCTTCTAAAACCAGGTGAAAACATTAATACTGATTGCTACCAACAACAAATAATCAATTTGAACCATGCTTTGATCATAAAACCACCAGAATATTCCAGAAAACATGTCAAAGTAATTTTGCTTCATGATAATGCACCATCACAAACTTCAAAACCAGTTAAAGAAACATTAAAAGATCTTGCCTGAGAAGTAAGTATAAACCCAACCTCTGTATTCTCCAGACCTTGCTCTTTCAGATTACCACTTGTTCTGATTGATGGCACATGAACTTTTTGAGCAGCACTTCAAAACATACAAAGAAGTGGAAAATTTGGTCTCTGAATGGTTTGCCTCAAAACAAGAAAAGTTCTATTGGGACGGTATCCACAAATTACCTGAAAGATGGGAGAAATGTGTAGCTAGCCATGGACATTGCTTTGAATAAAGCATTTTTGATGTTTCTCTTGAAAATATAGTGTTTTCTTTGATTACAAAATCCACATTATTATTATTATTTTAAATATTCTTTATCGATTTCCCATAGAAAGGAAGGGAGAGATATAGTCAGAAACATCAATGAGAGAGAAACATCAATCAGCTGCCTCCTACACCCCCACTGGGGATGTGCCTGCAACCAAGGTACATGCCCTTGACCAGGAATCAAACCTGGGACCCCTCAGTCCACAAGCCAACACTCTATCCACTGAGCCAAACCGATTAGGGTAAAATCCACATTATTAACCAGTATACCTGGTAAAGAAGAATAATTAATATGTGTATTACCAATGATCAATTTTATATATGAAGAACTGCTCTATTGGTTTGTGCCTCTATAAGTCATTTCTAGTCACTAGTTAATCAGGTGACAAATTCAAATGGATCATAATGAGGTGAAAAACTAGAGGGAGGCTGGTAAGTTGCTTTGACACCCTAATTAATGTAAACATTGCTTTTATTTTAAAAGCATCTTTAATGACTACTATAACTGATAACTATGTCTACCAACTTACTTTTCTTCCATAATTGTTTTGATTATGGGCACTACTATCCTATATAATAAATAGGTTATATTAAAATTATTATGCCCTCACACAAGATGGTCGCCCCCATATAGTCACAATATGGCCATCACAAGATGACAAGCAGGGGAGGGCAGTTGTGGGTGATCAAGCCAGCAGGGGAGGACAGTTAGGGGCAACCAGGTCGGCGGGGGGACGACAGTTGGGGAGGTCAGGCTGGCAGGGAGGGCAGTTGGGGTTACCAGGCCTACAGGGGAGGGCCAGCCTGCAAGGGAGGGCAGTTGGGGAAGACTGAGCTGGCATAAGAGGACGGTGGGGGCAATCAGGCCAGAAGGGGAGGGCATTTGGAGGCAATTGAGCCATCAGGGGAGCAGTTAGGCATTGATAATGCTGGCAGGAGAGTGGTTAGGGGGTGATCAGGCTGGTAGGCAGAAGCAGTTAGGGGCAACCAGGTAGCCAGTCAGGCAAATAGTTGGGAGCCAGCAGTCCTGGATTGTGAGAGGGATGTCCAACAGCCAGAGGGGTACCAGACTGGAGAGAGTGCAGGCTGGGCTGAGAAACACCCCCCACTGTGCATGATTTCATGCATCGGGCCTCTAGTGTTTTCATATACTTAAAGTAAGAGGTGGAAAAATCCTTCTTGAATAGCTCTCCTATTCTCCTTGAAGCTTCTTTGTTTGAATCCTCATTTTACTGCCAGTTCAAAGCAAGAGTCCCTTGCCTTATTGTCTGATCCTGTCCATCTAATTTGTTAATTTGTCAAGAGACACAGACAATAGACTGGAGAATATTTGTTTGGGGATAATTAATTAGATATTAGAGCACATGTATTTTGCAATTTAGCAAAGTCACTGGGGTAGAAAGAGGATAGGCTGTGCCTGCCACTCACAGGCTATACTTATGTCTTTCTGATTTGGAAAGAGGACTTCTGAAAACTGGACTCATAACTCTGTAGCTTTAAGATCTCTTGGAGAAGAAACAAACAAAAATGGTCCTCTACAGAAAGAGAATATAAAATCAAAGATACTTAGAGATGTACAAAACATTTTAAAGTAAACATGGGAGATTAAATAATAGGAAATTCTTCCATACCAGTGTGATATCAAACAGAAGTGGAAAAGGGAAGAACACTGCTTTGCCATTTCCACCAAAGTCAGCCTTCACAGTGGCTTCTGTTATTCACATCATTGTACCAGAGCTTGTGTTTGACCAACAGCATGTGGCAGAAGTGATGGTATGCAACTTTGCTCCAGATGAAAAGAGACAATTCAGCTTCTGTCTTGAGCCACTGTCCACCCCCTCTGATCAGTAGCTTGGGGAAAGGCATCCTCTGAGCAGCTCATGGAAAAGTCCACATGGAAGTGACGATCTCCTCCCAGCAACCACTCTGAGTGATCTTGGGAGCAAATCCACTGGATGCACCGAACTTCAGATGATTACAGCTTCAGCTGTCACTTTGAGTGCAGTCTCATGTGAGACTGGCTAAACCACTCTTGAAATCCTGGCCCCTAGACCCTGAGATAACAAATGTTTGTCATTTTAAGTTAATAAGTTTGGGGTGGTTATTATATAACAAAACATAACCAAAATGGTCACACTATCTCTCTCTTGAGATAGGACTGGGTTCTGTGTTCATGGTATGCCTTTCCATAGCTGGTGGCTTTTCTCGCAGCAACATTCCTGCTGTCTGGGGCATAATGCTTCTCTGAGATAGACATCTTCACATTAACTGAGGTCCACCCTATGCTGCCTTCAAATGCAAAAGTTTGTAATAATGGATTTTGTGGGGCTTCAACCCTCCAGGCCAAAAAAATGCCCACCAAATATCTCAACTTTCAGTAAAGAGGAGACATAATACTTTCAGGTTTTGGGCTCCAGTCTAGATTTGACTTCAGCTTCTCGCTGTTTCAAAGACATCTTAGATTCTTGGTGTTCTTTTTAAAAATATATATATATATATATATATATTTATTGATTTTAGAGAAGAAGGGAGAGGGAGAGAGAGATAGGAACATCAATGACGAGAAAGAATCACTGATCGGCTGCCTCCTGCAAACCCCCCACTGGGGATGGAGCCTGCAACCCCAGGCATGTGCTTTTGGCCAGGATCAAACCCATAACCCTTCAGTCCACAGACTGATACTCTATCCACTGAGCCAAAATGGCTAGGGTGAGATTCTTGGATATTCTTGATGTTTGAATCATGTGTCAAGATGTTGTTGATTCTAGTGATGGCAACATTTCATCTCATATGCAGAGCAGATTGTTAAAACATGCTGAGGCTGTGGTGCTCCTTTCCATTCTGCTGTTCCCAATTTTATTGTCACTTCAGAAATAAACGACAACACAGAAAGGAGCACGGAGGAGGCGGCTGTAGGAGCCCTGGGGTAGAGCTAAAAGCAGCTCCTTTGATTTTATGTTTGAGCCATCTGGTGCTTACATCAGCTACCACTTGTTTTCAAATATATATTATTTGTGACTTTGTAGAGCTGAATAACATGAGGCCCTTTGGTAGAGCAAAATATTGTCAACGTACAGTGATTTAAATAAAAGAAGGATCTAGTCATTTTATCTAAGAGAGGTTAATAGCTTCTCTGTACTGAGCATAGGAAAGTTCTAATACTAAAATACCATAAACCTTCAACCTCTTGGACATGAGGAAAATAAACATTTTCAGAGACAGCATCTGTGTCTTGAGTACAGGCTAGCATGTATAGAGTGCTTCCTTTATCCCAGACATTGTGCTAAGCATGTCAAATGTTTTATCTGATCCAGAAAAAAAAGTGAGAAAATTCTGCCATAATGAGAAACTTTTAAATATCAAGGGATTAGCTTAAATATTATTTGTTGACTTCCTATCTAAATATTCCACAGAGAGCAGGTTAATTTTCTGGTTATTGCACCATTTGGAAAGAATAGAAGTTCTTGATCAGCTTGAGAGGGAAAGAGTGCTATGCATTGGCTCTTCTACACATTGGTATGGAAGCCCCGCATACCATGATTGCTCAGAGTCTCATTGGTTGGACCAAGTCAAATGATCTTGCCTAAGGTCTTCCTATATGCCTGCAAGGAAAGGAAAGCCAGATCCAAGTCTCCTTCTAGAAGTTTCTGAAATACTTTCTTTAAACAGACATTTAATATGTGAAGAAACCATAACACAGAGAGGTAAAGAAAAACTTCAGAGTCATTTATCTAATAAGTGATAGAACTGGGTATATTTAATATGTTTTTTATTGATTTTTCACAGGAACAGAGAGAGAGAGAGAGCGAGTTAGAAACACCAATGAGAGAGAATCATCTATCAGCTGCTTCTTGCACACCCCCTACTGGGGATGTGCCCGCAACCAAGGTATATGACCTTGACTGGAATCGAACCCGGGACCTTCCAGTCCACAGGCTGACGCTCTATCCACTGAGCCAAACCAGTTTCGGGAGGAACGGTATATTTAAACCTGTGTTTGTTAAAACCCAAAGCTCATGACTTTCACCAGGACATATGGAGGACAGGATTCCTGGCCTATAGCAGCTCTAACTGGGGGTTAGGTAGGATCTTAATATATCTATTCTTCCTGCAGAACATTCTTTCATGGATTGTTTCAGATGTTTATTTCACATCCTCTGAATAAGTGAGGGCAAGGACCATGCCAGCATTTGACCATCATTGAAAGCTCAAGTTCCTGGTATATTGTCAGACATATAGCAAGTGCTCAGTAAATTTTGGTTGGAATCTATGAAATGGATGCTTAATTTGGGACAATGACTTACATATTACTGTACATACTAGCATCTGAAGAGGACATTCAATGCTGCTTTAGGAAGAATAAGAAAGTTTCCAATGGTCATCTCCTTCCTCGGTTATATAGTAAAACAGTAAAGTTGAACTATATTATAAATTTCTCACTCCTCCAAAAATGTGGAAGCATTATGGGGCAATCATGTCTATTGTCAAAGGCCAATTGGTGGAGCAGTCAGTTCATGTTTGAGTTATTTTGACTCCTTCTTTCTTTGTTACGTGTGTCTTATTTGGAGCTCCCAAGTTCAGCACATATTAACTTCTCTACCTATGAGCATTTTCATTCTCCTTCTCATTGCCCTATTACTTTCCAAGCCCTTCATACATTATCCCCGCCCCCACTTGTTCTAATGTATAAATGGCATAACATTTTCAAGTTGAGACTGTCTGAACCTTACTATATTATTCCTTCAGAGGTCCTTCCTCTCCTAAGTCCTAAAGTTGCCATTTCCTAAAAGCACAATTGCTTTAAGAGTCCAGTTCGCCTCTAACTCACTTGCTCCTGTCAGAATCCCGAAGCTGACATTTTGCTGCTGACCCAATTTCTCTGTCTATTGCTGTGAACATGACTTTTCCTGAATCCAGCCCTCCATGCCAGAACACTATAACCACAACTGTGGGACATCGATACTCTCGCCTAAGCTTGAGACATTTGGATTAAAAAAAAATCTTATTCCCTTCTGTATAATACCCAGTGCCCACAGTCAACCTTTCCTCTAGCTCCTGAGACCTCAGCCTAACCTGGTGTCCAAGGGCTGCCCCCTAGTATTCACCTACTGCTCTTTACCATTTGGCAGGAGAAATTGGACCATGCTTTTCCACGGTACAGAAATAACCTGCTTGTAGTCCTTACATGACAGTGTATGGAAAGGGATTTAGAAAATGTGGTGCCCTTTTCAGTATCCTGAAATATAGCACATAGGAAAGCCATGAAATTAGTCCTACCTACAAATTCATTGTTTTAGGAGAATAATACATCCCTCTGAGTATAACGTAGAACACCTACATCATGGGCATTAGGCTGTTACAGAGACCAGCATTATTGAAGGAATTATTAGACTACAGTGTTGTGCTCTACATTTTATGTCCTTAAAAGGAATTTTTATGGATAATGTTAATAAGGACTTAATTAAATGATATTGTATACGCCATCAGGATTTCCAATGGAATGTCTCCTACTTTAAGATAAAAGTGCAAACATGACTATGCTTTTACAATATGCAAACATGCTCTTTCATAGTGATCATTATTTCTTAAAAAATATACTAATTGACAGTTTTTGAAAATAGATCACATTCCATTAGAGACAATCATGATGGAAAAATCAATCATAATTGAATTTAATTGAGGGGATTTCAATCACACTGCCTCCTATTTTTAAATAAATAATGAGAAAGGGAAGGTGAAAAATACATTGCCTGATACACCATATAGTTGAGTGCTTCAGAGACATCACAGGCAGCCCATACCCCTATGTACACATGCACAGCTGTTTACAGCATATGAATATGTACACAAACAATGTATTCTGCTATTCTCATTGTAATATACAAAAGAAAGACTAGAAATCAAGGCCTGAGGTCTTGTTCTTTTCTGCACTTATTCATGTTTAGAATTTTAGGTAAATTACTTAATATTGTTTATCCAGTTACAGAATAAAAAATTCAGAGCAAAGAACCTGTATTCTAGTTTCCCCTCTCCTACATGTTGTAGACATTCGATCAGGACACTCATTTCTGCTGCCAGCAAGGCAGTCTCAAACCTTTTATAGTACAGCCGGCAGCTCTTCCAATTGATTTGATTTTACACTGATATAAAGTCCATTGGTCATCCCAAGAAGATAACTTTAAATGTTTCTTCTGCAATCTCATTAAAAAATACATATTTACCATCTTTCACATTGAAAGAATATGGAAATGTTCTTGGTAATCACTTGTTCATAGTCATGTGGATAATAGCAAAACAAGTGCTAAGAGTATAAAACCATCTATATCTTTAATTACAGATATTATTGCCTATTCCTTCTTCAAATACATTGTATATAAATAGGCAGAAATGCATTTTACTTTACCACATAGTCTCAGCAGAATTCAGCAATTGAAACTCTCCAATTCCTTGACAACACAAAAAATTGGCAATGATGTTTCCTTGCACGAGACTTAAACATAGGGACATACACCAGTATTTCTACTCTTAACGTTTCGCAACACTGATTTAATTTATTTACATTGTATATCCTTTCACAAAAGAATTGAGTCAGCTTATAAAAATGACATATATTTATGATGCAATTGCCTGTTTTTTTCCACTAGTAATAAATATTCTACTGAGAAAATGCTTTCTAAAATAAGATTACATTTCAAGCTACATTGTTCCCATAGAATATGTTTCCTAGCAGCATGCACCATAGTATTTTATATTTAATACTTACCTACTTTTTGAGAGGCCAGCCTTATATCTAAATTTTCCTGTATCTTTAAATAATGAGGGTATTTTAAGCATTTCAGAATGAGTAATTAATTGCCTAGCCTGGAATCTGTCTGGGTACCAAAGTATTAATGCCTGAATTAATTTTCAACTTATAACTGTTTTCATTTACACCTACTTCCTTGGTAGTTATTTAAGGCAATTTCATCTTCCCTGTCTGTGGCTTATATATTAATGCAGTTCATTTTAATGAACACTCTTTAGGCTGTAGAAGTAGGCCATACGCTATCAGAATGTGTCATATGTGGAGAAATCTGACTCAAAGATAAAGCTTTCAGATGAGAGGCTTAAAGGAATTGTACAGTGGAGATATTTTTAAGACATAGCTGAGACTTAGTCATCTGACATATATTTATTTCTATAACATGTTCCATCTTTTTCTAGGAATTAAACACAGATGAGGATTCATATAGGTTTGTGCAGCTTTAAAATTTTTTACGTAAGACTATGGTTGTACACACAAGGGAATCTAAAAGAAAAAAGTATGCTAATAGCTTTAAAAATAACTTATTTGACAACTCAAGTAGCTGCAGCCCAAGTGTCTTTACACTATTAACATACGCCTAATAAGTACATTTAATTAGGTACCAAATTCCTTTTCCTGTTTAACATATTTATTTTGTCCATACCAAATATCTCATCATAGAACACTTTAAAAGTAAGGTTTAATAGTAAATTGGGCTTGTAAAAAGAACTTTTTATTGTTAATAACCAAGCAAGCATTCTAAATGAAGATTTACTGCTTTAATGAATACTTTTGAGAATTAATACAAATAATTTTGTCGTTTGGCTTTCATCTTTATGCCTTTCAGATATTTTAGATGCTTGAGTAGGGAAATAAAAATAGTTTATCATTATATAAATAAGTTTACTTAACTTTTTTGCTAGAGTAGGGAAATACAAATGTTTTGTCATTATATAAACAAATGGTCTGGTGCATGAAATTCGTGCACATTAAAAGGGAATTAATTAGAGGGAATGTTTTAATATTGCTATTCACATTCTCTGGCCAGGTGCTGGGTGGGGAGGCAGCCTCATATCCCCGGCCAAGCACCAGGCTGGGAGGCAGCATCATGGCCCAGGCTGGCACAAGATCCTGCCCACCAATGCTGTGATTCCTCATACCCCCTTTATTCTCCTCCACCCCCCCCCTCCGCCTTCCTTGCATTCAGCTGTTTGATCCTTAAGGTGTCATGGTGTGATGACTATTTGCATATTAGCCTTTTATTATGATGATGATATCTGGCCCAACTTTTTGATAATTATGTGAGATAAATTCCTAGAAATGTAATCACCCAAACCAGAAGCCTGAATATTTGCTACATCCTGTCAAACTGTCTCCGGAAATGCTGCCCCCTATACTCTGGAGCAGTGCTATCAGGTATCTGTTTCATCACACTCTCTCCAGTACTGAATGTTATGATTTTTTTTTAAAGTTCTAGGTATCTTTCTTTTGCAATTACTTGATTACCTTTGAAGTTAACTTTTCTCAGGTATTTTAGTTACTTTATTTTTTCCTTCAGTTCAAGGTCTTCGCTTGTATTTTGTTTGAATTCATGGGAAGCAGTAGCAGCTTCCATGGAGGAAGGCGGAGGGCTAGAGGTGGGAGAGTGGTGCTGGACCAGGCGTGGTTGGCAATGGCTCCTGTTAAAGGTTAGATCAGAGATAAGGGGGTCCAGGGAGGTGTTAGGTTCTGAGACTGAAATGTTAGGGTGACAGCATGCAGTCAAGGTCACCATTTGGGAGGTCGGGCCCCTGGGGTCTGGTGGGGACGATGAGGATCAGACCCAGGTTTGGGGAGGGATGCAGGAGGGGAGTGGTCTAGCTGGGAAGGCCCATGGGTCTGGGTGACTCCCCAAATTCAGGTGCCCAGCACTCGCCGCCAGTGCCAGGGCCCCTGCACTGTCCAGAACCCACAACAGCCAGGTGGACCTGCAGCTTCAACTCTGGACATGCTAAGGGCCTACGGGAGGTTGCGTGTCCCCCAAGCCTGTACCTCCTTGCCTCTGAGCTCGGCACCTGCCCTCTGGAGGGAAACCGTCAGGGGATGCGCCACACAGCCTGATGCTGTGTTGGCTGGCGGAGACTTTATGGGAGGAGGTCCTCTGTCCCCTACCCCTCCACTGCAGGCCCGCAGCCCTCATCCCTGCACACGTGGTCATCTGTCACAGGCACCCGGAGGCCAGGGTAGGGGCTGGGGGTTCCCATGGCATGGGAAACTGCTCATCCCAGGGGTCCCACAGTCTCAGTGTTGCCACATGACTGCATGGCCTCGGTGTTATGCCACTACTTTCTGATGCCAGTTTTGCACCTTAAACTCTTAAATTAACAACAGCTTTCCTCTTCACCCTCCTGGGACTCACAGTTCTTTTGCATACACTCCTTTCAAAGGGCAGTTTCTAGTTATTGACCATGTGGGATGTTGCTGACTTTTCTTTTTATTTAAAAAAAATATATATATATATATATATATATATATATATATATATATATATATATTGATTTTTTACAGAGAGGAAGGGAGAGGGATAGAGAGTTAGAAACATCGATGAGAGAGAAACATCAATCAGCTGCCTCCTGCACACTCCCTACTGCGTATGTGTCCATAGCCAAGGTACATGCCCTTGACCAGAATCGAACCTGGGACCCTTGTGCCCACAGGCCAACGCTCTATCCACTGAACCAAACCGGTGAAGGCTGTTGCTGACTTTTCATTCTAGGTTTTCACCTGGGGCATCCTGAATTCTGTGAGGATGGTGACTCTGTCTGTTCTACAGCAACCTGTGAGCAAATAAATATGATCCCCATTTTACATCTACTCGGTCTGTAGCAACATTTCCCCAAGTGGGACTGGATCCTATAAACCAATTCCCATGCTCACTACATTGAATAAGAATGAGGGTCCAAGCTCACCTTTCATATGAAGAGCCAATGAGGCAGCCTCACATCCCCGGTCAGGCGCCGGGTTGGGAGGCAGCCTCATGCCCTGGCAGCGCAAGTGTCCGCCCCCTCCTTCCTCGCCCACCAGCTCCTGCTGCGTGCGCAGCCTGTTGAACAGTCATTACTTTGAGTCATGGCAATTTGCATATTACCTCTTTACATATATAGATGTTTACTCAACCTTTGAGGCCTGACACGTTTTCTTTATTGTAATATTGATTTTTTTTTCTATTATTGAAAGAGTGGGCATTAATAAATATAAATGAGGCAGATGTCAATCAAATGCTAATTATAGATCATGTTATTTTGCTAATTGGCCAATATTGTATGCTAATGTGGGACATTATTTTCAAAGAATTAAATACTAATATAAAAATAAAACAATTAATAATTCAGTTAGCAGTTTCTCCATCTCCTAAATCTTATTATTGCCCCAAACTCCAAAACATAAAACACAGGATATTACATTTCTATTCTTGAATAGGATTTCTTTACAGACCTCTACTCTCCTACTCTTCCTGGCAAAAAAAAAGGACAATCTAGAAGAAAATCTTGAGGTCCAATTTATCATTTTTCTTGATTAGAAAACAGATTTGGAGCATAGAGTGTATGGATTTTTTCTTCTCTGTATTTGACCAATTAGGTTGCCAGAATCAAATAGGCCAGCATGTAGAGCTGGCTAGAAGGTTAAAATTAGAGCGGCTCAAGTACCTTAAAGGGAAGGTGCAGTACACCGAAGTCTCCAGAAACCTGGAACCTTAAGCTCAAGATCTTTCTAGTACCTCCGGTTACAGACAGCAATAAGTACACCAAGTTACTCACCAGTTTCATTTTTCCCTCCCTCCTGAAAGTGCACTCTTTCAAAGAACCATTTCCCCCCAAAAAGTTGGGGAGCAGTCACTCGGACTTCCATTGGAGACCAAGTGTTCTAGCCTTTTGAGTCCTACGTTGAGAAGCCCTCCTTGGATACTGCTGCCCTGTGCCTTCCTCACTCCCAAATTGCTGATAGCATCTATTTTACATCAGATCCAGTTTAAACGGCTAGTCATTTTCAAATACCTTTCAGCCAATGAGGGTTTCCGGCATGCTGACTCTGACTGATTGGTAGCGCACATGACTTAGTAGCAAAAAGGGCTCAGGCTGATAAGGAATGCCTTCCAGGGAAGAGGAGAGAGAAGAAGATGCCCACATGCCATGTTACTACCTCCCCTTCCCCGCCTTAGGGAGAGATCATTTCCTTTCTGAATCTTGGTTTATGGTAATATTTGCCAGATGAGAATGGGCATTCTTATAATGTTTTCTGCTCGCAAAATGTATATAGATAAAGGAACCTGTTTGTGTTCTCTGCTCACAAGGAAGGAGGAAATGAACATGTTATTCTAAAACTAACCTGGAAGTGAGAACTTGATCAGTATGCACTGCTGACTATCCACAGAGCAGAGCATTAGCCAGTCTCAGTGATAATTTCATATTTTGTCAAGTTCTATTCCTTTTGTAGGTAACTTTTAAAAATGAAGTAAACATAAATCCATTGAAATAAAATAAAAAAAAAGACTATATGCATTTTATCTTTGAATGGGTGAAAGTCACTTTCTGGTACTCCTTTGTTGCTCTCTGTTATCCCAGGAGGTGAGAATATCTTCAAATGTCCTTCATCCTCACTGAGGTATTTGTAATATGTAGGCATGAGAAAAAGATCCTTGAGGAATCCTTTCAAATTTTTGTTGGGTTTCTATCTGACAATGTTCTCACATATAAGCCTTGGTAACTCAGTGAGATATATTTTTCCTGGTGCTATGTTATCCATGAAAATATGACTATAGATCCTCTTATATTTGATAGTACTAGATCATAAAAGATGGTACAAAGTTCTGAACTTGACATACCTAGTTAGAGAATATTATTTAATGTACTATAAAATATCATTTATCAGACCTCTTCTCTTGAAATGAAAATAAAATAGTTTTTATATGAATTCTGATAGCCCAGATTCATCAAACCTTAATGCACAATAGCAGCCTCTATATTGCATCGAAATCTAGGAGTTCCCTGCTGGATTTTAGCCTTTGAATTATAGAACTCATATTTCCATGTAATGTGTCTGAAAAATCTTTCTGTATTAAATGTGTAAAGCAGTCTGCCCATTACCTAGTCAAGAGATTGGCCAGGCAGAAAGTGGGAAGTGTTTCCAGAAGAGAGGGGTACACACAGCTCTATTAGTTAATGGGGAAGAATGTGACTGTTTGAAGAATTAATGCAATGTGGCCATTATGTCAAATTGAATGTTATGGTTTACTTTGCAATTCCAGAAGCATTTACTATGATAATGTATAAATTCTTGTGCATACATCATCTTGGATATGCATAAAATTCTAAGAAAAATCATCAATGTGTAACATTTTATCATTCTATCCTTTCAACGACAGTGTTTTAAAATAAAATTTTTCCATTTACTAACTCTACACACAAGTGAATGCATACACACGAACTCATACTCATACAACCACACTCAAGGAAAACAGAACACTAAGAAAGAGGGAGGGAGAGGTATAGTCTCAAAGTGCAAATGTGAAGGGGAATATATATATATATATATATATATATATATATATATATATATATATATTCTGCTTTGAAGGTAGACATAAATGTTCAATTAACATATTTCTCGTGTCTTTATTATGACTGCATTTGGTGACAAATACTCCTAATAAGAAGGGTTAAAGAACAACAGATGTGTAAAACAGCAACATGAAAACATCTCAACAGATGTATAATATATATTTTGGATGAAATAAATAGGAATGTGGAGAGCACATTTTGCAAAGCATGAAGAGTCTTTAAATTAGGAAGGCTATGAGTTGGGATGTTTTAGACACGTCCTATGGATTGATTTGAAGAATTCAGGAAATACCTTTTCCACTGCCTATACCCAAGTACTGTGAGACTTGATAGTTTGCAGTTCTTTGAAGTAGATGTAGTTCATCTCCCACATTTCTTTTCGGAAAACATAAATGTCGTTGGGAGGGCACATTAGAAAAACAACCATCTGAAAGACTGCAAAATAAGGGGGAGAGATTGTAAAGAGACAGGAAGGAGCAGAGTCTTAAATCCTGAGTTAGGTGAGGGCTTAGTATTGCTAATGACTTTTAAGTTGGGTGAAGCTTGAAAAATTTGGCTCCGTTCCAGACAAGTGTTAGCTGGAGGTGATATGGAACCAGAGGACTTTCAAGTCTAAAATGCTTTGATAGTTACATCAAGTATTTGGAGGAAATAAATCAAAATGAGGGAGAAAGCAAATATTGATAAACTATTTCCAGTTTTTCTAATTGTATGATTTTGTTGGATTAAATTTAATTGCTTATCATTTTAATAAAGCAGAGTGTTTATTTGACACTAGAGGCCCAATGCATGAAATTCATGCACTCTTGTGGAGGGGTCAGGGGGGTGTCTCTCAACCTGGCCTGTACCTTCTTGCAATCTGGAAGCCCTCAGGGGAAGTCTGACCGACTGCTTAAGGATGTCTGACAGCACTAAGTCAGACATTCTTAGTGCTGCCATGGAGGCGGGAGAGGCTTCAGTCACTGCCGCTGTGCTTGCCAGCTGTGAGCTGAGCTTCTTGCTGAGCAGTGCTCCCTCTGTGGGAGCTCATTGATTACCAGGGGGCAGATCCTGCCTTGAGCATCTGCTCCCTGGTGGTCAGTGTAAATCATACTGACTGGTCATTCTGTCGTTCTGTCAATTTGCATATTAGCCTTTTGTTATATATGATAATTTTTTCTTTAACTTTTTATTTTGAAACTAGGGCCACGGTGCACAAAATCCATCTACAGGAGGGATGGTTGCATCAGCTCAGCCTGCACCCTCTCCAATCAGGGAACCCTTGGCAGAAGTCCAACCTGGTGGTTGGACATCCCTTTTGCAATCTGGGACTGCTGGCTTGTAACCACTTACCTGCCCACCTGATTGCCCCTAACAGCATCTACCTACCTGCCTGATCACCCCTAACTGCCCTCTCCTGCCAGCCTAATCTTGCCCCCAACTGCTGTCCCCTTCCTGCCTGATCTTGCCCCCAACTGCCTCTGCCTGTGATTACCCCTAATTGACCTCACCTGCTGGCCTGATCTCACCCCAGTGGCCCTCCCCTGCCAGACTTATGTTACCCCTAAATACTCTCCTCTGCTAGCCTGATCACCCCTGACTCTGGCTGCCTCATCGCTCCTAACTGTCCTCCCCTGCCAGCCTGATCTTGCCCCCAACTGCCCTCCCCTGCAGGCCTGATCACCCCTAACTGCCTCTGCCTTGGCCCTCACCACCATGGTTTTGTCCAGAAGGAAGTTGGACATCCAGAAGATGGCTGGTTGACCCAGTCTAATTGGCATATTACCCCTTTATTAATATAGATAGATTATATAGGATAGGATTGCTTAAATGGGGCAGGGGAATCCTTTTTCAGCAGGAGGAGATGCTCTTGGCAGACAAAAAATACATAATCCCTATATCTGGACTGATAGCTAGCCATAATACTACCATTCATGAAAAGTTGAACTGCTTTCTTACACCTTGCACCAAAAAGCTGTTGCCCTTGAAACCCCTCCTCAACTGTGAGGACCTTAGGTTCTGTCTTTATTTCACCAAAGTTAGGTTCTGATTGGTTGGTTTCTATGCCAGTCAGCGTCAAAAACTCTGCCTCTTAGGCAGCCATTGGCTCCTGGCACTTCACCCATATTTGGTTTTGATTGGTCAGTTTCTATGCCAGTCCATTTCTCTGGACCTATTTCTGGGCCTGATCAAAGAGGTAGGGATGATCAGCAGCCCTAGAGAAAGCCAGGAGAGAAATAGGGGCACAGCTGCTGGTGAAGCAGGAGAGAAGGAGAGAGGCAATGTCTGCTCACAACTGCCATGGAGGCTGGGGAGTCATACCCTGCCTCTTTCTCTGAAGGCTACTCTCTGGGTCTGATCTGCAGCCTCCTCGGCAGTCAGTGCTGGGTCACTGCACTGACACTGACTTCTGGTGTTCTCAAGCCTTGGTCATTACAGACCCTGGCTCTTTATATATATAGATAATTTCAGACTTATAGAGGAGTTTCAATAGATAGAATAGAGAATCCACATATTTCCTTTACCCAGCTTCCTCTGAGGTAAAATCTTATGTAGCTATGAGATAGTTACCAACTATAAGCTATTGATAATCAACATAATTACCAAAACAAAGAAACTAACATTGCTACGATATCACTAGTTAAACTAGATTATACTCAGATTTCGCCTGTTCTTTTCCACTAATGTGCTTTTTCTATTCTAGGATTCAATCCAAGAAACCATGTTGCATTTAGTTCTCATGTCTCTTTTGTTTCTTTCTAAAGATAGCCTGTGATATTTCCTTGGTGTCTTTCACTACCTTGACACTTTGAAGTGTACTGGTTGATATTTCACAGAATGTCCTTCAATTTGAATTTCTCTGATGTTTTCTCATGATTAGATTAAAAGTATATTTTGGGAGAAAATATACTTTTTTTTTAAAGCTAGAGTTGATATGGAACCAGGGGAATATCTAGAGACAGATCTGAAATGCCCTGCCCTTCTCTTTCTACCATATCAGGGTACAAATCTATCAATATGTATATTGCTGGTGATGTTAAACTTAATTGTTTGGCTACAGTAGTAGTCAATATTCAGTTTTCAACTCTAAATTTACTATATTTCTCATACTCTGTTTATTAGCAGTGAGTCACTAAGTCCAGTCCATAGCAAAGGAGAGAGAAATTAAATTCTACCTCTAGAGGGTAAAGTATCAAAGAATTTGTCGATATATGTTAATTCCTCACAAATTAATACATATTTTGGGGATGATACTTTGAGATATGCAAATATTCTATTTCTATTTAAAACTTTCCCTCTTATTTTAATCCACATCTGCTCTTACTTGCAGCATTTATTGCCATGATGTTCATGGCTTTCTATTTCCTGAATTCCCACATTTATTAATTAGAGTTCTCCAGTAAGAAAGGATTACTTCTCCCTCTCTGTATATGCATTACATAATTTATTTCTATCAGTATGGATGCACAGATATTTATTTTATTCTTTGGGTTATAGTTTGTACTATCAACATTTATTTTGTAGCTTAAACTGTCCCAGTTTTGGCATTTTGTACTCTTTTGGGTAGTTCCTATGTCCTTTTGATATTCTTCTCAACCTTTATTATTATTATTTGTACTCTCTTATCTATGGGCACCAAAATTTTTCTAAGCCCACCTTGTATTTTTCCTGCTCATTCTTAGAGTC
The DNA here is from genome assembly GCA_963924515.1 of Vespertilio murinus. Taxonomy (NCBI): domain Eukaryota; kingdom Metazoa; phylum Chordata; class Mammalia; order Chiroptera; family Vespertilionidae; genus Vespertilio; species Vespertilio murinus. The sequence continues at coordinate 49,382,468 of OZ004706.1, forward strand.
AGCCATTTCTCTAAAGGCACCTAGTAATCTGGTTCCTATTATTGGAGAATGGAGTTAGAATCCAAGATGGAGTGTGAGATGTGCTCATCATTATTGGCATGTCAGTGCTTCTAGGTCTCTCAGCAAGTTGTATTAGAGAACGTATCTATGCATACTTACTCATGTAAGCACACATATCTGATTTACATATCTATCTGTATCCATATTGAAATCAACAGGAGTTCATATTGATATTTCCAACCCTAATCAAGTGCCACATTGTTAGCTATAACATTTTATCTTTGCTTATTAGTAATTTTTTTCTTGGACAATGGAAATGCTGACTCTCATGATCTATAAAATATTTACTTATATGTTCATCCTAGTATACATGCAATATTGATCTCAGAATTGCTAACCATTTAATTCTATGAGAAATAAATGTACTAACTTGAGTACAGTTTATTTTTATCTTTAGCCTTACAGTATCAAGTCAAAAGACAATTTTACTAAGTTCCTTAGATCTGCTCTATTCTTCCACATTAATTTCAGTGTGGTTATAGTGATTCATTTGTTACTCAGTTAGATTCATTTGTCATAGTCTGCATCCCATTTTGGGTTTCTCTAACATCCTGTTTAATTTTTTTAAAATTTGCATAAAATAAAGTTCAGTTTTTATGATGTACATTTCCATAGATTTTGACAAAGGCAAAGAGTCTTGTATTTACCACCACAGTAACAAGCAAAATTCATTCATCATTCTCAAAGTTCCCATCATTCCCAAAGTTTTCTGAAATAAACAAATAAACAACAACAATAGCAACCCTTTAAGTTTTAAATAAAATTCTTAAAATTGCTTTGTGATGTGCCTCCTAGGTTGGTCTGTGATTGTCTCTGGACAGATCCCACTATTTGCAGGGAGCTTAATACTCCACAAAATACCATTACATGTACACACCTATCCACACCAATATCTCTTAAATCACGATATAATTGTGGTCAAAACAATCTTCAGGGATTATAAATGCTGTGTATATTTCATGATCTTTAAAAGACTCCCAAGATATAGGCTTAGAACTGCTTGTTCAACCTAATATTTTACCCTCTCATGTTTTTATACTTTATTCTGCCCAATGCTCTCAAAGCATTGTCTAAAGATCAGCTGCTTCTCCTTCACTTGAAATCCCATGTTCATGGTTCTCACTTGAAGAGATATTGCCCTGATCACAAAAAGGCTGTATCTTGGTGACAGTTAAGATAATGGTGAAGATGATGTTATAAGTCATTTATAAAGAACTTTTATATGCAATTTTATTTAAAAAAACTTTTTAGAGTAATCTTTACAAATATTAAGTAAACCTATTATTATAATATCCACTTAAATATGAGAAAATGGAGTCTCAGAGGTTATCTCCAGGCTAAAAAGCTAATTAATAGCAGATCTAGGACTTAAATTGGATCTTCTTTTTCAAATTTCTTACCTGTCTCATTATCTGTGTTGAATCTTTTCAGTGCTACTACAGTGAGTGAAGGGGACAGAATGGGGGTGGGGGAGTAATAAAATCAATTTTCATTACATATTATCTTAATACCAAGGGCCCAGTGCACAAAATTCATGCACTGGGTGGGGGGATGGGTAGTCCCTCAGCCCAGCCTGCCACCTCTAATAGACTAGGAGCCCTCAGGGAATGTCCTACTGATGGCTCCCCATGAGGATAGGGCCTAAACCTCAGTCTGGCCTCCCTTTGTGGGAGGCGGCCAGGGTGATCAGGAGAAGGCGCCAGTCCTATCACATCACTGCCCCAGCCATTACCAGCTGCTGCAGCCACCAAGGTATTGTCATCAAAATGGACTCTATTCCCTTTACCATGAAAAAGTAACAACTTTCTTTAGGCATTTTCAAGATTTCTCTTTCATGGGGTATGACTTTTTCTTTCTTCCTTCCTTCCTTCCTTCCTTCCTTCCTTCCTTCCTTCCTTCCTTCCTTCCTTCCTTCCTTCTTTCCTCACCTGAGGATATGTTTCCATTGATTTTTAGAGAATGTGGAAGAGAGAGGGAGAGACAGAGAGAAACATCAATGTGAGAGGGACACTTTGATTGGTTGCTTCCTACATGAGCCCTGACCTGGACCCAGACCAGGGAGGAGCCTATAACCTAGGTACATGCCCTTGATCAGAATAGAACCTGGACCCTGCAATCAGCAGGCTAAAGCTCTATCCACTGAGCAAAACTGGCTAGGGGAGGATATGACATTTCTTAGCCCTTCCAGCAGCAGGCCATTGTTTTTTACTCCAGGAGTATGGTGGAAAAGCCCTAGATCACTTTCTTAGATTCTTATTAGTCAAGTTACCAAGAACACTGCAAGTGTCAGTATACAGGGAGCTTAGGCAATGAGTGGTCAGAAAAAGTGTTTATACTTTAACTGGTTTGACTGAGTAGATAGTGTGTCACCCTGGAGACTGAAGGGTCCCAGATTTGATTCCTATTAAGGGCATGTACCTTGGTTGGGAAGGCACATCCCCAGTGGGGAGAGTGCAAGAGGCAGCTGATCAATGTTTCTTTCTCATTGATATCTATCTTTCTCCCCTCTTCTCTGTAAGAAATCAATAAAATATATTTAAAAAAAATAAAAGAAAAGGTGTTTCCTCTGCAACTAATGTGCAGAGGACCCCCTGTGTTATGTGTGATGGGATGGGGGCATGGACCCAGTTTGTCGCTTGGCGCCAGCATACACATAAGTGGCCGTGGGGCAGGAACATCTGCTGTGTCATCATGGCAATGCGGCGGATATTCCTGCCCCATCCCAGCCACTCACACTGTAGGTCTGGAGTGGTTGGGGGCATTCTGGAACCCTGGCAATGGGCCTGCAGGCTAGGAGCAGCTTGGATCCCAAGGATGTTCCTGGGACCCAGGATGCTGGGTGCCTGTGTATGCAAATTAAACTGTCATCTTTGACAGGTTGATTTGCATACTTATTCCTGATTGGATGGTGGGTGTCATGGACAATTTGCATCTTTCTCTTTTATTAGTGTAGATATATCAAGTATTGTATAACTTTCCATCATATATATCCTACAATTTACTGTCATTATTTTATTCTGTAAGGTAAATATGACCAAATGAGGACACCAGGACTCTGAGAGGCAGAACAGCTTGCCCAAGTCACCATCAGATTTAACATCAAGTTATTTGAGCATAGACTGCATTTTATTTCCACTAGATCACATTGGAATTTTGTTAAGATACTTAGAATTACCTTTATCTGTGAGACCTAATGTTTTGTGTCTCACGAAGGTGAACATTTTGGATCCCTTGAAGGACTAGCCACAACTCTAATAGGCACTAAATGAGACATGATTTGAGGCTGTATGAAAGAGTAAGCTTTATATCCATTCTCTTTTCTGATGTAGAAAAAAATTCTCCTGACTTTTGCCTCCTAGCCTTCTGAAAGCTGCCCTTAAGGGAAAAATTCTCAAGAGCTTTAAAAAAGTAATGTTGCTTTTGCTAGCTAGCTACAACTGGTTTGAATCAGGTTTCACTATGCCCTAGCTATATGGAATTGGACAAGTTATTTAATGTCTTTGAGATTAAACTTTATGTTCTGTAAATTTGGGAAACTATGTCATAATGTTGCAGTGACAACTAAGTAATATGCTGCATATGAAGTCCTTAGCACATCCTGTCAATGATCATGAGAGCAGGTGTTAGGGTAGGCAACTCTCAATCTCTCTGAGATATTTCAACAACCCCACCTTACTTTTATCCAATAAAGACATTGAAAGAGCAAACATCAATGATCCTATTAATTTTGATTCAGCATTTAGACTCCAAATGCTCCCATAGCCAGTGTGATTATATGTTCTGGTTTGCCTAAGACAATCCATATATACAAAAATCCAGGTGTAGTTACAACTTATACAACTGGTTGGATGACTGAACAGGCTGCATGGGGTGACCAGGCCAGCAGGGGCTGAGAGAGTGACGATCAAATGATTGGATAGCAGGGTGTGTGGGGTGATCAGGCTGGCAGGGGAGTTAGTGAGGGGTGACCTAACAACTGAACAGTAGGTTGCTTGGGGCTACCAAGCCAGCAAGGGGAGCAGTTAGGGGTGACCAGGCCAGCAGGGGAGGCCGCTGAGGGCAACCAGACTGGCGGGGGGGGGAGGAGAGGAGGACAGTTGACCGCAACTAGACTGGCAGGGGGGGCAGTAAGGGCACCAGAGAGGGGCAGTGAGGAGCTATCAGGCTAGCAGGCAGAGGTGCTTAGAGGTGATCATGTTGGCAGGGGAGAAAGTTAGGGGTGATGGGCAGGCAGGCAGGTGAGTGGTTAAGAGCTAGTGGTCTAGGATTGTGAGGGGGATGTCCAACCACCTGTTTAGGCCCAATCCCAGATATTGGCACTTGGACACCCCCCAGGGGTCCCAGATTGCAGAGGGTACATACAGCCTGGGCTGAGAGGGAACCCCCCCCATGCACTAATTTTATGCACTGAGTCTCTAGTCCTTATATAATTTTTAACAGAGCCCTGTTTTACTCTATTAGCTTACTATCCAAGTTTTCTAATTTGGATAGTAAGCTATGAGGTCACACTACTTAAAATATTTTTGTGGGTTTTTAAAAAATTCTTCATTAACTAGTTCCATTGTCTTTCACTCCTTGAAGATAAATAAAAGAGACTTACTAGACTGGATAAAATTATGTGCTCACTTGAATTTATAAAATACTAAGTCAAGCTAAATTTGAATTGATAATCCTATACATTTTGTAGAATGAAAATAAATCTGCTGTTGACATAGTCATATGAAATAGAAGTGCTTAGGGTCCCAAGTTTTCAATATAAATTGTTCTTCCATAAACTTTGGCCTCCAAATAGCTAAAGGTAAGCATAAACTGTGAATGCACAGCCACTCGGAATCCTGTGTGGCCAATCATGTTGAGGTCTAGAGTTTTCAGAGTTGAACAGATGGCTTAGGTGTCATTTTAGTATCTGCTCTGCTTACATCAAAAGGAGAAAAAAGTGACAAAGTATTTTTTTTTAGTTCTTTCATGAATATGCATAAATATAGCATTCATGAATCATTGAGATGTAGGAGACTGTTAAGTTGCACTTTTGCTAGAGTTTAAAAAACACATATGATTAACCATACTTTGACTGAGTAATTACATGTCTTATTTAGAAGACATTTTAAAAAATCTGTCCCACTGCTGGTTTTTGGGCTGAAGCAAAATGCAGGCACAAAAATACACTAATGATGAATTATTAAAGGTTGTTATTATTCCCGTGGCTAAAAGCTTTCAGGTGTCAATGTAAGTTCCAAAGGTTTGATTCCATTATCATGAATAAATCATACAGATTACTTAGAAAATAATAATTAAAATTTTAAAAATATGTATTTTATTGATGTTAGAGCAAAAAGTGGATGGTGAGAAAGGTAGAAACATCAATGATGAGGGAGAATCACTCTCTCTCACTGGGGATAGAGCACACAACCCCTGCATGTGCCCTAAACAGGAATCGAACTCCTTGGTTTCTGGGTGATGCTCAACTGCTGAGTCACAGCATCCGGGTGGGAAAATAATAATTTTAAAAGATGACGATGAGAGAGTGAAAAGAGTACACTTTCTCAATAGAATTTATTCTGCATTCTTGCCTTTTCTGTTGTTATCTTCCCTACCGTTTGAGAGCATACATTTTCTCCAGAACCTAGAGAAATAGTGTTTCCTTCTTTAAAATACTGCATATAAATTTTCATCTTTACCTTGATACTTTTCCTTGTTTTAGAACAAGGTTAACAAATTTATTGCTGTGCTTACCACTACTCCCATCACACACCAGTAAATAATAATCTGTATTTAGGTCATATTTTAGTCTTCAGGTGAGGGGCTTCATTTTCCTTCTCTTTTTATCATTAGTAAAGGTCCTCTTTTGCTAGCTCATGCTGTGGTAACAGTCTTAAAATTTCAGTGACTCCAACAGAAAAAAAAATTTCTTGCCCAAGTTACTTGTTGACAGTAGGTGAACTGCAATTCTGCTCCTTCTCCATGTATCTTCCTTCTAGGGCCAAGTTCAAGGCATATCTCTCACCTGGCTCATGGCCTTCTTATGTAGAGAAAAAGTCTGAGACAGAACTACTAATAGTTCCAGTGGCTTCTGTTCAGATGTGGTGTAAACTGATGTTGAGGGAAGGGAGGCCTTACACATAACTTAGAAGTGTAACAATGTATAGTCCTCTTAGAGGGAGAAAAGGGAGTATCTTTTGACAAACAGGGGAATATCTCAGAGACATATCCTTCCCAGTTCTTTGTATTTTAGAGAGTTATTGCACCATTGCCACATAGTGGAATAGAAAGAGACAGAACTATCTTCTATTTACATGCGGTGAGAGATTTCAGGTTTCCTGCCGACTCTGGGAGATACTTAATCTCCTGGAAAGACACATCTATGGCTTTTGACTGGAAACCATAGATAAGTGGCCAGTGCATGAACCTGAGATAGGGCTGATTTTCCCCTCACTGTTTTTATGCTGCTTTGCACCTGGACTCCATGAGATAGTTCAGAGAAAGCCCACATAACATTTTTTGGGGGGGAGAATGTTTTAAATGCCCACATAATTTTAATTACAGACCGTGCTTAAATGGATAATTTAAAATACGCTCCATACAGAGGGAGAGTAAATTATGTTCTCTTATTTACAGAAATAAGTAGAAAGACGAGTACATGGTTGCTAGGTCTTTTGCTATCACTTGAGGAAATAAAAGACTATCAATAACAGTAACACCATGAGCCTGGAGGAATGTAGGTGCGAGATTTATTTATTTTTGTGTTACATTTTCTGAACAGTGGTAAGTCTGATAGAAGCAAAAGATAGACTTTTACTGGGAATACTGCCTTTCCAGTGTAAAGGAGGTTGGCAACTTTAATCAATAATTTTTTAGTTTTTGAGAATTGGCAGTGGTGGTTTCAAAAAGCGAAAGAACCACAGTGCTGAATGAAAGTCTGGGGACTTGTCTCAGCAGGTTGACATAAAATGACTTAAAATGATGCACTGTTGGCGTCCTTTGTCCTCACTATAGGTGATAGATGACTTTGATACAGAACAGGATCACAAAACAAAACAAAACAAAACAAAAAACTAAGTTTCCAATCTATCATTTCAAAGTAAAGATGAACTCATGTTCAAATGGGGAAAGATGAAGGACAAAAGCATTTAAATACCTGCTCCCTTGCTGCGCATGACTTTGGTATTACCCAGGAGCTTGTGAGAAATACAGAGTCTTAGGCCCCAGCTCAGACGTACTGTATTAGAATCTGCATCTTAAGATTCCCAGGCAATTTGCATTAACTTCAAAGTTTGAGAGGCAAATCTCTAGGATGCTCAACTCCTCACGAGGCAATGTGTGTATATCCTCTTACAGAATCATCACCCCACGGTCATAGCCTTCCTTTCCAAAGGTTTAGAATAAGAGAACTTGTATCAGGTCTTATAAATTTGGCAAGATCACATACATGGTAACCAAGATCATATACATGGTAACCAGTGAATTCATTAGTTTTTACTTCTCTCACTTTGCCACCTCCTCTTACTTTTATTTTTTATCCTTTTGCTCTGAATATGGGAAAAAATTAAAAGCTCTGCATTTTTATTTTTATTTTTAAAAAATATATTTTATTGATATTTTACAGAAAGGAAAGGAGAAAGATAGAGAGCTAGAAACGTCAATGAGAGAGAAACATCGACCAGCTGCCTCTTGCACACCCCCTACTGGGGATGTGCCCACAACCAATGTACATGCCCTTGACCAGAATCGAACCCAGAACCTTTCAGTCTGCAGACCGACCCTCTACCACTGAGCCAAACCGGTTTCAGCAAAAGCTTTGCTTTTTTTTAACATCTCCATTTTTTATACAATTCAAAACCCAATGCCCTCTCTACTCATATTTGCTCTCTTATCTTCCTCCCCTCCCTTAGAATTGACAAGTACAAAGCTACACTGTAGGCATTAAAAACAAGCAAACCTTCAAAAACCAAAATTATCATTTGTAGTTCAAAGAAATAAGGAAAAGATTTATCGATATCTGTGCTTTATCACTTATGGATACCAATGGTTTTCATAAAATTGCCAAGGCAACAAGTCCCATGTGGCTATGATCGACTACTTGTGCTCCATAAGGGTAAAACGGGAACTCAAAGATCATATAATTATTGACTCATAGCTAAAAGGGGTGTTAGAAATCATCTCATCCCACGTCCTGAAACCTTAGATGACTCAAAGTTCACCTCTTACTGTGCTTGGGGTTCCTCTGTTTCTACTACAAATCACACTGCCTTTAAAGAGGTCCCGTCCGTTAGAAATCATTACAGAAGCGAACACATTGTGTGCATGGTGTTTTCAAATAAATAACCAGTCCTGAGCGCCTCTGCTCACACCAGCCAATGACCTATTTATCGAGAGGGAGCCGGGTGGAATAAAATGGCCCTAAAGAAAACATTCTTTGATGGCTCCTGGGAGGAGGCCGTCCTTCCACTGCTTGGAGGCTTTCTATGAATTCTGCCCAGAAACAGAGTTGAATTGGATCCCGACTGAGATCTTACGTGACTTAATCCTTGGCTTGGGGTTACTAGAGAATTAAGGCATATTCAAAAGAAAATAAAAAGGAAAAAAAATAAGCAGCCAGAGTGGGTGTACTTATGCATGCTTCTATGTATGTAGACACAATTGTGTAAGCGTGACCAGGACGCTTATGATTCATGTCATTTCTGGTACACAGACTTCATCTCAGTTCTTCATGGTTTTCAGTAATAACCTATTTGCTTAGCAGGGGAAATAAGTGTCTCTCCCCAGGACTGCCAGCATTGTCCTGGGCCCTGTGCAGAGCGGATTTCCTCTTTAAGAACTCAGGCCCGCTAAGTAGGGCAGAGCAACAAGTACTGGCATGCAGACAGGAACACGCAGAGTGCCAGCTGATTGATGGTCTCTTTCCCAGGTACACAGAGATGAAGAGAAACAAATAGCACATACATTTGTCAGAAGGAAAGGAAGGTAGACTGTATATAATGAATGAAGGGGAAGTCGTGGATATTGAAAAAAAGAGAGAATACTCATGGGGTCAGTGAGGGAGGCTGGAGAAGACATTCTTAGAAACAGGGTAGGAATGTCCTTTCTAACAAACTTACATAGTTCTTTAAGATTTCTTATATTTATGATTTTATTCCACATATTTTGGTAATACTTTTCTGCTGATCTATGCCAACAGTTAAGTCAAATCAATAAAAAAAAAATAACTGCTATGATTTAACACAACGTCTAGCACACAGGTAAAAGGCCATTGAAGACAGAGATGGGAGTTATGTTGCCACTAGCCAAAAAACACCAAGAATTGTAGGCAATCACCAGAAGCTAGGAGGGAGGCATAGAGCATATTCTATTCCAGAGAGAACCAACCCTAGCAACATTTTGATTTTGGACTTCTGGCCTCCAGAATTTTAAGAGAATAAATTTCTGTTGTTTTAAGCCAACTAATGTGTGGCAATTTGTTATGACAGCCCTAGGGAATTAATACAGAGATATGAATGAATAAATTTTGAATATACCTTTAGCTTTCAATGTATTTAGACTTTTAATATTATATTGTCTTTAGAAAAATGTGCCAACAAGGAAGAATAAATATCTTATAGTATTTTTCTGCATTTTAAAGATAGGAAACCAAGGCATAGAGAAAGTGACAACTAGTAATACAACTTTTAGGCAACTTTATTAAGACCATTTATTTAACACTATTCTTCATGAGATAATTTGCTGTGGTGGTATTTGTGCATCTTCTCATTTATTCTTAGAAACAATACTCCCTGTGAGAAGGGTATTATATTTTTTAGATTAAGTAACAATGTGAGTAAATAACAAAGTTAGATTTGAACCAGGTCTCTTTAGTCCAACTAAGTCCATGGTTTCAAACAGGGGTCAGAAAACTTTGTAAAGAACCACATAGCAAATACTTTTGGCTGGCAGGCTAAATGACCTCCCTAGCTACTCTCCACTCTGGTCTTAGTATCTGCAGGTAATGCATAAGCAAGTGGGCAAGGCTGTGTGTCCACAAAATTTCATTTATTGACTTTGAAATTTGAATTTCATGTGATTTTTCACTTGCCATGATTTATTATTCTGTTGATTTCTCCAATGATATATAAAGGCAAAAATAATTTTTAGTTCATGGGTCATACAAAAATAGGTGGCTGAATTTGTTCTGTGGGCAATAGTTGCAGACCCTTGTTTAACTATAACAAGACAAAGGGGACAGCCATGAAAAATCCTGGGAAGGAAAACTACAAATATACTCTAATAGAATACAAGCATTTTACTTCATTGAATTTGAAAACAAATACTAGTATTTCATTTCAAATGTTTTTCTTTGTAGCATCTCTCTTATAGCAGAGGTGTCCCCTTTTTTCCCCTACCAGTGTTAGAGTCAAGTTCAATTGGCCAGTGAAGTCTTCTATGAAAGAAAAGTGAATAAAGGTTTAAATAGAAACATAAAGCAGGTGTTGCAGAGGCCAGAATGAGGAAGAATTATCTCATATTGGAGAGAAACATAGAGAATGTTACACTAAATCCTGTGTTACCTGGGCCCTAATTCCAGAGGGAGTTATCAACAGATGGCCATGCAGGATAGAGAAGTGGTTTAAAAAATGTCAGATGAGTGGACCATGGGGAGAAAACAGTAAAAGTCAGTTTTAGAGGGACAAGGAACCAATCTGGAGCTGCCTTCTTGCCTTCCAGCCTTCAAAATACCTGCAATCCAGACATAAGCTAGTTGATCCTTAGCTTTGCCTGCAAGAGGAAGTTCCACAATTATTTTTTTCTCAGACTTATCAGTTGACTGCACTCATGACTGATCCTAAATGAGCAAGAGATGTCTATGTCCAGCCTTGACTCCTTTCACCCATGTGGATACCTCATCACCATGCTGACAGGCCATCTGGTAAGATCATAGGAGGCCATGGCCTGCAACTCCTACATCTGATGTTGTGGGAGCCAGAATGCCCAAGCCTGACATGCCTGAGCTGAGAAAATGAGTGATGTCTCTTATTAATATTCTAAATCTGTGGTTTCACTCTCATTGCTCTCTCTCTTTTTCATCACATTTAAAATTTTAAAGGTAAGATAATCTAGGAGCAATGAAAAGCTTTTTAATTGATACTGACTCAGAGGTGGAATATACTAGAACACTGAAGTATAGAATTAAAAGATTAAGCATTAAGAGTCTAGAAGAAGTGTTCTGATTCCTTCAGGACAATTTGACAATAAACAGAGACAAGAAAGCTGTCAATTTTATTTAGACAAATGCAGACCCACAAAATTATATTATTTGCTTTTTGTTGTGTTTTCTTTCTTTTATCCCTATTTCCATTATATTTCAAAACTATTTACTTGAGATAAAATGTATTAAATAATGCAGAGTTTGGTGCAGTTTAAAAAGAGCACTTTTTATATAGACACTGCTATGAATACAGTAGCTGAGTATTAGAAAAATGACTTGAGGTACGATTGTTCTAAAAATACTATTTTCCAGCAAAAAGGCATACATGATTTAGAATTGATAAGCATTTTCTATTACCTATACTTTCATCATCTGTGCTTTTTTTTTTGAGTAGTTACTTATATTTTCTAGAAATTGTTGTTTACATGCAGTGGTTTCTGCTTTCTTGATACTTAGAATATAACTCAGATAAACTGTAATTGTTCTATTGCTTGATTTCCACATAATAAAGACATATGGAAATTTAGAGTTTTCTGTGTTATTTATTCTAGATTTCACATTGTAATTGATTTGTCATTGTTTGGCTCAAAATACAGTATATCAGCATATGCAATGTATAAGTTCAAAGATTCATAAAGTGATAACATTTCCAGTCTACTCATTCAATCACACTGTGTATCAAGAGAAAAGACACTTTTGTTCATTGTCAGTTAGATTGTTGATTACCTTGCCTGTTTTAGGGAAGTCATTTTATTAACCTATTTTGAAGTGGGCAGATTAGAGGACTTTTCAAGCTTCCTTGACAGGGAATATGCATTACACACCTGAGAGCCCTAGGACCTCAGAGTATTATGAGTTCTAAGAAGAATCTTGCCAACTATTTAGTCCTCGTGCCACTGGTTCTATTATTCTACCCCTGGCCCCAAAAGATAGTCTAGAGATGTAGGGAGAATGTCCAGAAGGCCAGGAACAGGGCTAGGTTTTTAGGAGTCCCCAAGGAACATAGAAGTTATATGCCAGATGAGCAAATCCAAAAATAAGTACTTTATTAATTATTAGCCACTCAGATATTTATTGCAATTGCTATGTGATGAGTTTTCTGTTGGAAATTGGTTTTCTAATGGTAAATAGAAAAACATATTGGTGGAATCGTGAAGAACACCCTCCCAAAATTATAAAAATATGTTCATATATAAATTTACATATAGTTTATATATATATATATGTGTATATATATAGTATGTCCTATATGTCTGTGTGTATATATGTATATATGTGTATATATAGCAAATAACATAAAATTATACATATTTCATAGGTGTTTACATATGTATATATGAGGTTTATGCATGCAAATATAAATATATGAGTATATACATATATAAAATTTTTTGTGAGCAAGGATCTTTTATTATCTTTTGTTAGGAGTAATGAATGAATTTTATGTTAAGTCACTTCACATAAGACAGAAACTAAGGAATCTACCTAAAAAAAGGGAAAGATGCTAATTGACCATATCTTCATGGCATCCACCAGCCAATCAGGTGTGAGTATGCAAATTAACCCAACAAAATGGTGGGCTGATTTGCATACACAGGTGCCTAGTGGCTGGGGATGAGGGAAGATGCTTATGTCATCATCATGGCAACAGCATGGCATTCCACACTACTCCAGCTGCTCAGGGTCTCCGGGCAGCGTGGAAAGGCAGAAAGGCAGAAAGGCAAAAGTGACTCCAGGCTGGAGCAGAAAGGCTGCTCTGGCCACAGCAAAGGCCTATTCATATAGTAATCTTCATTTGTGCATCAGGCCACTAATATATTTAATAATCTACTTAAATTATTTTATTTTTTGTCCCACCCAAGCCCTTTCTAGTGGTTTTTACATATAAATGGTCTGCTTTGGCTCATCCAAATTACAACTAAACTACGCAACAACTGTCATTCAGACTACATGAAACCTAGATGAAGTCCCTTAACTAAGGATATAAAAAAGAAGCCACACATTGTCCAGGTAGCTCAGGTGGTTGAATGTTCTCCCAATACATGAAGGTTGAGGGTTCAATCTCTGATCAGAGCACATGCAAGAATCAACCAATGAATAAGTGGAACAACAAACTGATGTTTCTCTCTCTTTCCTACTCCCTCCTCTCTCTCTCTCTCTCTCTCTCTCTCTCTCTCTCTCTCTCTCTCAAATCAACCAATCAATTGATAAAAAGAAGTCACATTAAGACTGGTAGGTGGGGCAGAGATTCTGAAAGGACTGGTCCTACACTCATGTGTGGCTGATAAAAATCAGGAGGGATATCTCTGCTGCAGAGGTAACCCTTGAAAAGCCACCAGGGGCCCCAGCCCCACACCAAACCCTCCCCTGGGTTCAGTGCCAGGAATAAAAGACCCCAAAACTTCTGGCTGTAAAAACTAGCCGGGAGCATGGTGAGTGAAACAGAAGCTCCTGGAGTCCCAGGGAGTTCCTTTTAAAGGGCCTATATATAGACATGTGCTTTCTTGCTCTGAGCCCCAACACTGGGACCACAGCCAGAAAGACATCAGGGATATGTGGAAGTTGAATTTTTTTGGCATCAGGGTGAGAGCTGGATGGGGCATCTTTCTCTGAGACAGAAGTACTGGCAGAGGCCATTGTTTCTTTGATGACCCATTTCCCCACAGAGCCAGGTGATGGATCTGTCTCCATCAACCTTGGCTAATAGTGTTCATACCACCTCGGTGAGTCCCTAAGAAACTGCCACACACGTTTTTTTTGTCCCACCCAAGCCCTTTTCAGTGGTTTTTACATATAAATAGCCTGCCTTGGCTCATGTTGCAGACTTTCCTATAATCTCTCAAACAAGCATCATCTGGATTCTATGTATCCCATACCTCTGGCTAAGTGGCCTAAGGCCTGGCATTAGCAGCAGCCAGCATTGGTTCACAGCTTGGCTTCTACCTGGCACTTCTAAGCCCAGCAGAAGTAGCAGCCATCTGCCAATCTCTTTGTAGCTGATAGCAGGTTTACTGGGGCAGGTGACCTTGGCCTGCACCTCCTAGAAAGCCCCAGTGCACTGAGTGAAAAGCTTCAGACCATACTGAAGCACTACCCATTCACATTCATGAGTTGACACACGGAAGGGTAAACTCAGCAAGTACTTGAGCCCCACTGAAGTGAATTCTGCTATGTGGGGTTGGCCCCTGCACCGTAGGTCCTTCATGATGGTCCCAGCCAATTCTCATAACCAATTGACCTGGGTGGGGGGCAATTCTCAATCAAGGCCCAACTACAACAGGAAAGTGTACATAGCCAACAGGGAGGGTGTTCCCTGGAGCACCAAGCTCAGGTGACTTGGGAAGCTGCACCACTGGGCCCTAGAGGGCACTTACTATATAAGACCATTCTACCAAGACTGTGAGACATAGCAGCTCTATTTAATACTTAGAAACAAACATAGGCAGTTGCCAAATGAGGAGACAAAGAAACAGGTCTCAAATGAAATAATAGAACAAAACTCCAATAAAAGAACTAAATAATACAGAGACATGCAATCTACCAGATGCAGAGTTTAAAACACTGGTTATAAGGATGCTCCATTGGTCCTAAAAGAAGAATAGAGGAACTTAGTGAGAACTTCCACAAACAAAGAGATTGGGAACATAAAAATGGAGATAGAAAACACAAAAAAGAACCTGTGGAAATGAAGGAAATACTAGCTGAAATGAAGAGTAATTTACAGGGAATCAACAGTATAGTAGAAAAGCAAAGGATCAAATCAGTGATTTTGAAGATAAGTAAGGAGGAAACACTCAATCAGAATAGCAAAAATAATACAAAAACAAATGAGGGTACTTTATGGAGCCTCTGGGAATACTTCAAGCATATCACCATTCTCATCATTGGATTGCTGAGAGAAGAGGAAAGAAAGCAAGAAATTGAAATTGAAATAAAAACATTAAACTTTCCTAACCTGGATGAAGGAAAGAAAACATACAAGTCCAGGAAGCATAGAGGGTCTCAAACAAGATGATCCCAGAGGCCCATACCAAGACACATCATAACTACAATGCCAAAGGTTAAAGTCATAGAGAAAACCTTAAAAGCAACCAACCAAACAACCAAACAAACAAACAAAAAAACCACCAACAAACAAACAAACAAACAAAAAAACATTTAGGTAACTACCATAACACGATCAGCTGATTTTTAAACAGAAACATTTCAGGCCAGAAGGGTTTGGCACAAAATATTTAAAGTATGAAAAGCAAGGACCTATAACCAAGGTTACCTACTTTATCAAACAAAATTATTATTTAGAATGGAAAAACAGATAAAGGGCTTCCCATAAAAGAAAAAAAAAAAACTAATGGAGTTTATCACCACCACCAAATCAGTATTATAATAAATGTTAAGGGTCTCTTTTAAGAAGAAGAGAAAAAAAGATAAAAATAACAAAATGGCAATAAATATTTACCTATCAACAATTACTTTAAATGCAAGGGATTAAATGCTCCAATCAAAAGACTTACTATGGCTTAATGAATAACAAAACAATACCCTTAAATATGTGATTTTGGTCTATTTAATCTCTTGTTGACTCAGTTTCCCGAAAACCAGGAAAAATAAGTGTTTATGCAAGATAATTTGAAGGACCAGATAAAGGATTTTTAAGTACTTAGTGTAATTTGGGCAATGCTATCTACTGTTGTTTTTCAATCTTTTGACACACACAGGAGTTTTCCCGGAGAAGGAGAAGCCCATATTTTAAAAGGATTCTGGGAGGGAATAGCTAAGTAACTTTTATGTCCTTTATAGCAAGAAGCTGTTTTTAATTAGTTATTATTATATGCTTAGAATATCTATGTAACTATGTGGTCTTTTATGTGACAAGTGGCACATAATTACATTCGTACTCCAATGCCACTGACACTCTCACAGAACTTTATTTTTTTAATATATTTTATTAATGTTTTACAGAGAGGAAGGAGAGAGATAGAGAGCTAGAAACGTCAATGAGAGAGAAACATCGACCAGCTGCCTCTTACACACCCCCCACTGGGGATGTGCCCGCAACCAATGTACATGCCCCTGGCTGGAATCGAACCTGGGACCTTTCAGTCTGCAGACCGACGCTCCACCACTGAGCCAAACCGGTTTCGGCTCTCACAGAACTTTATATTTGCCCTCCCTGCTAATACTATAGAGTTCATTGGGGGTCTGAATACATATAAGTTTTTCTTAATAGAAAAAATCATGATACTCCCCAAAAGAAAACTAGCTGAAGTGTTTGTAAGCTTTAACCAAATTGAAAGGCTAGAGAGTTAATAAAATGTTTTGTTTGTAGCTAATACTTAGTCTAAAGGTCTTATAATAATTTTTTGTTGCTGTGGTTGTGTGGTTTTTGTTGGTTGGATCGCTTGTTTTAGATTAATAGAAAAAGACTGTTTACTGATATATATCTTTGATACTAGGTATGCAGCTCATTGTGAAATTAAACTGATTATGTGTCAGGAAGTAAAAAGTTTCCAGAAAACTAACTGATACATTAATGAGTGAAGAGCTCATATACCATGTGAGAAAATTCGTATTAGAAAGCAAGGCACATTTTAGTAAAAAAAAAAAAATAGCATTTTTATTATTACTCCCTACTTAATCATGAATATTATTTTGGGACAGGCATATCTAAAGATTTCTGAAAATCAAGATGCAGGAGCCACACGTGTTCAGTTGCCTCACAAAGCATGTTCAGCAGAGATGTCCTCACATTATTGAATCAACATGGGACTATTGCCTGGAGCACAAAAACACCTATTGTTAATCAAAATCTGAGTCAGGATCATGAATTTACCATTTTTACAAATAAATAGTAGTTTTATGTATGATTGACCAAGTTGATTTTGCCATGACCCAGGTCAAACAAAATAATTGGCAAAAATGTGCAAAATTAATAGTAACAAAAACAACAAAAAAAACTTTTAAAATTGGAAATATGAGATGATTATATAGAAAGCTGATATCTTCCAAGTACAATTTTTGGAACGTGCAGTTTTCAAGGCACAGTGGTGTAAAACTGGCACAAATATACCTTTCTACATCACAGCTAATCTTCATACACTATCTAGTAAAAGCTTGGAATGCGGCAGACAAAATTTTTTGAACTGTAAATTTATACCTTGTTAGACCATATGTTTTATTTTCCAAATTAACTCTGAGGATCAGCCTTTCTTATATTAGAACAATGATGATTTCTGGATTTAAATATGCTTTATTTATCTCAGTTGCAAGTTGTTCATTAGAGTTTAAAACTCTAACAGGCCATCAAAGCCTTTGTGACCACTCTAATCTCCTTCATTCCTTATTCTTAATCACAACTACTGAAAGTGTCCATTAGGCTTGCTAACCTGTAAGTGTTTTAACCCACTTGAGGGTGGAGTCATTGTTATGGAAACAACTCTAGGTAATAAATGCCTGACTGCACATATCATTGTGTTAGACACTAATAAATGAGTAGAAATGGCACCTTGCCTTCTGGTTTGTTATATCCTCAAATGAATCCCTAGAGGAGTAATCAGTGAACAGTTGAAATAGGATGGCCATCTTACATTGGTTTGCTAATATCTTTAAAAATATATATTTTATTGATTTCAGAGAGGAAGAGAGAGGGAGAGAAAGAGAGAAATATCAATGATAAGAAAGAATCATTGTCAGCTGTCTCCTGCACACCCCTTATAGGGGATTGAGTCCACAACCTAGGCATGTGCCTTTGACCAGAATCCAACTGGGGACCCTTTATTGTGCAGGCCAATGCTCTATCCACTGAGCCAAACTAGCTAGGGTGCTAACATCATCTTTAAAGCAATTTTTAGTTCCTGAGTGATGACTGGAAAAGGAAGTATCCCTAGAGGAGCCCGGGGCTAAAGGAAACCTCCAGAGATTTCTTATCTATACTAATAAAAGGATGGTATGCTAATTAGACTGGATATCTTCCATACAAAGCAGGGGACTTGGCTGGCCTGCAAACTGCCTTCAGTACCTTTCCCAGTTTGTTCCCACCCCCAGTGGGGACCCCCACACTGATTGGGGGTGTGGTCTGCCTACCCCTCAGTCCTTTGCCCAAGCTGGCCCCACCCCTCAGCAGGGGCCCCCACCCATCAGGGGTGTGTCTGGCCTGAAAATTACTGGTGGCCCCTGCCCCTCCGGCTCTTCCCCCAGTGATCTCCCCCATCCTGATCCGGGACCCTCTTTAGGGCAGGCCAGCCAGTCCCCACCCATGCACCAGGCCTCTATCCAATATAATATAAGGATAATATGCAAATTGACCCAAATAGCAGAATGACTGGTGGACTTCACTATGAGGCACACTGACTACCTCTTGGTTGCTTTCCCCAGCCAGCCGGCTCCAACTGCCTGATGGTCACCTTTCTGCGGGGGTGGGGCTGGTGAGCAGGCAGAAACAGCAGATCTGTTGGTTCCTTCCCCTTGTCATCAAGCCCTATCACTGGATGGCAAATGGGGAACCAAGGGCCGGTGGCAGTGTGGGGCGGGGCTGAATTTCATGCGCGGAGCCTCTAGTAGTGAATAAGAACTCCTGCTGGAGGCCTCTCCTTCCCACATTTGAAGTCACATGGTGTCACTGCCTCTGGTTTAAGAACACTGGATTTGTTGAATATGGATATGAATTGTTGTGTGCTAAGAGTATAAATAATTTGAGATTGGACTGAGAAAGTTTGTGTTATTAAATATATGTATAAGAAATAAAACATAAATTTACCTTTGATGCCACTGAAGAGGGCTATAAACAGAGCTTGATCTAGAAATAAACAATGGTCTCTATTAAAACTGAGTCTCAGATAGATTATGATTGAGTAATAGGTCCACTGTATGGAGGGAAAGGAGCTTATACAGTGGGGTATTCACACTCCACATCTCCCTGATAGCAATTTAAAAAGTTAAAATGTTTCTTTAAGGCCTCTGTCGCTACCTGTTCACCAGCCAATGACATCCATAGCTGTGAGATGTGTTGTGTAAACCAGCAAGCTTGCCAGACCAATCTGTTTTTATCCGACCCTGTGTCCCTTGAACTATGCCCCACTGTCTCTGCTGGGTAGAGATGTAAGCGTTATAGGAAAGAGCAAGATATCCACTTAAGGGCCTGAGTCTACCTTCCATTTTTTTCTCTGTACCTGACCAACCTCTGGGTAAAATGCTTAGCTACAATAAAGATCAGAAGGACTTATTTAGGTTATTAAAATTTTCAAAACTAAATCTATCTGTTTAATCCCATCCATTTCCAAAAACCAGGGAAACAGATTTCACAGACCTGGAGTGGCCACTCAAAGACCAAGAAAAAGGCCAAACTAGGAAAAGAAGCAACCTTTTGTGAGTCCCTGGCCTGTTGGAATAGCAATGGACCCAGCTGAAAAATAGTCTATACTTTTCTAGACACCCTCCTTACAAATCGAGTGGTTATATAACACAATTAAGACAAATGGGGAAAGTTCCTAAAAAGAGCAGATTCAGCCAGCTAAGGCCCTCCCCTCTTATTCCTTAGGACATGGTTGTGATGTTTGAGTGCTGTCTGCTATCCTGTGCAAATGAGACAATAAGAACATGTTAAGAGAGATTGAAGGAATAGATTTCATGATCCTTGTTAACACTGTGGTGCCAACGTGATGGACCAGTTTTCTTATCTCTAGACTTGTAGTTAGCTGCACAAGGAAAACAAACCCACACATTTTTAAAGACACTATTTATCAGACATTATTTACTAGCAATGAAAATTAATCCCTAAATGATATGCATAAATATATAGAATATAGGCATATATGTGTTCATATAAGAACATATTCATTAAAGTCTCTGAGTCTAACTTTTAAAAAATATATTTTATTGATTTTTTTTTTTTTTTACAGAAAGGAAAGGAGAGAGATAGTTAGAAACATCGATGAGAGAGAAATATCAATCAGCTGCCTCCTGCACACCTCCTACTGGGGATGTGCCCGCAACAAAGGTACGTGTCCTTAACCAGAATTGAACCTGGGACCTTTCAGTCTGCAGGCTGATGCTCTATCCCCTGAGCCAAATTGGTCTAACTTTTAACATTAGCAATGGATGTTATCTTAAATTGGAACTCTGCCTACAATTGTACATTTATAGGCATATCCCATTGCATAATTAATTCTACCCCTGAGGCTGTGTTTGTAGGGAGAATCTGGTGACAAGGCTTCTGGTCTGGGCCCTGCCACTAACTCTTGAGGGTCTGTTGGACTAGCTATTAGGCTGCAGTCTTCCCACCTCAAATATTAAGCTTAGATAAGATGACATTTTTAGGATTCGTATAGCCTTTACACCTGAGATTTAACAACTAGATATTTTTCATTCTCCTTATCTCAATCAATTTGTGATTCCATTTTGAGTATATTTTGGACTAAACAGACTGTTGTGAACTGGGAAAGTTTCTTTTGCTTTGGGGATTTAAACATACTGCTTCATCTCCCTGAAACCTTCAACCTCTCCTTTTTGCCTGGCTAAAGTTCACCCATTCTTAAGGTCTCCAACTAGATATCAGTTTTTTTTTTAGAAAGTCGTGTGTGATCCTTGAGTGTTACATTTGCCTGATAACACATCTACATCTTCCACAGATTATACGTTTCTTGAGGACCGGGCTATGGCTGCCTTATTGCCATTGCATTTCTAATCACTGATATGGATCCTAGCACAGATTTCATATTTAGCAATGAAAATATGAATAAATGCATGTTTCTGTAGAGAAAAGATATTCCAACTTTCAAATACTGAACTAATGAACCAATAATTTTCAGTGGAACATGGCTTACATATGTATAGAGGTAGTTTGGCTAGAGTGTGTGTGTATATATATATATATATATATATATATATATATATATATATGTTATGGTATGTATAAAATTAAAGACTTTTTATAATATTAAATCTTAAATACATTTTCTAAGTATATACAGGTCTTGACTGGATTAGACATAGAAATTAATAGGAATATTACACAATATTTGATGTGGTTTGGACAGTAATAGTATAATTCATAATCATGGCCTTCAAAGGCAAGTTTCATAAGAGTATTTCAAGGAAAATAAAAAAGCTCATTCTAATTTTTTAAATTTTTATAGAAAAATCCAAATAATGAGTTGAATAAATAAGCAATGAGATGACTGTCTGGTCTTGGATTGAGTGCTTTTGGATGGACTATGCCCCACCTCACCTGCAGAATTGAAAACGATGGAAATGAATTTGCCCTCTGAAAGTTAAATGATGGAAGCAACAGATTGGAACAGATATATGCAAAATTACCTCTTAAAGACAAAAGAAGATTATACAGCAAATAGAACTTGACAGAAACCTGATTGACTATATTAACACATCTAAACAAAGAATATGTTACTCCCAAGGGGATAAAACAGATATAGGGTCTGGTCAGCTGCATGCACAGATAAAGGAAAGTCAGAGAGGCCAATCTGGAAAGAGGAGAAATTCAGAGATAGATGTGATGTATGTACCACACAGAGAAAAGAGAGTAATTATTACTGAACTTTATGCATGTTTTGTACCATTGGTAAAACTGCCATGTTTTTTTAAGAATGAAGCAATGCTGATTTTACACTGATGCCATTAAGTATCTGATTTATTCATCTCTCCTTGTTCTGATTCCAGGCTCACCAACAACCTGCTGTTTATGATTTGGTGTCCATGTGAGTTGGGCTACAGTGAGTGAGTGACCGATCCTACAGACTTCAAGTATTTTCTGTTTTCACCCAGTGATTTCTGATGATGAATTAATAAAATGGTTTCTGATTATGACATGGCTTCTTATGTAGCTTCATTTTAGGAACAGAGTTGATCATGGTAATGTGAGTACTATAAATAAAGTCACTCTCTTATAATTAATAAAGCAGTATTCTGAGGTCTACTCAGATATACATGGTATTCTCATATATTATTAGTCAGTATCAGTCTCTATAGTATTCTAAGTCCTACCTAGTGCTCTATAAAGACTCTCTGGGCCTTTGAAATAGAGTCCCAGGATCTAGAATATGGTGACTGAAATAAGCCATTCTCAGACCTAACCAGATTTCCCTTAGGGCCTTATATTTAATGAAGTGTGGTCCTTGGACTCACCACATTAGCATTCATGGGAAGATGAAGAAATTTAGGATCTCAGCCTCTATTCCAGAGTTATTGAATCAGTCTGCATTTACCAAGGTCCTCAGTATGTTAATGTACCTAGGACAATTTGGGAAGAGATCCTTTAGAGCAGTGTTTCCCAAACTTCTCTCATGATGAGAATCACCTGGTGGAGTTGTTAAAATACAGATTCCTGAATCCCAACTAAGAAGTGCTAAACTAGAATTTTTGGGGACATATAGGTAAAATTGTATACTTAGTTAAGTATACAATTGTATACTACAATTAACTATAAATTTTATACTTAATTTTTATACAAGTATACTTAAGTATGTAATTGTAACTACAATTAAGTATGAATTTTATACTTAACTTTTATACAAGTATACTTAACTAAGTATACAATTAAGTATAAATTTTATACTTAACTAAGTATAAAATTGTATACTTAACTAAGTATACAATTTTACCTATATGTCCCCAAAAATTCTAGTTTAGCACTTCTTAGTTGGGATTCAGGAATCTCTATTTTAACAACTCCACCAGGTGATTCTCATCATGAGAGAAGTTTGGGAAACACTGCTTTAGAGGATATATCCACCATGATAATCTCTCCACGTCTACAGGCTGATGGGAGACACTCCTTTCAGGGTATTTCAGACTGGTACATGCTTTTTTGGGGGAATTCTTAGAATGCAAGGCCTCAGTAAATAATGAGTAAATGCTATTTTTGAAGCCACTTCTTGTGGAAAGAGGTAAAGTCTCTCTCTGAGTATGCTTGCTTACCACTGCTATGAAATACTAGGTTCCATAAGTTCAGAAATCTCCTTTAACAGAACCCATGGTAAGTAGAGCATCTATCTAGGCCATTCATGTTGCTCCTCTGTGAATTTGGGGCTCAGGGAACAGATGCAAACATAGAGACATCTGGATACTGTAAGTAATATAGTCTTACATCTCTGACCCAAGAGTCTTGCATTTTCTGCCAGGAGCCATGAAACTGTGGCAAGTTAATATTAGTTTATAAGTGGGGTAAAATCTCAGACTTCATAGATATTGACACAGATGCCTTTTGCCTTTCTTAGTATAGTTGCCCAAAATAAAGTGTTAGGAGAGCTACTGTGTAAGTTCTACCATTAACTACCTATGCCAAAGAATTGTATTTTCCTCTTCTCTATGAAATGAATTCTTTATGTATGAAATGAGAGGTGAGAATAGAAGGATGAAGGGTTGATGAGAGTTTATAGATGCTTAGTTTCTTAAGGGCAGGGAGTAAAAAAATTAATAATATGTTGTTATTGTTCTCCCTTCTAAGATTCAGCATATTTTTTGAATGTTGGAAAAATCAATAAATATATGGCCTATTTTAGCTTAAGGGACTTGGAGAATCTTTTATAGAATCATATTAAATTATTTTCCTTACTCATTATATTTGGGAAAGAAATAGAAAGATATTGGTCAAAGTTGCAGTTGTGTAAAATGATCAAGTCAAGAGAGCTAGTGTACTGCATGATGACTATAATAATAAAAGCATAATATGCTAATTAGACTGGACAGCTGAATGACCTTCCAAACATCATTCCAGATGAAGCCACAGTGGCAGAGCCTGAGGCAGAGGTGGTTAGGGGCGATCAGGCAGTCAGGCAGTGGGTAGGGGTGATTAGGCAGGCAAGCAAGCAGCTAGGGGCATTAGGCAGGCAAACAGAGTGGTTAGGGGCAATCAGAAAGTCAGGCAGAGGCAGTTAGGGATTATCAGGCAGGCAGATGTGTGGTTAGGGGTGATCAGGCAGGCAGGTGAGTGGTTAGGGGTGATCAGGCAGGCAGGCCAGCAGTTAGGAGCCAGCAGTCCTGTATTGCGAGAGCGATATCCAGCAGGATTGGGTCTAAACTGGCAGTCAGACATCCCCTGAAGGGACCCTTATTTTGAGAGGGTGCAGGCTGGACTGAGGGACACCTCTTCCTTCCCTCTTGCACAAATTTTGTGCACTGGGCCTCTAGTGAAAACACTGTAGTAATTGCTGGGAATTTACTAAGAGAGTAGATTTCAGATGTTCTCACTATACACACAAATTGTAATTATGGGAGGAGATAAGATAATTAGTTTGACTGTAGTAATCACTTCACTACTTTCGTGTGTACAAAATCATGCTGTATACATTAAATATATATATTAATAAAAATTTTAAAATGCTACTATTTTACCTAAAAAAAGAAGTGTAAGTGGTGTACAGATTTTGGGAAGTATTTATAAAAGAAAATGGTGATACTTTCTTCTCTTTGTTCTTCCTGCAGCCTGAAGTGTAGATATGATGCTTTGAACTGGAGGGCATATCGTGGCCCATTGAAGGAATTAGAGAACAGATGTTACAAAGTGGAACAAAGTAATTCAAGAAGGCCATATCATTTATCTTATGAGGCCATGCCAAACTTGGACTCTCTGTTGCTTTTACATGAGAGAAATAAAGTTATATTTTGTTTAAGTCATTATTTTGGGTTCATCATTCACAACTATTCCCACCCCTAACATTGATGCTTCAGAAACATTATCTAGAAAGTTAATTACAGATTTTAGAAAAATTGTGTTAGTCCTTTACAAGTCTCACAAGATTTTAATACTAACGAATAAAAAATGATAAATTAGTTTACAGAAGACTTTTTCTTTACTGGTGGAGTCTCTAAGCATTTTGGTTCCATAGATTTTTAATGGTAAAGTAGAATGTAGGTAAAATGACTTCCTTTTGTTTCTAGACATTTGTTTAGACAATTAGTTTCAAAGTTCATTTTAAATAAGACAAATGTTAGAATTCTATAGTTTTAAAGAATCATTTATAAAGAGCCTATGACATAGCTGAAACTATCAACAAGGCTTGGGACTACGAGTTCCTATCTGATGGTGTTTTAGAATGGATTATAACAATTAAAAACTATACACATAATAATGGTCCTGAAGAACTGAAATCAATATTAGGTGATTTTTTTTTATCTAGCTTTACACACACACACACACACACACACACACACACACACACCCTGTTAAATTAATCATCTCTAAATATTATAATAGAGTCCAGTTTATTGTTTTCTGTTTACGTGGGAACCAGCCCAGTTTCTAGTCTGAAATTGTTCCGTATAAACTTGTCACTTTGCTGCATTTTTCTCTATAAACAATAACAACAACATAGCATTGTATTTTTGAAAACTGTTAACAATTAGGCTACCTCACATTGAACTCAACTATTGTAAGTCACAAAGGGTAATAATGCTGTCCTTTGTATTTAAAGAGGATGATTCTGAATCACCATCAGCAGAATACTTGCTAGGATGCTAGGAGCTAAGGTTTTGTTTATTTGTTTGCTTTTTAGTACCAATACTCTGAACTCTTAAAGCCGTGCTTATCTTATTCTAGACAGAGCACTGCATTACAATTTGCCTTTTCACATTTGGTAGTTGACTAGAAACTAAGTCTGATTTCACAACCGGCCATATTCATAAGCATTTATATCAATAGTGGGGCAGAATTTGTGCTAAGAGAATCTTAGCTCTTTCATCTCGGGAAAGTACATATTATGCCAGATATTTCACTGTCAACTAAATTGGTAACACTACCTTTATGATCTATTTTCTAATACATGGAAATAATTTTCAAGGGTAGCTATCATCTGTTATTGTGACATTACTAATCACATGATTCTCAAATCAGAAAACAATGTAGGGAAGCTTTCAATGGGTTCATTCAGGGGCAAGAAAATTTAACTTTATTATATATAGTTCATAGAGATAAACAATTTTGCTCCTAAGTATCTTTGGACAGCTTCTTGCCACATACCACATACTTTGCCACATACCTTTCCACATACTGTGTAATTGGAAGAAAAAAGAGATTAGACCAAGCTATTATAATGTTCATTACTGAATAGATTAACAGTATATTAGAAAACAAATTA
The DNA here is from genome assembly GCA_963924515.1 of Vespertilio murinus. NCBI lineage: Eukaryota > Metazoa > Chordata > Mammalia > Chiroptera > Vespertilionidae > Vespertilio > Vespertilio murinus. The sequence continues at coordinate 49,408,793 of OZ004706.1, forward strand.
GGGGAGATGGGTAAAGTTTAAAAGGGTTAAAATTTCATTAAATAGTTCAGTACTAATTATTTATTATTTGATCAGCACAATAGGTCAACAGAGTAAACTAAGTGTTCTTCCTTTAAGTAAAAAATGGCATAAGCATTTATGGTTTTCTAGAAACATATAAGGAGGGAATGCATATGTATCTGAGGAAGGCCAAAAGTGGCAGAAGAATTAAGGCTTAGACAAAAGTAGTCTTTATCTTAATAACCAAGCTTGTTTTACATGAGACAACTTAAGAATTAAAGTATTACATAAATTTCAGGAATGATTATTTGACTTTTTTGTCACTAACATTTAAAAAGCTATCATCAGTATATAAAAATAGTTTTTGGCTGATGACACTTCTAGAACATGCTAAAGAAAGTGCCATTTGTTTATAAGGCCTTTCATGAGCCCTTCCTTCCCATCCTCTCAACTTTCCACATTTCCTTCGATCGTCCTCTGTGCTCCAGCCATATGGGATTTTTAATCATTCATAACCGGCCCCTCCCCTCCCCTCCCCTCCCCTCCCCTCCCCTCCCCTCCCCTCCCCTCCCCTCCCCTCCCCTCCCCTCCCCTCCCCTCCCCTCCCTTCCCCTTCCTTCCCCTCCCCTCCCCTCCCCTCCCCTCCTCTTCTCTCTCTCTCTCTCTCTCTCTCTCTCTCTCTCTCTCTCTCTCTCTCTCCCTCCACCTCTACAAAGTGACCACATTGTGGTAACTAGTTATGCTCCCAACTTCCCTTTCCAACATAGCAGTCTTCAGAAGGTTAGGAGTCAAATATTATTAGCTTATCTATATATTTCCAACATAGCACAGGGCTAGGTATTTAGATGGTCAATACACTTAATGAGTGAATACATACTGAAGTTTTAAAATAATGACATATGCCTCAAGGTATGCAGCCTATAAACTATGGCCTTTTAAATTTTAAACAAAAATAATGTGAAAATAAAATAACAAACATTTTAGGGGAGTGATATAAAACACACACACTAATCCCACCTATATAAAAAGCAACTTTTTCCCTTTTTTATTTTTTATCTTTAATGTTGAGAGTATTAATGTGTATTCCTCTGATGCTGGACAGATTAAAGGAGAGATAACATTGGATCGGAGATAGATTGTGATGTTTATATAAGTCTTTGAACACTTTTAATGACTAGGTGATATATTTGTCTTTCTGTTTTCATAGGATTAAAACATTATAAGAAAGCATCTTTTGAGGCATTACAACTTTAATTTTAAATGTTGCTTAAAAATTCACATGGAGTGGGAATGAGGTATAGTGGTACAGTCCATTTTAAGAGGCTGATGTTTTGTGTTACAGCAAATGTCAACAAGGAATGTTTTCTGCATGTGTGGACACTGAGGTATGCATGAGTTTATTATGAAGACAGAATGAAATCCCAATTGTATTGGGGCTATTATAAGAGTTTGAAGAGACTGAATCAAATCATCTCTACCTTACAATAAAGTTCAAGAGAATATAGCTAAAACAAGGGTGAGTAATGCTATGGAGGAAAGAAAAGACAACTAATGAATCTCTAGGAGGTGCCAGGTGCTTTAACTATATCCTGTTTAATATAAGCTATTTCCACCTTTAGGTGAGCAAAGTAGAAAGAGATAAAATAACTCAAAACTCCCTTGTAATTATATAATCTTACAATTAATCTTAATTATAAATATATAAAATACTAGTTACATAGGGATAGTAAAGTCTGTGTGAAAATAAAGTTTTGTGAGAAGGGTAGATACTATACAATTAATATGTAATACTAGGGATAAGCATAAAAAAATAGATACTTATAATGAAAACCTGCTAGGCTCTAGAAGAGTATTTATAATATTATTTTATGACAATCTTAATAAATTTATTAAATCTTATTAAATTTATTATTTATTAAATCTTAATAAATCTTATTAGATCTTAATAAGATTTATGACAATCTTAATAAATATTTTGGAAAGGAAGAGAGGGAGGTGTTGTCATAGAATGCAATAGTATGGAGACTATAAAAGGTTCTTTTGCTTCTATTACAGTAAACATATTTTTTTTCAACTTCTGCTTCTGGAACTATAAAATTCAATATATTTCTGACATTTTTCTATATCTCATAGCACAATATTACATTGCCTTATTTCCCCCTCGTTAATTTTCATTTGCCCTACATTTTAGTATATGAATTGAAGGATCAGAACTCATATTTTCAAAATCTGGAGAGATTCTTTGGTAGAAGCAATGTTTTCTCAAATTCAAACAAACATAAAAATAAGCAAAATATCCTTTGGGCAGTCAATTCTGTGACTAAGAGAATATTTTTAAAAGTAAGCCTGATTTTTCCTGGGGAACATATGAGTCAATCTTCCTGCAAATTTCAAGCACAACCAAGTTGCTTTCCAAATTGGCCATTTGCACTCCAGGGCTAAAGCTGAAACCGCACGGAACTGCCTGAGTAATTCAATTGCAGCAGAATCAATGCAAGTGTGAACGCTGCCTTGGTCAAAGGTTGGCCCTTGGGCTGCAACTTAAATCATTTTGGGGTAAGCTAAGTTTGATTACATTTTCAGTGATGAAGCTTTCTAAAGCAATGTTGAGCTTGCTTGTTCAGAAACTGTTCTGTTCTATACCAAATCCACACTGCTGGTTAGAGAATCATCTACCTATCTGTTTTGGTAATGATTAAGTCCTGTAGTTGGGGGAAAAGTGAGAGAAAGAAAGAAATAAAAGAGGACATAATTCAGAAAGCAGAACATAAATAGAAGACAAGAGCCTATCTCTAATAGTATGTGAGTCAGCGATGGTTTTTGTCTTTTGAAAATATATGTAATGATGAGAAGAATAATAGGGGCAAAGAAATCAGGGTGTATGCTAACAAGGAAAAGAAATGTAAGTAATAGATGGGAGATGATTATGATAGCATTATGTGTCAGTCTAAGGATATTTTGGCATATAAGACCCATGCTTTCGGGAGCTGCTGGCAGGAGGGATATTGGGGAAATACAGGTGGTTTTGAAGTATGAAGCAAAATGGGTGTAACACAAGATGTCAAACACGGACTCCGACAGGCACTATGCTAGCTTGAGAGGAATAAACCCTTTCAATTTATCTTTTACCAGCAGAGCCAAGACTGCAGGGTTGTGCAACCATAGCTTATGCAAGTCTTCTTAAAATGTATTTACTCAGTTAAATAGTTTGATTATAGGTACTATCTACATTTGAGTTAGCATATCATTATACCACAAACCACAGGGCTCCCAAGATGTTATGATTTATTTTTGGAGAAAATATAAATTTCCCTATAGCTTCAACCACTAGTTCTTAAAGCATAGGCTATCATCTCTCCAGTTTTAGGAAAATATGTTGGTATATCTTGTGTCATGAAGTTCTTTAGAAATCCAGTGATTCCTTATAATTGGACAGAGCAGTACCCTAATGGTTCTTTGACAAGAAAGATGATCAGGCTCACTAATTAGGATGCTTCACATGTGCATTAATTGGATTGATTAAAAAATTTAAGAAAGTAAATGGAAGAGCATGTGGCTGTCTAGTAAGACATTTTAGAGTTGAATAGCCTTAGTTATCTCTTTTCCTTAAAACTGTTGGAGGAGAAAGCTTATAATAAAGGACAGAATTAGAAACATCCAACCTAGTAAACATATCTGGCCATGCCATAGAAATAACATTTCAATGAAAGCACATCTTGTTTGATTTATTCAAATCTTACTTAAGAACTAGTATATTTGGTGGATATCTAATTTGCATCTCTGGAGAGAAATCTCCAATGAATTATATTTATAAGTAAGGCAATCAAGTCCATGTTGAATGGACATGTTCAATAAAGATATGGCATTTGTAGTCCCTTCCCCAGCAGCTTTATGGCTACTGAAACGGAATTTACAGCATTTTAGAGAAAGCATGATCCACTAAAAAATCAATGCTTTCACAATTAATTCTTTCTTCTCTTAAATCTGAAACATCAACACACGAGAAAAAAAAGTCAATTAAACTTTATTTTTTATTTTGGTGATGTTCTGTATTAATTATGCTTGACATAGCCCAAGGAGAAATGGGAAGTTTTATAATAATGCCATTTAGTACTTTTTAATAATCAGTATATTCAGACATATTCTTGAATTCTATAATAGGAACCATATTTCCATTTTTTAGAAAAAGAATCAGCACAGAAGTGGAGGTGGGAGAGTAGCTCAGACCTGATCAAACTATTAGATCAAACTTCATATCTAGTCACAGCTGCAGATAAAGCAGTGCATGATGGGTAAATATTCTTTAAGAGACTTCTTAGAAATAATGGGAGGGAATCTCTCACAGGACCTCTGATATGCTCTGTTGGAGTAAAGGCTGGGAAAGGCACTATTGAAGTAGTAGAGGAAGGTAATTTTTTTGTTATTGTTGTTTTTAATTTTTGGCTAGAACTATTGACATATTTTAATTTTTTTCAATGTCTGAATAGACACAACTCTCATTTTATAGGGTCATGTTTAGGCCTAGTTTATTATAGGGTTGGAGCTTTGTGAAATAAAACAGCAAGCACAAAGGTCTATTCTAGTGCCTTTTCATGGTTTTTTGGGCAACAGAATTGAAACTGTGAACATGAAGGAAATTTCCCTGAAGAGTAAAAATCTTTGCAGAGATGACATGATTAGGCCAGCGGTGCTATTGAGCTAAACTTTATGGAAACTCACCACAGAGCAAAACACATGAAAATACAATTCTTTCTGTCAATAAAAAATAATTTTGAGTTCAACAACAAACATGTACAGAAGGGAAAAATATTGGCAGCATTTCTACTTTGCTAAGGAGTAAATGTAACTGTTTTGAATGACAATCAATAAATACTATTTTGAAGCATGTATAGATTTCTTAGAACCTTAAAGCATTAGAACTGAAAGATAATTTGGAGAACAGTTATTCTCGAGTCCTCATTTTATAGGTAAGGAAACTGAGGCTAGAGAGTTAAGTATCTCTACAAGTAAAGGCCAGAACTTAAATAGTCTGACTATTAAGCTAGGGATCCCAATACATTTTTTATGGTTAAATTTGAAACTCCTTTTGCTCTTTCTGTATCTTTTTGGTACCTAATTCCCACACGGCTGCTACATTTCAAGGCTGATCAACGACAGCGGCAAATACAAAAGCTCCCCTCTCTCTTTGGCATTTACTGACTCTTTGTCAGCTATGGGGACGTATGTACAGTCTTAGTACCTTGAGGATATAGCTGTCAAATTGCCTCTTAACCTGAGAGAAACACATTAGTAGAGTAATTAATCTTGTACAACCTTCTCCATCAACCCGACTACTTTTTTCATCATCGCAAGCGAATGCTTATGTGCATGGCTGATTTAATGAATAATTCTAATAAAAAAGACAATATCACGGTGATATACATAAGTGCATTAATAAATGAATCAAAGAACCAGTGCTGTTCTGGGATGCTCAGTGAGGTAAAGTTACACAGTCATTGAGGTATGTAGATATGGGCGTCTTTTGGTTTACCCTTCAATGTTTGGATTATACATAACAGAGAGGAAAGGAAAAGGAACTAACATTTAATAAGCACTTCCTTTGACGTAGGCACTATATCTTGGCCACCTTATGTATCTGACCTCATTTAATCTTCACAAAAAATACTATAAAATAAGCCTTCCCCCTCTTATTTTGTAGGTAAAATGACTGAAGCTTAAAGATTAGGAATGAGAGAACTGCCAACATCCTGCAATGTGGGATTGTGATTTCAAATCAGATCTGTTTGATTCCAAAGCTTTTGGTGGTCAGCTGTAGAGTGGAAAGAACACTGGAAGTAGAAAAATCTAAGTTACAATCTAGCCCTAGGTCTGCTGTGACAATATATAGCTTTGAGTTCTGAGTCACCTTCTTTGGGCCTAAGTTCCCTCACCTACAAAGACAAGTCTAGACCAGGAATTTTAAAACCTAACTTCTGACCCTGACCAGTTTGGCTCAGTGGATAGAGCATCAGCCTGTGGAGTGAAGGGTCCCAGGTTCAATTCTGGCCAAGGGCATGTACCTGGGTTGCAGGCACATCCCCAGTTAGAGGTGTGTAGGAGGCAGCTGATCAATGTTTCTCTCTCATCAATATTTCTAACGCTCTTTCTCTCAACCTTCCTCTCTGTAAAAAAATCAATGAAATATATTAAAAACAAAACAAAATAAAGCCTAACTTTCTGGAATACTATAACTTTTTATTTATTTATTTATTTATTTATTTATTTATTTATTTATTTAGTACTATAGCTTTTTGATAGGCCCTAGCGTCACTGTATCATTTGATACAGAGGGAAAAAAGGGGATTTTATAAGTTTACCCCCAAATCAAACAATGTAATCTCAATTTTATATCTGTTATATAAAAATATTTGCATACAGTTGTATTTGGAGAAAGAAAGGAATTCATTGGTTTAAAAAGTTTGAAAAAGATTGACTAGGTAATATCTGAGACTTACTCCAGCTATAAAGTTAAGACAATTGACATGTGTAACTAAGTCTCTATTAGTATTTGTATTTGGTTTTCACTGGTGGAAATTTGGCAAGCTAGGGCAGCATAAATTCCAGCAGTTATTCTGTTTCAAGCTCTTGGGTTACTCATGAATGACACCAAATTCATTTGTGTCTGGCTTCTCAAGAACACAGTTCTAGGTTTAAGGTTGGGAGGGAAAAAAGTTTCTTTCTTTCTTTCTTTCTTTCTTTCTTTCTTTCTTTCTTTCTTTCTTTCTTTCTTTTTTTTTTTTTTGCTTATATTCCATTTCAGCAAATTTGCTTGAATCCAATAATCAGTCTGTATTGCTGTTTAGGAGAGTGCAATTCCACTGGCAGATTTAGATATATCAAAATCTACCTACAACAGCAAACCTGCTTTTTGTAAAATATTTCTTACTAAGACATCCACGAAAGGCTTTGCATTAACATAAAGCTGTGAGGATAAAACAAGTTGCCTCACACAGCATGCTGTCTTCAACAATCATCAAGTCTAAATTTATTACTGCCTCTTTCAACCAAAACCCCATCTCTTTTAAGTTGCAAGATGAGAGATCAATTTCAATCTAAGACGTGAATCATTCAGATTTGTGGTATCACCTTTCACATGGAATCAAGGTTCATTATAATAGTCAAAAATAACAGAGAGCCATACAATTGCTAACTGGCATGTGGGACATTTGCAGCAAGCAGAGAGATGAAATATTACTTACAAGGGCACAGCTGGTTCCATATTCAACCAATCAGTCAAAAAATAACGTTTGCCTGCATCACTCAGATCTAAACAGGGAAAAACTGTTATGCTATTCACATTCTCACTTTTTCCAATAGTCTCTTTCATTTTCCTTTAAGATATAAGCTACTGAGATAAATATTAAAGAGGAGGTGTCCATCAAATTAGAAATATTTTCTAACTTGTGAGGAGATTTTCTGGAAAGTTATATAGCACTGATTGTATAAAGCTTTTAAAATTAGAACTTCATTATTGTCTCCACAGGGTTGCCAAGGCAAGAAAAAGACAGTTTGTGTGGATTCTTTGGATATTTTATATGTAATATTTCTTAGGCAAATGTTTTACTATATGAATAAAGGTGTGTGTGTGTGTGTGCGTGTGTGTGTGTGTGTGTGTGTGTGTGTGCTGGTGTGCATGATAACTTAACTTCCACCAAAATATTTGAAACCATATTTTTGGGAACACATTAATTGGGGTGGGGGTGGCATCCACATATAGTAATAATATTATTGTTATCTATTTTGGACTGTAAACGCTCTGCTACTATCAAAGCTTGAACTGCCCCAAATATTTTCTTATATTAGGTTTCAGGAGAAGGTTGCATTAAACTAAAGTTATGCACATTTTAAACACTTGGTTAATGTAGCTAAGATCTCCTTCTTCTTAGTTAATTCTTTTTCCTTTTCCCTATAGATTTTGGGTTTTTTAATATGTGTTCTATAAAGAAATCTGTTCTTTTATGAAACTTGGAAATGAAGCATATATCAAATGTCTTTACTTATACTAGTAGATGTGACATTTATTGGTTATTAAATTACTGATCAAAAGATGGTGTACATTTGGTTAACTGGACCCATAGATGGCAGGATGGGACCATGCAGTTCACATTCTTTAAGGAGAAGACTTAGAGGAATCATCTCTTTCAGTTGCTCAGGTTCAGGAGGCAAAAATAAAAAAAGTTGAAAATAATAATAACATACCAAATAATTATGAACCCCAATTTTTACTTTACAAAATATTGTCTATGAACAATTGGCACACTGTCATCCATTGTTAATTTCCTTAAAGCACTTGTTCCCTGAGGCTGATCTACAGATAATTTACAATGACTCAGAATATTTTCATTCTCTCTAAATAGCTTTCTCTCTCTCTTACATACACACACACACACACACACACACACACACATACACAAATATTTTTAAAATGCAGACATATTTCACAAATTTCTGGATAGACAATCTAAAAGATGAGGGCTCCAATGTATACTAGCTTTCCTATAGTTTTTCCCCCATGATACATTTTGTTTTCCCCTTACTTGATAAAGTATATACTCTACCTGAAGTAATTATATAGATGAAATTACTAACTTCTGTACTTGGAACTACAGTACCTCTGTCTAAGGCCTGCAGGCCATGGAAGGTAAAGGCACTGAATCATATTAAATCAAAGCCTTTCTTTTTAACCTGGGACCAAAGAAACATGTGAGAAAAGAGAAATGAGGAGAAAAAAATGGATGAGAGAGGCTTGCAAAACAGCAAGAAGCATGGCAAGTGTAGTTCACCAAAGACTGACATTTTTTGCATCTTTGTAGGTGAGAGACTTACTGATAGACACACAGCAATTGGGCCTTAAGAAATCCAACTCAGACCAGCTGCTGAGGCATCAAGGCAAATCATCAGCCTGTTTTTTTCTCCTTTCATAGCCTATCCTGTAGAGAGAGAAACTTACTGATATGTTTCTGCTTCCTCTTCTACTTATTTTTTAAATATATTTTATTGATTTTTTACAGAGAGAAAGGGAGAGAGATAGAAAGCTAGAAACACCAATGAGAGAGAAACATAGACCAGCTGCCTCCTGCACACCCCCTACTGGGGATGGGCCTGCAACCAATGTACATGCCCTTGACCAGAATCGAGCTGGGACCCTTCAGTCCGCAGACCGACGCTCTATCCGCTGAGCCAAACTGGTTTCGGCCTCATCTACTTATTTAACCTTAATCCATAGCAATGTGGCATCAAATCCCAGTGTTCTATAGAAACTGGCCTGGTGAATATCACTGATAACTGCTAGTTGTCAGCGACAGTGGATGATTTTCAGACTTTCTCTGAACTGATGTAGCATCATCACTGCTGACCTTCCCTCTTCTTTTTTTTAAATATATTTTTATTGATATTTTACAGAGAGGAAGGGAGACAGAGATAGAGAGCTAGAAACGTCGATGAGAGAGAAACATCGACCAGCCGCCTCTTGCACACCCCCCACCGGGGATGTGCCCGCAACCAATGTACATGCCCTTGACCAGAATCGAACCTGGGAACTTTCAGTCCGAAGACCAACGCTCTACCACTGAGTCAAACCGGTTTTGGCATGACCTTCCCTCTTCTTGAGCTGGCCTCCTTCCCTGGCTCCACAGTATTGATCTTCCTCTGGCATCTCCATTGACACATGCATCTGCAGCATGCTTTTCTTTCTCTGCACACTCCTCCATGCTCCTGATTTTGCTTGAATTTTGGTCCTTGCTCATCTTTTCACTCAATTAAAGCTACGCAATTTTTAAGCACTTGGTAGTCCCATAACTGAAACTACCACTTTCATTGTGATAACTTCCTAATCATCTCCATTCTGGACTTCGTATCCAGCTGGACATCACTTCCAACTGATATGTTTAAAGTTGAACTTATTTCTCTTCCTTCAATCTCTACCTTCTCTCCAGATTTAAACGTGCTAATTTTCCTTTCATGTTCTACTCTGGTTACTGCTATCCAAATTAACTTATGGGAGTTACCGAGATTCCTATAATTACCTGCTATTCTCTTCAGATTTGGAATTTATCTAGAGTCCTATAATTCTCTTTCTAGTCTCTATTCACTCACTCCTCTCTCCTAATTATCTCTTCATTCTCTCATTCCTGCTACTTTTTGTGTGAAATTATCTTCCTTTGCCTCTCTTATTATAAATTTATAGCTTTTCACATTGCCTAGGAACACCTTTCAGAAACAAAATTTGTTTATATTCTTTTTTCATTCTCCAAAAACCAGGATAAAATCCAAATTCCTTCTTGTCCTAATTCCACTACCTCGTCAAGCCTAATCTCACAACCTCTTCTTACACATTTTACTCTAGTCATATGTCCTCGAATGTGTCAGATTACTTCTTACTGCAATGTCAGAGCTGTTCCATATGAGAGCCTCTCTCTCTCTCTCTCTCTCTCTCTCTCTCTCTCTCTCTCTCTCTCTCTCTCCCCCTCTACACACACACACACACACACACACACACACACACACACACACACACTACCATTCCCAGGCTCAACCTAATCACATCCTTAATTCAAAGGTCATCTCCCCTCAATACCCTGCCCTGAGTCATTGAGACTGACTTGATAATTCTCTTATAGTGCTTACAATTGTTAAACAAATTCTGCAGAGTTCTGACTCTAAAAATAAGACTAAAATGGTACTTGAGGTATGTCTTAATCATAATGCATGTAATGATATTATTTGCCCTAGAGGACAACACTGCTTTGATGACACCTGACACTGAATTATCAGCCTCTTGTCTACCCTACTGCACTAACATTGACTATATTGCATTAGGGTGCTGTGTTCTTGTTTTCATTCTATCATGTATCTTAGAACTCTTTGAGGATGAGATTCCAGGTCTATTAATATTTTATTTCCAACATCTAGCATTTAGCACAGTGTTTTGAACATTATAAGCAGTCAATATGCATATTTGAAAAATGAATGTTGCTATTGAATGAATTGTCTGAGCCCGAATAGAACAATTGTTTCAGTTCTGTATTTACTTTTTGAACTGTTTAAATGTTTGAACTTCTATGCTGCAAACATCATATTAATCTGGAATTAGTGCCACAAAATCTGGTTTGTGTATTGAGCAAGGGAGGAGGTTATACTAGTAAGCTAGATTAGGACATTATTTCAAATTTGTATGCTTTCTCTCTGCCAGTAAGGGCTTACCATTTAAGCACTCAATAAAGTACTATTAGTCAGTCATCAAATAAGGTCAGCCATATACATATAACTTTTTGAAATAAAGTGAGTGCTCTTAGCGGGGATGATATAATAACAATAGTTAAGATTTATTGGGTGTTTACTTTACAGGATGAGTACTAAATGTGTCCCATTTAACTTTTATTCTGGTGGGAGCTATCATTGCTCTCATTTTATAAATGAATTAACTGAGTCTTTGACATTTCATTAACTTACTCAAAGTCACACATAACTAATATGGTAAAGCTGGCTCAAACCAAGACTTTATTAGCTCACTTTATATGAAACATACACACTCAAACATTTATACAACAAAAAGTGCTACATTCCATTTTGGATAATCTTAGTTATTACTCACTAATTTTGAGTAAAACTCAAAATTATAATTTATTGTCTTTTGTCTTCTTGCTGATCTAGAATATGTAGGTTATTACAAATTAGGAATAAATTATAATAGCCTCAGGATTACTCTAAATAGTTATGAATAGAGAGCTGATTCCTAGTGGCTACAGCTCTATTGAAATGCTATTATCAACCAGTTAAAGTGTTTATACATATAAACCTATGCGAGGTAACTCACATTTTTTATTACCCTCTTTTTAAAGCATATTAACTATTTAGGAATACAAATGAAAGCATGGGGATCTGATGATTCATGGCATATTCCAAATATCACTATGTGTACAGGGGCAGACCCTGGGTCTACTTCTCCTGGATAAGAAGGTGGGAGAGTCAGCTTTACATATCCCTTAACTATAGAAAGGGCTGATATTCAGTAATAGGTTATATATATATATATATATATATATATATATATATATATATATATATTTAACAAGTCACGGGTCAATATTAGGTCAGCTTAGACTGGCTTGTAGTCTTGGATTAGTTTAGAAATTGAAGACCCTCCCACTCACAGGCCTTGTAAAGATATGACAGGAGTTCTTATCAAGGGACATATTGCTTTCTCTCCAGCTAGCAGTGTACAACTTTTAGGAAAGCCGTCTTTCCCCATATAGTTTGCAGATTAAGTGCTTGTGTTGGATAATTTTACCATTCCAAAGAGATTTATATACCATAAAAATGTTCTTAAACATCACTGAGTCTCATTTTTGTATATATTTTCAGCCAAACATGTACCCCATTCACCTTTCATGTACTTACATTTGATGTCTAGTAGATGTTGTTTATATCTAAACATTTATCCTCAAAAGAGCTTTTATAAATAAAAGAATAGCACTTTAAATTATTAAAGAAAACTTGACAAATACTACAAGATGAACAAACATATTATATGTTTATTCTTTCAAAGGGTATGTTGCAAATGACACAATTTATCTCTTACTCCACTGATGGTTTTCCATTCATGGTGATGGTGAAATGTAGGAGTGAAAAGCTTGGCTCCAAAGCCAAACTGTCGGGATTCAAGTTTTTGCTTTGGCTTTATTATTTATTAACTTATTAAGCATTTGACTTTGGCCAAGCTTTTAATCTCTCTTTATCTTAGTTTCTTCATCTGTAAGAGCGGAATTATAAAATTTTTCTTTTTAGGCTGTATATGAATTAAATGGGCAAGTTCATATGAAGAGATTAGAGAAGGATATTGTCCATAGCTAATAATAAGTGCTATGACATGATTTTATATATCTACAGATTATAAATTCACATTCTACAGCTAAAACTCAGTTCATTAATTTATTCAATATCCTTTCAATTACTTATTCAATGATAAATTCATTTATTCATTAAAGATTTGCTGATTGCCTATTAAGTATTAGGCACTGTATTGATTATGTGAAAGATAAAATATTAGATATGACCCTGTTTTCTCGGCAAATGTAATATGGTAAAGTGATGAAAATATATAAAAATAAGATCTTTAGATGAAGTTGTTCAAGAGTGTTATATATGAATATTTCTTCAGACTTCAAGGGCTCTGGTTCATAATTATAGACAATGTTGATTGCATATTATGTCTTTAATAACAAGTAAAACAAGTTGCATTAGTATTTCATAGTACCTCTAAAACATGAAGCCGGCGGCAAAGAGAGAGTGAGATCATGGAAGCCCTTCCCAAAGATACCACCTTTAGAAGCCTTTGGAGCAGAGCTTCTCTTCCAGATGACTGTGTTATGGTCCCCAGAGTAAAATGAACACTTGAATAAGAGTCATTGTTTCTAATTTGTTGCACTCACGAATGCTTCAATGTTAAATATCAAAATGTGACTTAGAAACTTAAATAGCAAAAACTTCACATATTATTAATTCTTAAATTTTCTTTACTTTGCCTTTCTAATTCAGTTCTTCTTTCAGATTCCTAAATATTTACGCCGTTTAAAATATTAATAGCATGCCAAGGAAATACCAATATTTACATTAATTTGGAATTCACAGTACTCTATAATATTTCCAGTGCTTTATATTATTCATAATTACACTAAATAAAGCATCCTCATGGAAGGAACCCGAGCAATATAAATGCCTATTGCACAACAAGCAATGCTTTTCTTTCAGAGTGGAGACAATAAAAATATTAAGTAATATTAAGCTGGAAAACAAATGAGGCAATATTTGAAAAGTGTATATAAAACAAATAATTTTCAAATGACTGTTTTTTATTAACAACAAATTTAGTTATATATCTATATCTATATCTATATATATATATTATTTAACATCAGAGGTTTTTCAATCATGGTAATTCAAAGTTTACAAATCATAAAACTTCTTATTATAGTAAATTTTAAGTAGTAGGACTATTATATATCCCATCCTCATTTCTCCAAAATGGAAATGATCATGTCTGTGATTAACTAAATAATATTTGCATTTTTCAGAGACAGCTTAGGATCATAGGATGATATCATAAATATAGACATCAGGTTTCAGTAAGAATATGAGATAAGGATGATTCAGCTAACTGTGGAACTGAAAATACAGTTAATTCTCTGTCATCTCCTTTCAACGTTTTGAAAAACATTCAATTTCCAAATCAGGAATACCTAATTGTTACAACATTTTTTTATTCAGCTATTAAAAAGCAATAAAATGAATTGCAGAAGGAAACATTATAATAGGTTGCAGACCCCTCAACTCATCCTTGTGTTGGCTCTTCTGTTTTCATTTCTTGCCCTTAATAACTAAGATATATACTTTATTATAAATACAGTATCTAATTTAGTAACACCTTAAGTTGTATTCCAAAATACACTTTTGAGTAAAAATGTTCTCTTTATAGGTAAAATATTTTATATGTCATCATTTACTTACTATTTCATTGTGTCTATGGCATATGAAATTCTTACAATTTCAAGATGAGTAAAGAACATCAATCAAGAGTAAAACCAACCCAAATGAATCCATGTTTCAAGATAATATAACACATTTTAAAAGACAGAACAAAAAACAAAGAAAACCTCACCAAACTAAATCTCTTTAGTCAGAAGACATTTTTCAGTGGATCTTATCATATATTCAAGTTTTTTTTTTCCCTTTTCTCATCTATAAGACATTTTTCTGAGCACATGTAGACTTCTATAGAGATTATAAAATTCTCAAGCACCTATATTATTTTGGGGCCAACTTACTCTGTGTAAGGAATGTGTCACATCAAGTTGAGTTCTAAAAGGAACATACTTTATCATGTTTTATCTCTACTGATAGACAGAAGCCAAGAGGCCCATGGGGGCATTTTGGCAACACTGTGTTACTTACGGTTGAGAGGCAGGCTCGCATTGGTTGTGCCTAGCTTGTTGGCAGCCACACAAGTGTAGTTCCCGAAGTGCTCCTGTGTCACATTGGTAACGGTGAGAATGGATCTTGTGCTAAAATTTTGAATGATAATTCCTTGTTGGCCATTAAAGAGCCTAGAAGACAAAATAAACCATAGGTAAGCATATAGTATAAATATCATTGTCATTTTTATTTTAGATGGGGATGTAATGGCAACCCATAGTAGACAGTTTTGACCACTGGAATTAGTATAGAGCATGATGATATTGCAATTATATTTTCCTTTTATTAATAGGTATTAGGCAAGAGAGGCTGTATGGCAGCTGTAGACTGTTCTTATGGGCTTATTTGCACTATTTTACAAACTGAGCTTAGATAATGCATGACCTATTTATACATTGTTTTGTATTATGGAAAACTAAACATACCAAAACAATGGCATCTTATTTGTTAAAGTTAAGAAAGAATAGAAGAAATTAAATATAGAGTCCATTAGAAGCACAAACTGAGAGCTTCTAAGTAAACTGGTTGGGATACGTCTAAACCAGTGGTCAGCAAACTTCTTAGTCAACAGAGCCAAATATCAACAGTACAACGATTGAAATTTCTTTTTGAGAAATAATTTTTAAAAATTTAAACTTCTAATGCCACTTCTTCAAAATAGACTCACCCAGGCAATGGTATTTTGTGGAAGAGCCACACACTCAAGGGGCCAAAAGCCGCATATGGCTCGTGAGCTATGGTTTGCCAACCATTGCTCTAGACTATTTCAGGTGATATTATTGAATAACTCCCATTAAAGTTAAACCTACAATGAGATAAGGTGATTCCAGGACTAAAACCATTTTACTGCTGCCATGTACAATGAGACAGAAGTATACTACTGAGGACAGTATTTAAAGTTGAGTCTCATCTGTGCCACATTTTAGGAAGATGCCTATAACACTCCTTTACCTTTTCTGGGCCTTAAAATAGATTCAGTTTTTCCAGATTCCACCTGGACTACCCAATAATCTCTCCCCAGACTACCAGCAGAGGCCCTTGCTCTCACCCTTGCTGGTATAGCTTCAATGTTCTCACTGTTTGCTATTCCCAGACCTGCTTCACTCTTTTCCTGAATCTATACTCAATAGTCATCATCTTCTTTTATCTCTGCCATCTAGAGCCTTCCCTCCTCATTTAGGTCTGATCTAGTACCATCCCTCTTTCTCTGATTCACCGCAAATGAATCTCCTCTCTTTTACTCTGCATGTTTCTTACCAGATTGTGGCATTTATAGAGCAAAAACCATTTTCTTGAATTATTTTCTCTAGCAATTTCTATGAACACAGGCTTCTTTCAACCAAAATAAATTAAAATTCCTCACAAAACACAGCCATATAGACATTATATTTTAATCCTACATTGCACTTAATAGTGGTATTTTAAGTTCGTAATAAATAGTTCAGAGTCATTTGAGTCTGGGTGATGTCCCAACACCACAGGGATTGGTAAGCTTTCAGTGCCCCTTCAAGAAATTCTCTCTCTCATTATGAATTCTGCTGTAATGAGGATGACAATCAGATCACTTCTCCTTAACTAGCCCCTCTGTTTATTATAAAAAAGATGTGCTGATCACAACATGGGCAATGCAGGCACATGTTAGTTTCACCTCTTAATGTGTTCAAGTTTTAGCACTAAATATTTCTTTAATTTTAAAGATGCTAATAAATGGCATTACCCTGAGAGTCTAGACTGACATCTTTACATTATGCTTTGTGACTTGCATCTGCATTTAGGTAAGATACACTGCAGCTAAATGCGGATTAAAATAAGAAGTCATCCTTGATTACTCTGGGAATTACTTGTAGTTCATGAACTAGCTGGATTTGGCTTATCTAAAACTCAAACTTTAATCAGATTAGTAAATCTTTGAGTTGAATAAAAATGAAAAACTTTAAAATGAGCAATAAACCTAATGATCTTGAACTCTGACACAGGAATTGGGCAAAACAGCCTGACCGGTATAGTTCAGGGGTTGAGCATGGATGGACCTAGGAACCCAGAGATCACTGATTTGGTTCTCTGTCAGGGCACATGCCTGGCTCAATCCCCAGAAAGGGTTTTTGCAGAAACATCAGCTGATAAATGTTTCTCTCCTGATGTTTCTATCTCTCTATCTCTCTCCTTTCCCCTCTCTAAAATAAATAAAAATATATTTAAAAAAACTAGGGCATAACATATTAAGACTATGACAGCTTTTACTTCTCTGTCTCATATTGTAAATTTTTCAAAATGTATGCTAAATTCAGTGATATTGTATATTTTTCTGCATAGCATTAATAACTTTGCATTTAATGAATTAGTTTATATCATATATTTTTTAAATCATAATTTCATTATTTTAAGAATGTAAGCATTATAGCTGAAATTAATTTTTTCATATTTATGCTATGGACTTATTTTCCAGAGAACTTAGCAATTCCCTAGACCAGTGTTTCCCAAAGTGTGATACGCGTAGGGGTACCGGAACAGTTTGGTAGGGGTACGCATTGCACCGGAGTTTGGTGGGGATATGCCCTGCACCGTGCTTAACTGCGCCTAATTCTACATTCTCATGAGTCAAGTCAATTTCATCCTTCTCATTGATCTAAATAAATGTTATTTATAATACAGGTTTTATTTATATTTTATTCTATTAGACTTTATAATTTTATTTTTCGTTTATTATTTTGTGTATGTACCAAAAAATAAATATATTTTGATTGCTATTAAAATACATCCATTTTTTCTTTGATGAGGGGTACTCAGTGTTACAAAAATTATAGAAAGGGTACACATATGTCAAAGATTTGGTAAACAGATGATTAAACCCCATTGTGCCCCATCTATCAAACCAAGATTAATTTTTTTGCTAGATAATTGAGAAAACGTCAATGTCTTTACTTGGCTAGACTCTAGGGAGAAAATCTCAAGGGAATATTGAGATTCAATATTCCTTTGAGTTACTTCAAGGTACTGTGGGCTTATGTTCCTTATGGCTATCTTTCTAAGCTGGCTTTTGCAGTTCTCTGTCCTTTAATGCATCTGATGGCAAAGCCACAGATGTTGCTAAATTCATGCATCGCATCTATGTTCTGAATGTCTAGGCCCATTTTTGACTTCTGGCCAGCAGTGCACCTCAGTTCTCCAACCCTTGCTGCTCACATCAGCCTGGCAGGTGATTATGGCCAATAAAAAGGAAAAAGATCTTCCCTGGATTGTTTCTTCCCTCTAGGGGAAGCCACCTCTCTGAGATTACCAGAGAATTCAAAGCTTCCTTTCTTTTGTAGTTGGGAGTTTCAAAAGTGCTGTCTCCTCAAGCATCACTTCAGAAGCTATCTTTGCCTGGTGGATGGCTGTGACACCCTTGGCAAAGCTGACCTTGAAGGAGAGTGACTTCTGAGATGGAGTGGACCTCTTAAGAGTATATCTCTGTGATTTTCTTGCAGAGCTTTCTCAACTTTATCAATTCTGAAAATAATCATTAAAGTGCTACAAAGATGAGTTCTGTGCTGTGATTAGGGACTAGGCTTGGCAACACATGTTCTTTGACGATTTTTGAAGGCCCTTGAGAAGGTCAAAGTTGAAGTGAAGATAAGAATCAAGTATATTAACAAGTGTTTACAATGAAGGGTATTTTAATTACAAGAGAGGCCCTGTTAAGATGAACACCTCTCTTCTCAGTTACTGGATATAAAATTTTTAGCCACACCAGGAAGTCCTATTAATACGGCTTTAATGTAATTTTACTCCTTTATAAAAAACAAATAATAGAAGAATTCTTTAATTGATGGTACTTATTTTTTTCTTTAGGAAACAGATTTATTTTAACATAGTATGATATAATTATATTTTCTGTAAAGAGAATAATTTTTTTAACCAGTAAAAACATATAATTTACAAATTGAATTGTTATTATGAGTTAAAGAAAATGCTTAATCAGTTTAAATCATGTATAGATGAGCCTGTTCACAGATGATCCTGGCCCCATAGATTTTTTTATATCAATTTCAGACTTGTTTGAAACCAGACTTCCTTGCATCAGTGGTGTGAAATCTGAAGTGGCAACTCAAGAAATTGTTTATAATATACCTTTAAGTAAAACCAGAGAACTAAGTTCAGAATATTTCCTTATTTGGAGATCTGTATCTCTTTTTCCTAAACACTTAATTTTTTCAAGTTCTAAGGGAACCATGTTTTATTTTGACTTAGATTATAGAATGAGACATTTTTTTCTCATAGTCCTTCTCCAAAGAGAGAGAAACTAATTTTGCTGGGCTAGGGTTTAAATATGACATCCCTTCCCTTTAGCAATAGATCGGCAGCATGTGGTGCTTTTTTAGAACTGTGTGGCCATTTTTATTTTTTACCACTTTTACCATTCAGTGGACCTCATGGCTATAAGATTCTTCTATTACTATGGTCTCCTACCCTTAGTTAGTAATAGGAGTTTATTCCATACCACTATAACCTGAATGTGTGTATCCTCCAAAATTCAAGTGTTGACATCCTAATCCATAAAGGTGGTGATATTAGTAGGTAGGGTCTTTGAGAGGTGCTTAAAAGTCATAAAAGGATTAGTGTTTTATAAAAGAGGCTTCAGAGGGATTCCCCAGCCAATTCTGCAACTTAAGGATACAACGGAAGTTTGGGACCCAGAAGAGGAAGAGGACCTTCACCAATGTGCTGACACCTTACGCATAGATTTCCAGCTTCCAGAACTGTGAGATAATTTTCTGCTGTTTCTAAGCTACTCAGTCTGTGCTATTTTGTTATAGCAGCACAGTGGACTAAAACATATACTGAGGACCATTGTCCTTATTCTTATACCTCTGCCTTGTGCTAATGCCTCAGATCTGTGACCTTCAGGATATTAGCTTTGCCAGAAGATGCTGCTAACCTACAGTGACACAGCTTGACTAACTAACTAGTCCTGAATTAAAATGGCCTCATATTTTCACTAGAGGCCTCATGCATGAAATTTGTGCAGGGGTAGGGTACCTAGGCCTGGTCAGTGGTCAGGGCCAATCAGGTCCTTCCGGCTACGGGCTGGGGTCTTCCTTTGTTCTGTGCCACCCCTTGGTAGTCAGTGCATGTCATAGCGAGTGATCAAACTCCTGGTCTCCTGGTTGAACTTCCAAGGGGACACTTTGCATATTAGCCTTTTACTAGTATGTATGTATATAGAAGTGTCAGGGAAGTATGGTAATAACTAGACATACTTATCTTTCTGACTCATGAAATGTTCAAAAACTTTACAATCATCACTTTCTCTCAGTCCATAGATGTCAAGGGAGTACACAGCAACACCACAGAGCAAACTGGACCACATAGTCATTGGCACTGATTGCTAAGATTGTGAAAATAAATGGACCAACTTAAACCAGACTTCATCTATTTTATTTTTATAAAGTCAGCCTCACTACACATTTTGAGGCTTTTATTTATTATCTGCCTTTCCATGTTAGCACTAACAATAAATATTTCTAGAGATCTAACTTTCAGCTGCAAATAGTCACAGAAAAGCTCCATTAATAATATAAGAAACACCTATGAAAATATCAAATGACAATATTTATAATAATTAAAATAACTTGGAATAAGAGTGGTAGAGATGTTTGCAAATAATGGTATAACTTTCATCAGACTTCCTTGATAAGGGAGTAAGATAATAATATATAATGTTATATAACTGAATAAGATGCATTCTTATTAATTGATCTTTGGGTATTAGCATAGCATAGATGAAAGACAGTTCTTAAATCATACAAGTAATTTTTACAGAAAGAAATGCAATTTCCAGCCATGGTGTATATATTTGAGGCACTCAAGAGGTGGTATGAGCTAAAGATATAATTCAAATAAGGAGATTTAGAAAAAGTCATGGGTAATGGTGAAGCAGGTTAGTAAAAAAAAAAATCAAAAAAAAAAAAATCCCTGGCAAGTGGAATGCCAGAACAGCTGAGCAATTAACTGCCTGCTGACAAATCACAAGACTCTATCCTACTCTCTAACCAAAGATATCTAGGATCAGGTAGTTTAAGTCACATTAGGGTGGTAAATAATTAAAAAACAAAAACAAAAAAAAACACACAACACAGAGCCAGATTAATCCAAGATAGAGATGGAACTAACCAATGTGCTCATTAATATATCAGCATACCAAACGGCATGTCCAGAAATCTAATGAATATTCTGTTGATACCTCCCCTAGGATATCCCCTAAAATTCCCACCTATAGAAAATAGATAAAACTTTCAGGACAAAGGATCCCAGGAAGTGATCTTTGGCCATGACCTTGATCCCCTTTCCTAAGGCATGTAATTTGCTTCTTCTATCATAAGCTCTGAGGGTCTGCATGAGACCCAGAGGAGCAGTGGGCAGTGGCAGCTTCTCCTAGGCTTACCCCCTGATCTTATCTCCAGGGGCACTTCCTTTGCCACATGGTCCCCAACTGTAATAAACTGACTCTTACTTTCTCCTGGATTCATGCCCTGAATTTTTCCTGCAGGAATCGACAACCTGGAGGTCCTTTGTGCACGTGCAAGGCCAGCCCTCAGCACTGAAGCAGTCCAGTGATAGCGATAGGACTCTGATATGGTCTTAATAGAAATGAAGTGTAATTTGGTCACCAAATGATGATTGAGTACCTCCTGCCCTTGAGAGACTGGTTTAGAAACCAAGGGGAGGAAGAGATGTGACATGGTTATTATCTAAGGGATCTTAGATCCACATGAAAATCTGAAGATGAGATTGAGATGGCATATAGATCCTTGCACAATACAGTTCATAATGCCTCTCTCAATGATAGAATTCTCACTTATGTATATTTTGGCTTTAAATAGTTATACTTCTAGTCTTCTCATTGTAAGTATGAATGCTTTTTTTATTTGTGGAATAGTTAGCTGTTCTTAACACATTTATGACTGAAGTAATCTAATGCAGATTTTTAGCATTGCATAAAAAAGGGTTGATGTTAAAAGTATGGAAAGTTGACATTCGGAAAACATTTAAGTATTTTCAAATGTATGTCAACTAATCTTCATATCAAGCCTAGGAAGTAAGTATTATTAGACCATTTTATAGATGAAAGATAAGATGTTTAGAAAGATTAAATTAATTCATCTTGTACCAACTGATACAAGTGACAAAAACCAAAATTCAGATCCAGGTCTTCTTACTACTATTGGTATTCTCCCCAAGTAGCTATTGGTATTCAAGTCACTAAGTAGGAACAAGAACAATGCTTTGATGTTTGGAGAAGTCAGAAATCATCTTGGTTCAAGGAAATCAACTCAAACCAGCAAATAAAACAAATGGAGCTAAATCAAGTGTTATGTGGCATCTGAAATATACAAATACCAAATTCAATCCATGGGGTGAATCTAATGGGGTAGAAAAGCAAGGAGAATTGGAGGTTTCTTTGGACCCTTAACTATTATTTTGGGGCTAGTTATGTGCATCAGGGCAGCCTCTTACAGAGGCTGTCTCCAGCCTCCAAAAGAGTCTCTCCAGGCTACTCTGAGAAACAAGAAATGAGCTGCTGCCTTCTTCTCTTCTCAAACAATATCCCCCAACACACACCTTCAGACAATATCCCCCAACACACACAAACCTTCATCATCAATTAATGTTTGTTTTCTCCTCCTAGATTCACGAAATATTTGGGTGATAATCTCACCCTATAGTATACATGCAATATGTAATTAGAATGGCAGAAACATACAACCTAGTCAAGTAGCAAGAATGCAATATTTTAAGTAATTCCAAAATTGTTTCTAAAGTTCAAGTGCTAGTGATGCTACAGAGTTATTGTCAAGTCATCATCCTATCAGATACGTCCCTTGGTGACACCACTTCAATTGTAAGTTTTATATATTGGTAGGATTTTTTTTTTTTATTGCTGTCAATATTTCCCTAGAATGTAACTCTACTAGGGCAATATTCCTGGTTGGTGTTGCTATTCGCTGTATTCCAAGTATGCAGCATAGTGCCAGGTACTTAGTAGGTACACAGTGAGCAATTGCTATATGCTTCACTCAATACATTGTTTTCACATTTTAATAATTTTTAGTTCTTTTACCTATTAAATTAGAAAAAAAATAAAGGCAATCTCAAAGTGTTGATGTAAGAGTGTTTTTTAAATATATAAACTATAATATATATATATATATATATATATATATATATATAAATGAAATAGGCACTAGATATATGATAGGTGTTATTATTGTTTAATGATAGGGTCTGTTTCTGAGACAGAAGAGATACATATCCTTTCAGATGGCAGCCAAATATTAAATATTGAGCACACAGGAAATTATTTTTAAAGAAAAGATGTAGGAGGGTGACTGAAAATATCACGGCATCATGATTTTAAAATGTGCCACACTCTATCAGCTACATGAACATTATCAACCTCATCTAGGCTTTTCACAGATGTGCAGGGTAGATTTTAAGAAAAGTTAAAAGGAGTAAGAAACTAGGGAAAAATTAAACTTTTTGTGAACACGCTGCTATAGCAACCTATTGGTTTATCGTATTACTTGGTACTCAAGGCTCAAAACAATATGATATCAGTTATTCCTAGAAACAGATTGAAGAATATCATGCATCACTGTCTTATCCCCAAGAGTTATCTATCTTTAGTTGCACATTTGAATATATTAATGCTATTATAATATATTAGGATGCCTTAATGATTTAGACTTTATTAGGCTATTTAAGATGTCTTATTGACTTTATCAATTTTAATGAAATTAATAAATTTAGATTAGAGACATTTGATCTGCTTTACTTGTGACAGTTTGATTCAGTTTGGGGAAGATATTGCCTTTTAATCCTACGTCACATAAACAAAGTCTACAGCGCAGGTGTCAATCCTCTCCTGACTGCAGTGAATCTTGTATCCCTGACAACCTGGCCTCTGACTAGATCTCTCCCCTATGCTTGAACTGCTTTGCTAACATCAATGTGTCCATGATTTTAATGTCAATTTCCATCCTCTAATATAACGACACAAGCATTCTGCAGAGACCACGTTCACAAAACAGAAATCCTGGATGTCAGACTTGAGCAATAGAAACCATCTTCCATTCTGCAATCATATATTAGGTTTATGGCATCACACAATCTAGGGTGACAGGATGCATTTGTACTAATATCCTCTTATCAGTTTGAAATTGTATTAAAATAAGAATGGCTATGCTTTATTGTTATTACAAAGCTACATAACTCATTGTTACAACAGAGTGTATTCCAAAACACCATGTTAGAGGCAGCGAACAATGGTGAACAGGGCAGAATCCTCACTCTGAGGTAGATTATAGCATAGAAGGAGTGATGGACAAGTAAAAAGGTGAATATGGTTTAATAAGTGCTTTATAGGGATAAGCTCATGGGAGTAATCCTGGAGAACTTCCTCCTATAGTGAAAAGGGCTCAAGGTAGTTTTCCTGGAGCAGGTGACATCTCAATTGAGACTTAAGGACTAGTGGCATAAAGCAAGCCAAAGGTAACCAGGCAAGAGTGTGCATGTGGAAGGATATTATAAGGGGTCGACATATTGAAAAGGCCTGAAAGACAAAGACCATGCCACAGTACGGGAAATAAAATTTCAGATGGCTGTCACCCCTATTGTGAGAAAATAGGAAGGCGAGATTCATAGCCAAAAAGGTAAACAGGGGATAAAACATGAAGGTCTATCATACCACACTGTGTTGTTAGGAACCTTATTCTAGGAACAATGAAGAACCACTGAAAGGTCTCAAGTATAAGTTCAGACATTTATTTAAAAACATAACTATAAATTTAAGGACACAAACTCATTACAGGGGAATGTGAGGCTGTGTGTGAAGTGTTGTATAGATCAAGAGCAGAATGGACTTCTTGGACACCTTTGAGAGTTTGGACTCACTGTCAGCCATGGCGGTTATGTCAAGTGCTATGTCAAGACTGAGGTTAATAGGATGAAATGGGGACACCTTTAAGAGGGGTCCTGAATGCCCCAAACCACAAGTCTGGATGCCTGGATAAGGACTCCATCTGTACACCAATATAAGTGGGGCTATAAAACATCAGAGCTCAATCCACCCAATACTCCAGCTTGGCTATACCATGGATCATACTCGGAGTCCTGCCAGACTTTCACTCCAGGGGATGTGTGCCACACTGCAGACACCTGGCTTAAGAGTAAAAACTGCCTGTCCACCTTTGAGGGTGGCCAATGAAGGGACTCTGTGCCAGACGCTTGCTGCTTACTTCTATCAGCTAAGCTCCCTCTCCTCTCTCTGTGTCACATGCATATGACTCTATTGGCTTATTGGAGCTTCTATCCTAATAAAGCTGGCATTATGGAAAGATACAAGCATGCTTGTATGAGTCCTTTCAGGGATGCTCCCTTACTCAGGAGAAATATTAACATCTCGGTGTCAGTGTGTCCCAAACCAAACTTAGCCCTATCCTTCCCAAATCACTTTTCCTGTGTTCCCAGCCTCAGATAATGGTTTCATCATTCACCTTGTTATTGAGATAGAAAACTTAGGGTAGCTTCAGATGGTCATTTTGTTGTATCTAATCAGTCACTGAAATATACAAATACCACCTTTCCTCCCTTGCTGTTTCTTATTTTCAACTGCACAACAAATGCCCAAGCTTCAATCAATTACACATTTTCCCCTTCCATTTCTCCCAATTGCTCCAAGAAACATTTGTGAGACAGGGAGTGGGTCATTTTACTACCCGTGCAAAGCTCTTCAATGCCTTCTCAAGGCCTATGAAATAAAATTCAAATGTCTTATCATGACCTTTAAGGCTTTCCAATTCTTGCCCTGAGTGACTTTCTAACCTTACCTGTTATTACACCTGATTTCACATCCTGCACCACAGGCACGCAAAAAACTCTTCACATCATGGTGCTTGACATTGCCACTGTTGTTTCTTTGCCTGTGATTATTTTTGATCCCTTACACTGTATGTTAAGGCTGTTCACCCTTCAGTGTCCAGCACAGAAGTTACCTTTCCCTAAAGCATGTGCTAATGTTCTGACTTGAGTTGAACAGACTCTTGCTATGCACTTTTACCAGACTCAATTTAGAGTTCCCTTAGATTTTCTGACTTAGTACCTAATTCACTGTGATGAATTTTATTACAAATTATAGACTCTAAGTCATTGGATGCAAGCTGGAGATGGTCCCCTTTCAATGTTGTTTGACTAGACCCAAGTTTTAAATATAAAGGCGCATATTTATGTCTTCCATCAACACATGCCCTCCATTTTCTCAGTAGTTGAAATGCTCCCACTTGTGTCACATATTTTTCCCTTATCTTTCCAACCTCAGGTGATAAAGTCATCACAGAGGTGATGGAGTTGTGCTTATAAGAGTTTGGTTATTGAAAGAAGTGACATATTAACAGAATGGAATTAATAAAATAACAAATAAACGCAGTAAAATAATAGAGCTAATATTGTGTAATATTGGGAACTTAAGTTCCTTCAATACAGGGACTTATTTCCTTTAAAAAATCTCCAAATTACCAAACAGATAATACCCAATACATGTTGTTGAATGAAGTAAACTCTGAGTTTACTAAGGAAAATCATTTTTTTTCTTTTTTTTTAATTAAGGGACGATGAAACACATATTGGTACAATTTCACAACTTGATTTTGCGACTAGAGGTCCACTGAAAGTCAAGCAGCTATTACAGAAGATGAGGGTTTTTGTTTTGTTTTTAATATACTTTTATTGATTTTACAGAGGAAGGGAGAGGAAGAGAGAGAGAGAAACATAAATAATGAGAAAGAATCATTGATCGCATGCCTCCCACATAAATTATGAGAAAGAATCATTGATCGCATGCCTCCCACATGTCCCCCACTGGGGCTCGAGCCTGCAACCTGGGCATGTGCCCTGACTGGGAATTGAACCATGACCTCCTTGCTCATTGGTCAATGCTCAAACACTGAGCCATGCTGGCAGGAGCAAGGAAAATCATTTTAACAAGGGTTCATAATGAAGGTATTTCTGGTACCATTCTAAATCTAAACATGTGACTGCTCGCTCTTGAGAGATGAAAGAATGAGATAAGGAGAGAGGGGGAAGAGATGTATTTATAGTCTCTTCTGAATAATCAAGGTTGTGGTGCAAAATCTAGATGAGGGATATTCTGGCACAAGAGTAAGGAAATTGAGAGTTTGTCTTGTTTTCTGCTGTTTTAAAAATCACTTTATTGAGGTGTACAAAGCTGTACATATTTATACAGGGTTTGGCAAAAGTAGAGTTACAGTTTTTCATATGGAAATAATATCATAATTAATAAATAATAATACAAGAATAGACTGTTTCACATAGTCAAAGCTGTAAACCTACTTTTGCCCCACCTTGTATTGAACAGATGTTGTATTCAAACCTGCATATATATTGAGGATATGTATACACCTGTGAATCACCACCAAGGCTATAAACATATTCATCATCTTCCAAGTTTCCTTGAAATTAGATTTTACTCCTTATCCAGCACTTCCCTTCAACAAGTCATTTAACCTTTATGAGATACAGTTGTCCCTCAGGTGTAATTTAGTTAAAATGGTGCAAGGAATGGGTAAGATTACAGTATATATATATATATTTAGTAAGATTGCAAAGTCAGCATGTAGGGTAAAGGCTCCATGTCATTAAAATTGTCCTTGGAAATTTCTTAAACTTCCTCACTTTAAACTACCGTACTTTAAAAGAATCTCAAAAACAGAGGGCAAGTACCCCAAGGTGGGTACAAAGTAACCTTTTGGAGTTTGGGAAGAAAACAACAGAAAGTCCATCTAAGAATGTTCATTGGCATCTCATCTTTTAAATATTATTTTGTATATATATATATAGTTTTTGCTAAGGTTTAAATTATACTCATTGGGATATAGGTTCCAAAAGTGTTCTCGTGTAGACTATTGTTTGTATATCCATATCCATGGTTGAGCTCCAGATGAAGTAGTAGTTCTATGTTAAATTAAATATATATCTCCAACATGAGACTATCATTTAGATTAGAGAGATACACTGTCAGAGATATATGGAAATGAAGACCAATTGAAGGAAGAGCAAAATATATCCCATTGTATGTCTTTCTAAAACTCATGGGTAGATCAGTGTACAAGTCTGCATATTTGAATTGTTATTATTATATGTTTATGATGTTCTTTTTTCTATCTCTCTCATGCAACACTCCAAGTTCGAAGAGTTGATTCTATGTAAATGAAATGTAAAAATGTTCACATTTTGCAAAACTACCATATATAAAAATGCTTTGAATATTACAATGTATTATACAAATATAATGTATTCCAACCTTTGGCATAAATAAATTATATGAAAATAGCAAAGAAAGGGATAATGGAAGTTACAAAGACCTATTTTAACTCATTTTCTTCTGTCCTTGAAAATAAAAGAAAGAAAGAAAACTCCCTCACTTATTTTCCTTTATTAAATTGAATATTACTCAGATAAAATTTATGGCCTGTCTAGATGATTTGGTAGTATATATCTAGAATAGGAAAAAGGAGAGGAAAGGCCACTTTACTTCATTATAATTTCTCAAGTTCATCTCACTTCTGTAGAACCAAGAATGAAAAATTATCATTCTCTAAAGTAAAGATATAACCTGATTGAAAAAGGTCATCTTACCTCTGTGTAAAGGGAACATGGCATACTCTATCTACATGGTTGATTTTGGACATTTTCCTATCCATTCAATGATACTTCATACATTTGTAAAAATATCTGTACATGCATGTTCAGGCATGTAGATAACTAATCCAAAGCCAAATGGTAACGCTTATCATATTTCCTCTATAGAAGTGGTATAGAGTAAACAATAGGATTCTGAAATGAGAGATATTCTGACATTATATTGACTACAAAATGACTTAAAATGCATAGATTAAATTTAAATTTATTGCTTAAATGTCAAAATATTTTAGGTACTCATCATCAAATACAAAATGTTCAATTTCTTAGGTACACAGTTATTTTTTAACTGATCTATAATTTTTAACATTTTATTATATATTAGAAGCCCAGTGTACAAAATTTGAGTATGGGGGGCGG
Organism: Vespertilio murinus; assembly: GCA_963924515.1. NCBI lineage: Eukaryota > Metazoa > Chordata > Mammalia > Chiroptera > Vespertilionidae > Vespertilio > Vespertilio murinus. Next base: position 49,437,917 of record OZ004706.1, read on the forward strand.
GTATCCCTCACCCAGCCTGCACTCTCTCCAATCTGGGACCCCTCAAAAAATATCCGATTGCCCATTTAGACCCTAGAAACCACCTATCACAATCCAGGACTGCTGGCTCCCAACTGCTCGCCTGCTTGCCTGCTTGCCTTCCTTATTGCCCCTAATCACTTCCCTGCCGGCCTTATTAATGCTTAATTGCTCCCCTGCCTATCTGTTTGCCCCTAACTGCCTTCCCCTGTAGGCCTGGTATCTCCCAACTGCTCTCTCCTGAAGGCCTGTGTTCCCCCTAACTTCCCTCCCATGCAGGCTTGATCACCTCCAACTGCCCTCCCTTGCAGGCCTGGTCCCTCCCAACCCTCCCATTCTGGCCATCCTGTAGTGGCCATCTTATGTCCACATGGGGACAGCCATCATGTGTGTTGGAGTGGTGATCAATCTGTATATTACTCTTTTATTAGATAGGATAGAAGCCTGATGCACGGGTAGGGGCCAGCTGGTTTGCCCTGAAGGGTGTCCCAGATCAGGGTGGGAGTTCCCTTGGGGTGGACCTGGGCGAGGGACCTGTGGTGGTTTTCAGGCTGGTCATGCACCCTGGCGACCCAGGCAGTGGCCCTGGTATCTGGGATTTATTTGTCTTCTACAATTGAAACTTTGTAGCCTGCAGTGGAGCCAAGCCTCCTGCTCTCTCCCTGGTGGTAGCCATTTCTGTTGGGATTTATGTATCTTCTATAACTGAAACTTTGTAGCCTTAAGCGGAGACTTGGGCTGGCAAGAATATATGGAAAGCTTGGCTTCCTTCATCCCTGGGGGAAACCCTAGCCTCCTGCTCTTTCCAGCTCCATGACTGCCACCATTTCTGTTTGGATTTATCTATCTACTGTCATTGAAACTTTGAGTGGAGGCCTAGGCCGGCAAGGGCAAGTAGAGAGCTTGGCTTCCTCCATTGCCTGGGAAACCCAAGCCTCCCTCCTTCTCTCTGTGGCCGTGGCCAACTTGGTTGGTTTTATTTGCATATCAGCTCCTGATTGGTTGGTGGGCATGGCTTGTGGGTGTAGCAGAGTGATGGTTAATTTGCATATTGCTCTTATTAGATAGGATTTGCTTTTCATTCATGCAGCTCATCTATATTTACCTAATTTGTAACTTTTGTATACCTATCTTAAATTTGAATGGAGGATTAAGAAAGAGACCTTGTTATTAAAGAACTTCCCAAATCATTGCTTTGGTCATATGCCTGAATGTAGGCAAAGTGAATAATATACTTTAGAAAAAAATGCCTAGAGCAGTTAAATGCCATCAGAAACCAGTGGGCTTGTCTTTCTAGGCCTCAGACCCAGATTTGAGGATATCCAAAAGAAGGAAGGAAATTCAAACAAGCAAGCAAATAGCAAATAGCAAAATTCCAATCTAAGACACAGGGTAATGACATCTTCTCAAAGTAATGTAGACTCTGTGTTTTTGCAAAACATTAGTCCATTAAAATTTATGTATAGAGTCTTAATCATAAATGAATGTATAGTTCTTTTTTAAATTTAATTTTTTATTGTCTAAAGTTTTACATATGTCTCTTTTCCCCCCCAATTGATTCCCTCCCACTCCCAGCCATTCCCACCCCAGTGTCTGTGTCCATTGGTTATGCTAATATGCACACATACAAGTCTTTTGGTTGTTCTCTAACATACACCCCCAACACGTCCCCTGCCATTTGTCTCTGGATCTATTTTTGTTCATCATTTTATGTTGATCATTATATCCCACATATGAATGAGATCATGTGGTACATATCTTTCTCTGATTGGCTTATTTCACTTAGCATAATGCTTTACAGTTCCATCCATTCTGTTGCAAATGGTAAAAGTTCCTTCTTCTTTATAGCAGTGCAGTATTGTATTGGGTAGAGGTACCACAGCTTTTTAATCCATTCATCTGCTGATGGGCATTTAGGTAGTTTCCAAATCTTAGCTATTGTAAATTAAATTATGCTGCTATGAACATAGGGGTGCATATATCATTTCTGATTGGTGTTTCTGATTTCTTGGGATATAGTCCTAGAAGTGGGATCACTGGATAAAATGGGAGTTCCATTTTTAACTTTTTAAAAAATACATTTTTATTGATTTCAGAGAGAAAGGAAGAGGGAGATAGAAACATCAATGATGAGAGAGAATCATTGATTGGCTGCCTTCTGAGTAACCCCTACTGGGGATGAAGCTTACAACCAAGGCATGTGCACTTGACTGGAATCAAACCCGGGACCCTTCAGTCTGCAAACCAATGCTCTATCCACTGAGCCAAACCAGCTAGGGCCATTTTAACTTTTTGAGAAAACTCCATACTGTCTTCCACAGTAGCTGCACCAGTCTGCATTCCCACCAGCATTACACGACTCTTCATTTGTCTCCACATCCTTGCCAGCACTTGTCATTTGTTGATTTGTTGATGATAGCCATTCTGACAGATGTGACATGGTATCTCATTGTTGTTTTGATTTGCATCTCTTGGATGATTGGTGACTTTGAGCATGTTTTCATATGTCTCTTAGCTTTCTGTATGTCAACTTTTAAAAAAATATATATTTTATTGATATTTTACAGAGAGGAAGGGAGAGAGATAGAGAGCTAGAAATGTCTATGAGAGAGAAACATCGACCAGGTGCCTCTTGCACACCCCCTACTGGGGATGTGCCCGCAACCAATGTACATGCCCTTGACGGGAATCGAACCCGGGACCTTTCAGTCCGCAGACCGACGCTCTACCACAGAGCCAAACTGGTTTCGGCTGTATGTCAACTTTTGAAAAGTGTATATTTTGGTCCTTTACCCATTTTATGATTGGATTGTTTAACTTCCTTTTGTTAAGTTGTATGAGTTTCTGTAAATTTTGAAGATTGAACCTTTATCTGAAATAGCATTGGCAAATATGTTCTCCCATGCAGTGGGTTTTCTTTTGTTTGGTTCATAGCTTCTTTTTCTGCTCAGAAGTTTTTCATTTTCATGTAGTCTCATTTGCTTATTTTTTCCTTAGTTTCCATTGCTCTAGGAGCTGTGTTAGTAAAGATATTGCTATGACATATGTCTGCTATTTTGCTGCCTATGGAGTCTTGTAGGATTTTTATGGCTTACCCCCTTATATTCATCCTTTAGCTATTTTGAGTTTGTTTTTGTGTATGGGGTAAGTTGGTGATCTAGTTTTCCTTTTTTTTCATGTATCTGACCAAATTTCTCAGCACCATTTATTGAAGAGACTCTCTTGACTCCATTGTATACTCTTGCTTCCTTTGTCAAATACGAATTGAGCATAATGGCTAGGGCTGATTTCTGGGCACTCTTCTGTTCCATTGGTCTACATATCTGTTCTTGTGCCAGTACAATGAAGTTTTGAGAACTGTGGCTTGGTAATACAGCTTCATTTCTGGTATTGTAATCCCTTCAACATTGTTCTTCTTTCTCAGGATTCCTGTGGCTATTTGGGGTATTTTTTTATTCCGGATGAATTTTTGGAAAGTGTTCTAGATCTTTGGAATATGCCACTGAATTTTTAGTTTGCTTTGGATAGTATGGACATTTTAATGATGTTGATTCTACCAATCCATAATCATGGTATGTTCTTCCATTTGTTTATGTCTTCCTCTATGTCTTTTTTCAATGACATGCAGATTTCCAAGTACATGTGTTTAAGTCCTTAGTTAAATTTATTTCTAGGTATCTTAATTTTTTTTGGTGCAGTGGTAAAATGGAATTGTTTTTTTAATTTCACTTTTAGCGAGTTCATATTTGGGTATAAAAAGGCCCTAAATTTCTGCATGTTATTTTTGTATCCTGTTACATTGCTGAATTAATTTATTAGGTCTTGTAGTTTTTTGATGGAGTTTTTGGAGTTTTCTATGTATAGCATCATGTCATCTGCAAATAAGGAGAGTTTTACTTCTTTTCCAATTTGGATGCATTTTATTTCTTCTTTTAACCTGGTATGGCTAGCACTTCCAGTACTATGTCAGAATGGTGAAAGTGGGCATCCCTGTCTTGGTCCCATTCATAGGGGGAATGAGTCTAGTTTTGCCCACTGAGTATGATGTTGGCTGTAGGTTTGTCATATAAGGTTTTTATTATGTTGAGTTATTCCAACTTTGTTGAAAGTTTTTATCAAGAAAGGGTGTGGCGTTTTGTCAAATGCTTTTTCTGCATTGATTGATATGATTATGTGATTTTTGTCTCTTTTTGTTTATGTGATGCATTTATTGACTTGCAGATATTGTACTATCCTTGCAACCCTGGAATAAATCTCACTTGGTCATGGTGAATGATCTTTCTGGATCCGATTTTCTAGAGTTTTGTTTAGTATCTATTTTCATCAAGTATATTGGCTGGTAGTTCTCTTTTTGTGTTTTGTCTTTATCTGGTTTTGGAATTAGGGTAATATTGGCTTCATATAAAGAGCTTGGAAGTATGCCTCCCACTTGAATTTTTAGGAATGGTCTGAGGAGGATAGGTTTTGGTTCTTGTTTGAAGTTTGGTAGAACTCCCCTATAAAGCTGTCCAGACCAGGGCTTTTGTTTGCTAGAAAATTTTTGATTATTGCTTCAATTTCTTTGGTAGTTATTGGCATATTCAGGTTTTTTTATCTTCCTTATTGAGTTTTGGGAGGTTGTATTTTTTTTTATGAGTATGTCTGTTTTGTCTAGGTTTCCATTTTGTTGGATTAGAGTTGTTCATAGTATTTTTTCATAATCCTGTGTATTTCTGTGGGATCGGTTGTTACTTCACCTTTTTCATTTCTGATTTAGTTTATTTGGGGCCTCTCTGCTTCTTAGTGAAACTGGCTAGAGTTTCATCAATCTTGTTTATCCATTCAAAGAACCAGCTCTTGGCTTTGTTGATGGGTTTTTTTTTTTTTTTTTTTGTTTTTTTTTTTTTTTTTTGTTATTGTGTGTGTGTGTGTGTGTGTGTGTGTGTGTGTGCCATTTATTTTCACTCTGTTCTTTATTATTTTCTTCCTTGTGCTTATGCTGGGCTTTTCTTGTTGCTATTTTTCTAATTCTTTTAGTTGTAGGGTTAGATAATTTATTACAATTTTTTTTGAGGTAGGACTGTAGATCTATGAACTTCCATCTCAGGACTGCTTTCACAATGCCCCTTATATTTTGAATTGTTTTTGTTTCCAGTGTCATTTGTTGCCAGGATGCTTTTTATTTCTTCGTTGATCTCATTGTTTAATAGCATGCCATTTAGCCTGCGGGTGTTTGATTTGTTTTTATTGTTTTTATTATAATAGATTTTTAATATTATGCCTTTCTAGTCTGAGAAGATGCTTGATATGATTTCTATCTTCTTCAATTTGAAGAGACTTTGCCTGTGCTCCAATATGTTGTCTATCTTTGAAAATGACCTCTGTGCACTTGAGAATAAAGTATATTTTGTGGTTTTGTGGTGAAATGTTCTGAAGATGTCAATTAATCCCATCTGATCTAGTGAATCATTTAGATATTGATGTTTTTTTTGCTGATTGTTTGTTTACAGGATTTATCCAGTGGTGTTAGTGGGTTATTAAAGTCTCCTACTATGACTGTATTGCTGTTGATCTCTTTTAATATCTTCCAGAAGTGTGTGTGTGTGTGTGTGTGTGTGTGTGTGTGTGTGTGTTTTAAATGTACTTGGGTGCTCTTGTATTGTGTGTATATATGTTTACCAGAGTTATATCTTCTTGTTGAAGAAGGACACTGAAAAGAATGGAAGACAAATTCAACAAGAATGTTATTGCTCCCTTTAGTATTATGAAGTGGCCTTCCTTATCTCTTTGTTATGACCTTCACTTTGAGGTCTAACTTGTCAGATATAAGTATTGATTCCCCAGCTTTTTTCGTTTTTCATTTCCATTCACCTAAAACATTTTCCTATCCCTTTACTATCAATCTGTGTGACTTCTTTGTTCTGAGGTGGGTCTCCTGTAGACAGCAGATATATAGGTCATGTCTTCTTATCCATTTAGCTACCCTATATCTTTTGATTGGAGCATTTGATCCATTTACATTTAAGTTATTATTGAAAGGTACTTATTTGTCACCAATTTTATTCTTTATGCATGTGTTCCTTCTTCCCTTTCTATTTCTTCTTTTTAAAGTAAGTTCTTTAGCATTTCTTGCATTGCTGGTTTGTTGGTAATAAAATCCCTTAGTCCTTTTTGTATGTGAAGCTCTCTATTTCACATTTTATTTTGAAGAATAGTCTTGCTGGGTAAAGTATTCTTGGATTAAGAGCCTTGCTTTTTTGGCTTTATATATTTCATATCATCCCCTTCTGGCATGATGTGTTTCTGTTGAGAAATCAGTTAATGGTCTAATGGGGGATCCTATGTAAGTAACTTTCTGTCTCTCTCTGGCAGCCTTTAAGATTCTCACCTTGTCATTGGTGTTTACCAATTTAAATATAATGTGTCTTGGTGTTGGTCTTTTTGGGTTCAATTTATTTGGGACTCTGTGAGCTTCTTGGACTTGTATGGGTTTTTTCTTCCCAATATCAGGGAAATTTTCTGTCATTATATCTTCAAACAGGTTTCTATTACTTGCTCAGTTTCTTCTCATTCTGGCACCCATGTTATGCAGATGTTGTTTCATTTTGTGTTGTCCTGAAGTTCCCTTAGGGTAATCTTTTTTTTAAGTGTTTTTTTTTTCTTTCTTTTTTTCCAGTTGCTCCTTTGCTTGGGTTTTTTTTTTCTTATCTTGTCTTCTAGCTCACTGATGCAGTCTTCTACTTCTTCTAGTCTACTGTTGATGCTTTCTATTCTGTTCTTTATTTCAGTGATGTCATTCTTGTTGAATCTGTCTTCCATCCTTTTCAGTGTCCTTATGAGCATTGCTCTAAATTCTTTCTCTGACAAATTTCTTGTCTCCATTTTGTTTACTTTCTTTTCTGGTGATTCCTCCTTTTCTTTGGTATGGGGGCTATTTCTTTGTCTCCCCATGTTCGCACCTGTCAGGGTGTTTGGTTATGTATCTCTCTCTCTCTCTACCATGTTGACTTTCTCTAGGCGATCTCTAACCTTTCCTCCCACAGACTGCCTCATCAGCTGTGTTAAATTTTCCAATTCTGAGAGGATGTTATTTGATTAAGCTGTTCCTTCTATCCACTCTGTGAGAAGGCACAGGACCCATCTGCACATATGGCCAACACCTTGTCTTCCTCTGGACAAACTTTTTAGGCACCGGTGGCCAGGGAGGTTGGAATGTTGGTGTTTGTGGGTTCACAGCTAAGGCAGCTAGTTACTGGGAATTGTGGCTATAGGTTCCTGGGAGATATGCAAGGTTTCCCCAGGTAAAGGTAAGGCTGGGATTCTGATCACAACTACTCTCCCCTTAAAGATGGTACAGTCTCTGCGGTAGAGATGGCCTCCCAGGGAGAGATTCTAGCAGTAGTAGAGGTTGCCTGGCCAGTGGAGCCTGGACACCAGTAGCCAGCAGTCCTGTGGAATATAACTGCCCTCACTTATACCTACACACACTCCCCACATGTGTATACACTCTCCTTTCACTCACTCACTGACACACTATCTTGAAGTCTGTTGTCCCATCAGAAGCCATATTGGTTTGACTGAATGTACAGCTCTTAAGCCATAGATTAACTTAATTTAATATCATCAAAAATGTGATTTGTTTAATAGTACTTGCCTATTCCAAAGTGTCTTTTTACTGCATATATAAGGAGTATATTTCTTCTCATCAATCTTCTCTATTATTAAGAAAAAACACACATTTAATTTATGGCTCTCTATATATTGAACACACAACTCTAATTTTCCCAATATTTAAATGTATCTGAAGCAAAATTCAGTCTAATTGTACTGTCCCTGCCAGGTATGCTGAGAGAGTAGTGTTAAAAAATATGAACATTTTATAGCAAGGGATACTATTTTCATAACAACTATTAAAGCTTGAGTTGTTCTCAATATTTATCTAAACAATGCAATAAATTAAGATCAAGTGGCTAATATTTATAATACAAAATCATTATATTATCCATGATGGAGATAGTATGGGAGTCATCTTTGAAGATGGCATCTAATGATACTTATCTCATGACACTTATGTCCCTGAGTTGCTCCTGAACATTGACAGGGTCACTCTGTGTAATCAATCAAGTATTGCAGAAATGACAGAGCATGGCATTTGAGACTTGGTCACAAAAGATACCTCAGCTTCTACCTTGCTTTTTCTTGGATCACTAGTTTTGGGGCAAATCAACTGCCATCATGTTGACAATCCAGCAGAGTTAACTGAGACTCTGTCAATAACTAGCACTAACCTGCCATGCATGTTGTAAGTGAGCTATCTGAAAAGCAGATCCTCCAGCCCTCCTCAAGCTTTCAGATGCTGATGAGAGATCTGGAGCCATAAACATATAGCTTAGCTGACCCTGATTACCTGACCCAAAAAACTGATGGAGATAATAAATGATCACTATTTTAAGCTGATAAATTTTGGGTTACCTTATTACTTGTCAATAGGTAACTAAAAATGTCAATATATATGGGGGGGCATGGACTAAGAGGTTGGAAAAGCCTATACAATAAAGAGGTAATATGCAGATTGACCCTCACACCCTTGCACAAAATGGCCACCACCATGTGGTCAAAGATGGCCACCACAAGATGGCCAGTAGGGGAGGGTAGTTGTGGGTGATCAGGACAGCAGGGGAAGGCAGTTAAGAGGTGTCCAGGCTGGCAGGGGAGGGAAGTTAGTGGTGACTAGTCTGGCAGGGAAGGGCAGTTGGGGGAACCAGAATAGCAGGAGAGGGCAGTTGAGGACAATTGGATGGGCAGGGGAGGAGTTAGGTATTGATCAGGCTGTCAGGGGAGTGGTTACAGGGTGATCAGGATGGCAGGCAGGCGAGCAGTTGGGGTCCAGCAGTCTTGGATTGTGAGAGGGATGTTCTGAGGGGTCCCAGATTGGAGAGGGTGCAGGCTGGGCTGAGAGACACTCCTCCCACCAGTGCACAAATTTCATGTACCAGTTCTCTAGTCTAAACTGTATCTTGATGACAACTTAAAGTAGATAAACTCCAAAGGGCCATATCTCAGTTTTGCCTTCAGTACATTGAAAATAATAAATTGTACCTCACAGAGCTTTGAGGACTAAAAATAGATAAAAGTATTTAAAGGGCCTAGAAAATGATTTGTCCTCAGAAAGTATTTGTTTTTTTTTAATGTTCTTTAAATTGTGCTAAATTTGACAAGACTTGCTGTTAAAGGTTATCAAGTAGATTATTTCCAGTACATAGAGATGGATTTCATAGGATGCAGAATGTTATACAGAGAAAAGACTAAGGATGGTCAGGTACTGTCTCTGTTTTTATTTGTGCTTATTGTTTATATTTATTTTATTGAATATCTGACTTTGAACGTCTAAGAGAGGTGAATTTTTATAAATATATCCTTAAATAGAAGTAAAGAAAGTGTATACATTATTTCTGAATATAGTTGTAAGTTGTATTATTTTATAAATAAATAAAATTCTCCAGATGTTGCAGAAACTCTCCTTGACTCTGACAGGGTCTCTGACAGCTTTGTGCTCTAGTCAGACACCTGGAGGTGGAGAAAACAACTGAGAAACACGCTGTATCTGTTTCTTCTCTGTGTGCCTACTTTGATTCCACTATTTTTGTGTCTTTAATTAAATATTAAATAAATTGAGAAATTATAACTGGGTGTTTTTATGTGTTATACTTATGCTAATTCATAATTGACTTGCAATGCCTTTACATCTGGCTTTTAAAGTTGACATTTCAATTGATTTTCAATAGACTCTGGGAGCCATAACTTAAACTAAGTGCCATAACAGGGGTGGGCAAACTTTTTGACTCGAGGGCCACAATGGGTTTTTAAAGTGGACCAGAGGGCTGGAACAAAAGCAACCTGACCATGCTGGCACTCTCATCTTGGGCTGCTGGTGAAGGAGTGGAGGGGAGAGCAAGAGAACCCTCCGCTCTTTCGGCTCCACAGGCCGGATAGAACAGAATGGGCCAGATCCGGCCCGCGGGCCATAGTTTGCCCATGGCTGGTATAGGGGTTAAGTTCATGGACTATGCATGTAGAACCGCAAGACTTTTGGGGTTCAAATCCAAGCTCTGTCACTAACTATCAACTTGTACACATTACTCTGAAAACAGTCTGTGCTTTTATCTCTCCAAAACAAGATGAAGAAAATAATAATTTTCTATCTTACAGGTTTGTTATAAAAATAAGCTGGCTAATATTTATTAAAAATTTGGAACACTACTTGTCAAATAGCAGTTGCTATATAGTTTTTCATTTTGATGAGGTAAATATTTGAATGGCCTGGGCTCTGAAACTAACATGTAGACCCAATTAGTGAGTGAGTATAACAACAACTGCTTAGCAACAAGAATATTTCTTTCTCCTATTTCCTAAAGATTTTTAAGTGTGCTTTACTCTAATATTGAAAGGAATTTGTATATTCTTATTATGTTTGAGAATTTGAATATTTACTCAACTCTAACCCTGACAAACATAAATGTATACTTTTATATGAAATTATGATATGTTTACAGGTGCATTTGATTTCACAGCTCCTAGATTTTTTCTAGATGTACAAGTGTGTTGGGGAGTAACACTTATTGGGGAATATTAATCTATCTTTTATATGAGTGGTTTTAAAATTCTTTGAAAATACAATAAGATCTATAGTCCATCTTCTCAATAGAAAAAAAATCACTGAAGTTATGACTTTGAGCATCAATTGGTATTTTGCTATAATTGCTATAGTCCAAAAAAGTATATAAGGATTATTATAGCCATTTTTTCAAAGGTGTTATATTTAGGAAAGGGAGAGAAAGAGAACATGATAGAGAGAGAGAACAAAAAAAAGCAAATGAAAAATCAAAAAATTTAGGACATTACCTTATAAAATATTGGGAGCAAAATGGACTTTAACAAATAAGCTCTCATTTGCACTACTGGAAATAATTGTTTGTTTGCTTTTAAGAAAGAAATGACATACGATCAAAAGTGACTTTGAAAATAATTTGTCGTTATTTAAACTTTTAAATTTTTTTAATTAATTATTTTTTTGTTGAGATTCAGGGATGGGGCTGGGTATGAGGAGACTGCAAGTATGCCCCATGAAAGGAGGGTTTCTGAGCAGGTAAAATTAAGGTTCTATTCATCCACCCCATATCTACCAGAGAAGTGTTAATTTCAGAGGTATTACTTTTTGAGCTTCCAAACGAGATTATATTTGAATAAAGGAGTTCATAACTTTCGAAGGATTGAGAACCACTTTTCTAGATGATTGTCCATAAAGATAATCACAAATTGAAGTTATCTCGCCCTGGACAGTTTCTTAGTAGTTAGAGCAGCCACCTGTAGGCCCAAGGGTCAAGGGTTAGATTCCTGGTCAAAGGCAAGTACCTAGGTTGCAGGTTCCTCAGCCCCGGTAGGGGTTGCATATGGAAGGCAACCAATATATATGGCTCTCTCCCACTGATATTTCTATCTCTCCCCTGTTCCCTCCCTTCCACTGTCTCTAGAAATCAGTGGAAATATATCCTCCAATGAGGATTAAAAAAAAGAGAGTGAAGAAGAAACAAATATGCTAAAGAAGAAAAACAAACAAACAAATTGAAGACATCTCAATTGAGGTAACCAGAATCAAACAGAATCTGAGAAGGTTGTATTAGAGGATACACAATCTTATAGGATGCAACAAGGGTGACCCCAGAGAGGTTTTTTTTTATTATTCAAAGTAAATTAAAACACAGGGGCTTTCATGAAACCACTGAGAAGTAGACTTGAAATTAGTAAAATCATTAATCAATTAGTGAAAAGAATTAAGTGAATATCCCAAATGGTAGAAGAGATTCTATATAAAATAGCTGCAATTTGTTTTTTGTAACACTACAGTCATGGTTGAACCTAACATTTTCTTGAATACATCCCTCCTTATTTTAAAGTGATATATGCATATCTACTACCCTTCCTTCTACATCCCATCTTCCAGTTAATCCACAGGGGTCCCACTCTTCTTTGATAGCTAAGACCAGCTAAAGAGGTTTGAATGAGCTTACTGGTTGAAAATAAAGAGAAAGTAGTGGAGTCCTGACTTCTCTTGTTCAAACGCTCTTGCCAAGGCCCTCTGAGGTTTCTCAAGGGGACAATCATACAGAGCTGAAGTTAGAGGAGCCTTAAAAATCACATCGGATAGTCCTTTCACCATGTACTTTATTTCCTCTACAGCCCCTCTGGTGACAGAATATCTAAAACACAGCGAGCTATAAAACAGTGTTAAAGTGTCTTGAGGGAGAGCAAGGCAGGTGAGAGGGTAGAGTCTTATCAAGGAAGCTGGGCAGAGACAGAGCTCCCATGGCTTTTGGAGTGCTCTCATGGAGTCTGTGCCCAAGTCCTTTAAGTTCTGGTTTACTTCCCAATTAAACGTGGTTGCCAGCAAGAGCAATGGTGTGCTGGTTCAGAAGGGAGAAGCACAGATAAAATAATCAGCGATGAGGGATTTGCAGGCATTTCTGAGATCGTATAAACCAAAGTGGACATTTCTTCAGGATGCTATTAGCTACCCTTCTTTCCCCTGTGGGACCTCCCCTTCAGTTTGCTTGCCTGGGAAGAGGCTGCTGAGAATCATTCAAGCCAGTTAAAGAAATTGTTTAAAGTTAGTATCTGAAACACAAGCACATTATAGCTCCAAGTGCTTGGAACACAGTAACAACCACAAAGTCCTTACTTCTTTTCTCCTTTGTACCATTCGAAGGCCGGAGGCGGCACACCTGCACCTTCACATCTTATCAACCCACTGCGTCCGGGGGCCACGGTACCGGATTTAATTTCCTGGATTGTAGGAGCAACTGAGAAAGAAACACACACAAAGAAACCGGTGGGTAAGTACAAATAATCTTCAGCAGAAATAAAACACACATATATTTCCATTTCTTCTCTAGCCAAAGCAATCTTACGCCTGATAGGCCAATGCATCACATTTTTTCAGGGTGTTATGCTTCTAATACAAGACTTTCAGCTTCATTTTTCACGTTGGACACTAGACGAATGTTCTCAGAGCGTGTAGAGTAAGTGCAATACATTTTGGCCTTGCTTCCTATTGGGAAATGGCGTTGGTGAGGGACACACTTCATCTACACTCCAGTCAAACTATACTCCAATAATAGTTCTCAGATATTGAGTGATCACTGGAAGGCAGTCACTGGACTAGGTGGTTTTTGTTCATGATTTCCTCACAGCAATACTTTAAAGCTAGATGGCATTATCCCTTTTACAAATGTAAAAACTGAAACCCGGAGAAGGTAGATGATTTGTCTAAGGTCACACAGCTGCTTAGCTGGAGAATTGGGACTTGAGGTCAGGCATGCTGACTCAGAACCTAAGCTCTTTCAGTATTCTGTGCTTTTCCCTGTCTGCATCCTATGCATTAGCTCTTTAGAGATTTTTTTTTTAAATGTGGTTTCTTCTACCTGGAATGTTGTTCTTCCTCGTTTCCAAGGTTCAAGTGCTAATTTAGGTGCCACCATCTCCAAACTCTTCCCTATTATTGCTCTGGCTACAAACAGTTTTCCCATTTTTAAGTAGTGTTTATAAATTTCTCATACCGAACTAGTATTTCTATCTTGTATCACATTTATGTATGAGTAGCTCAGGATTCCTTGTTAGTTTCCGGGAGGCAGAGTAAATATGTGATCAATTTGACATATTCAGATCTCAGAGCACAATGCTTGGCACAAAATGGTGCTTGAAAAGTTTTTTTGGTAGAATAGTTATTCCTTCATTTATCAAATTGTTATTGAGCTATCAATAACTGTCAGGTATTTCTCAAGGCACAAAGCAGTTAAACTTCCTGACATGATGAAGCTTATTCTCTAGGGCAGGGGTGGGCAAACTTTTTGACTCGAGGGCCACAATGGGTTCTTAAACTGGACCGGAGGGCCGGAACAAACGCAACCTGACCATGCTGGCACTCTCATCTTGGGCTGCTGGTGAAGGAGCGGAGGGGAGAGCAAGAGAACCCTCTGCTCTTTAGGCTCCGCGGGCCAGATAGAACAGTCAAACGGGCCAGATCTGGCACGCGGGCCATAGTTTGCTCACACCTGCTTTAGGGGGATGGAGAAACAGAGTATAAGAATTAAGTATCATAAACAATTAATTTAAAAAAAAATGTTAGAATCTAATAAAATATATGGTAAAACATACAGCAAGGTAAGATACATTAAAGAAAGGAATGGATTGCCATTTTATGTAGGGTAATTTGATTAGGACTCATTGAGAAGGTAAGATTTAAGCAGCACACACAGTCTTCCAGGAAGAGGGAGCAGCTTGTAGTAAGGTCTGAGGGTCCAGCAAGCTGATTTGTTTGAAAGGAAAATCAGTGTGGCTGAAGCAAAGACAGAGAGCAGGAGATGGAATGTGATGGGTAATTTTGTGTCAACTGGACTGGGTCACAGAATGTCTAATATTTGCTAAACATTACTTCTTGGTGTGTCCATGAAATATTAGCATTTGAATCAGTGGACTCAAAAAGCATATTGCCCTCTCCAATAATTGTTTGTATCATATAATCCACTGAGGGACTAAACAGAAAAAAAAGTCACAGAGAATTCACCTCTTCTCTGCCTCACTGCTGAGCTAAGCCAGGCTCTGAGTAGTTATTACAGCATTGGCTCCCGTAGTTTCCAGACTTTCAGACCAAGATTGAACTATACCACTGGCTTTTCTGGGTCTCCAGCTTATAGACAGCATATTGTGGTACTTTTCAGCCTGTATAATCACTGAGTCAATTCCTTATAATATAATCTCTTTATCTACACACACACACACACACACACACACACACACTGAGTGGGCAGATTATTATGATCTCTGAACACATAATAATCTGGCCTCTCAATATATATAGGGCCCAGTGCATGAATTCATGAATGGGTGGAGTCCAGCCAGCCTGTCCAGGGGAAGGGACATGGGTGGTTGGCCGGCCTGCCTGCTGGTCGAACTACTGGTCAAGGGGACAATTTGCATATTAGCCTTTTATTAATAATGGCCAGATTTTTATATGTTCAGATACCATAATAATCTTGCCACTCAGTGTGTGTGTGTGTGTGTGTGTGTGTGTGTATATATATATATACTTTATATATATTAAAAGCCAGATACATGAATTTGTGCACAGGTGGGGTCTCTTGGCCTGATTGGTGATCGAGGCCTATCTGGGGGTGGGTCCAGGGGGAGGGACTCCCAGAAGGTTGGCTGGCCTGGGGGAGGGGCACTGCTCTCAATTGGGGAGAGGGGTCTGGGGTCTGATTGTGGTTGGCCTTCCAGGGAGAGGGGCGACAAGTGGTTGGGGGTGGCTTATTGGGCCCAAATTGGGCCAGTTGGCTACCACAGTGCACATTGTAGCAACTTTTTTTGGTAATTCTGCTGTTTGGTTACTGGGTATATATATATATATATATATATATATATATATATATATATATATATATATATATAAAGTGTGTGTGTGTGTGTGTGTGTGTGTTTGTGTACGTGTGAACACACATATACATACATATATACGTAGGTGTCTGTATATACAGTTGACCTTGAACAACACAGTTTTGAACTGCATGGGTCACTTATATGCAGATTTTTTTCTAGTAAATTCATCAGATCATTGTTTGGAGATTACCTTAGTACTCTAGGCAAACATATCAATTACACTAGGCTAGCATAAGGCAATCATATTGCTGCTTCTTTATTACCAATGCATGAATGCCTATATGTAAATACTAATTTCTTTTTACATTATCTTTTCATTTTTGATGTCTAAGAAGTTCTTTATTTCACCTTCAATTTTAAATGATAGCCTTTCTTGGTAATCTTAGTTGTAGCTCCTTGTTTTTCTTCACTTTGAATATTTCATGTCAATTACTTCTAGCCTGAAATATTTCTATTGGGAAATCAGCTGACAGGCTCATGAGAGCTCCCTTGTTAAGTAACTTTATTTCTCTTAAGATTCTTTCTTTATCTTTAACCTTTCCCATTTTAATTATGATGTTTCTTAGTGTGGGCCTTTTTGGGTTCATCTTGATTAGGACTCTGTACTTCCTGGACTTGTGAGCATTTCCTTCACTAGGTTAGGAAAGTTTTTAGCCATTATTTATTTGTATAGTTTCTCAATCATTTTATCGCTCTCTTCTCCTTTTGGTACTCCTATAATATGGATGTTATGCTTGATGGTGTCTCAGAGGTTCCTTAGACTTTCATTTTTTAACATTCTTTTGTTTGTAGTGGTCTGTTTTGGTGTTTTATGTTACCTTGTTCTCTAAATTGCTGATTTGATTATTGGCTTCTTCTAACATGCTGTTGATTCTTTCTAGTGTAGTTTTCATTCCAGATATTGTGTTTTTCATTTTTAACTGTTTCTTTTTTATTGTTTCTATGTCCTTTGGATCAAATAGTAAAAGTATGTTTAGTTTTCTAAAAAAACAAACAAAAACAAGCCCTATAAAACTGTCTTCCTAAGTGTTTGTACAATTATGAATCACTACCAGCAATGTATGAAAGTTGCTGTTTCTCCACATTCTTGCATTAATTTGGAGTTGTCAGATTTTAGTTATTCTAATAGGTGTGTAGTGGTATCATATTTTTAAAATTTGCATTTCACTGATTATATATAATGTAGAGTGACTTTACACATGCTTATTTGCCACCTATTAAGGTCTTTGGGACATTTTTAAAAATAGGGTTGTTTATATTCTTATTGTTGAGTTTTAAGTGTTTTTAGTATATTTTAGATAACAGTCTTTTATCAAATATGCCTTTTACAAATATATTTTCTCAGTCTGTGGCTTGCTTTTTAATTTTATTGATAGTGTTTAACACAAAGTAAAAATTCTCATTTTAATAAAATCTAGCTTATCAATAATTTCATCCACAGATCATTCTTCTTGGTATTATATCTAAAAAGTCATCACTGATCCCAAGGTCATCTAGATTTTATCCTATTTCATCTTTTAGTTTTATATAAATGTCTTTTTTAATATTTTCTTTCCCACCAATATTTAAAACATAGAATACATATTAAATAGCATTATGAGAAAAAGTTCAATATAATAGGAACCTTGAGGATGGAAATACTAATTCATTCAGATAAATAACTTGAATATATGTGCACTTTGGATATATTTTAGGTTTCTTTTGAAAGCAATAAAAAATGTAAAGAGTTTAAAATACCCTTACAATTCCATCATTTTCTGTTAAGGGTGATAATTCACTTTGAAATTATATACCTCTACATGTATGTGGTATTTTTATTCAGTTTTAAAATTTTCTATTTTAAATATATTTTATTGATTTTTTACAGTGAGAAAGGGAGAGAGACAGAGACTAGAAACATCGATGAGAGAGAAACATTGATCAGTAGCCTTGGTACATGCCCTTGACCTGAATCAAACCTGGGACCTTTCAGTCCACAGACCAACACTCTATCCACTGAGCCAAACCAGTTTTGCAGGTATTTTTATTCTTAATAGTAAAACTTTAACATATAAATCTGATATATATATATATATATATATATATATATATATATATATATATTTCTTTATTTTTTAAAAATATATTTTATTGATATTTTACAGAGAGGTAGGGAGAGAGATAGAGAGCTAGAAATGTCTATGAGAGAGAAACATCGACCAGCTGCCTCCTGCACACCCCCCACCGGGGATGTGCCCGCAGCCAAGGTACATGCCCTTGACAGGAATCGAACCCGGGACCTTTCAGTCCGCAGACCAATGCTCTACCACTGAGCCAAACTGGTTTCGGCTACATTTCTTTATTTATTAAAGTGCTTGACAATAATGCTAAAAAAAATAAACATATTTACCAAAAAAGTCTCACCCATAAGAAAATGTGAGATAAGATACATAACAGTGCACACTTTTTTGTATATGTACTAGAGGACTGGTGTATGAATTTATTGCATGGGGGTGTGTGTCCCTCAGCCCAGCCTATACCCTCTCTAATCTGATACATCCCTTTCACCATCCAGGACTGCTGGCTCCCAACTGCTCACCTGCCTGCCTTCCTGATTTCCTCTAACTGCTTCTATCTGCCAGCCTGATCATGCTCTAACCACTCCCCTACCAGCCTGATTGATGCCTAACTGCTCCCCTGCAAGCCTGATTGTCCCTAACTGCCCTCCCCTGCAGGTATGATCACCCACAACTGCCCTCCCTTGAAGACCTGGTTCCTCCATTGCTGATAATCTTGTGGCAGCCATCTTGTGTTCACATGGGGGTAGCCATTTTGTGTGTTGGAGTGATGGTCAGTTTGCATATGATTTTTATTAGATAGGATAGAGACCTGGTACATGGGTGAGGTCTGGCTGGTTTGCCCTGAACGGTGTCCTGGATCAGGGTGCGGGCTCCCTTTGGGTGTGGGGTGGCCTGGGTGAGGGGCCTCTGGTGGTTTTCAGGCTGGCAATGCCCTCCAGTGACCCAAGTGGAGGCCCTGGTATCTGGGATTTATTTATCTTTTATAACTGAAACTTTATAGCCTTGAGGGGAGGCTAGGGCAGGCCAGGGAGGGTGGAAAGCTTGGCTTCCTCCATTGCTGGGGGCTACTCAAGCATCCTGCTTGCTCTGTGGCCCCAGCCATATTGGTTGGGTTAATTTGCATACCCACTCCTGATTGGCTGATGGTCATGGCTTGTGGGTGTAATGGATGTATGATCAATTTGCATATTACTCTTTTATTTGATAGGATATCTGTAAATATATACTACATATACAGGGTGTCCCAAATGCATACACACTTTAACAGCTGATAGCTCAAATTTTAAAATGAATTCTATTTTTAATAAACACTACCTTTATAATTGATACAAATTGTCTATATACATTTTTGAGGAATACTATATATATATTTTTTTTTGAGGAATACTATATATGTATTTTATATATATATATATATGCACAAATACAAACACACAATCATATCAGGAATTATTTTAATAATAGTTTCTATGCTAAGCAAAGATTCATGTTACCCTTTAAAAGGAAGTAAAATATACAAAAGTTATCTCACCTAATAGTAGACAAACATGTAAATTGAGTACCTCTGCTACGCCCATAGCCAATCAGAGTGAGTATGCAAATTAATCCAACAAAGATGGTGGTTAATTTTCATACATTGGCCCCAGTGCCTGGGTCTTGGGAACATCCTGGCACCCAGGTCACTATGAGGTAGGCCCTGGTGGGCCCTGAGCAGCCTGGGAAGGGCCTGAGCCAGGGGGCTCCTGGGCAGGGCCAAGCCTTCGATCAGAGCCGATGGGGCAGGGGCGCAGCCAGTGATCGGAGGGAGCTGGGGGTCCTCTGTCCAGGCTTAAATCATCAGCTAGAGATTTTAGGCCTGGGCAGTGCCCAGCTGGCGCTTGGTGTGAACTACACAGGAAACACCTTTTCTGACTGCTCATTGGGTAAGCTTCCTGTACGCCACTGGTAATATTCCTAGTAACCTGGGTAATAAGAATCCTAAAAAGTGATCTAGGGTTTTTTCACCACACTAGTGGAGAAAACAATGAAAATATGCTGCTAGAGAGCTAAGAAGTAGCATATTCTACCCTAGCTGGTTTGGCTCAGTGGATAATGCCTAGGCCTGCAGACCACAGGGGTTGGGTTCAATTATGATCAAGGGCATGTACATAGGTTTCAGGGTCCTTATTGGGTGGGGCTCAGGTCAGGGCTCATGCAGGAGGCAACCAATCACAGTTTCTCTCACTTTCATGTTTCTCTTTCCCTTTCTCTTCCACAATCTCTAAAAGTCAATGGAAACAACCTCAGGTGAGGATAAATAATATAAAAATAAAAATATAGATGTCATATCCTAAGAAAGACATATCTTGAAAGTGCCTAAAGAAAGTTGTAATTTTTTCATGGTGAAGGGACTGGAGACTGTGTTGACGAAAACACCTTGGAGGCTGTGGTGACTGGCAGTTGCTGCAGCAGCGGGGTGATGGGTTGGTGCTTTCCCCTGATCAACCTGGTTGCCTCCCACAAAGGGAGGCCAGACTGTGGCTTAGCCGTCAGTAGGACATCCCCTGAGGGCTCCCAGTATATGAGAGGGGGCATATTGGGCTGAGGGACCCCCCACCCTAGTCTATAAATAAAAACCCACCTATTTGTCTATTATTATCACACTGTTTTGCTTGTGAGAGGTATAGATCAGATTGTATTTTCACTCTTGTCCTCACAAACTCCCATCTCTATTTTTCCCTGTCATACTAATGGACCATAATCTTTTATGATATTCAATTGTTATTGAAGATGAAATAACCATATGCAATAGGAGACCCATCACAAGTTTCTATTGATAACCTGGTTAGATCAATTAGTTTCTTGTTTGTCAAGGTGGCCGTGACTCATTACAAACTAAACCATGAAATCTGGAACACAGCCTGAAAACGCAGGCATAATGAACTGAAATAAAAATCTAATTTGTCATTAAAATGCCTTTATGCTGTACAGCATGCATATGGCTCAGCATTAGGTGTTTCACCAAACAAGTTAAAGGCACATAATCCTCTTGTTGGTGATGAACACCAAAAATGTCATATGGAATTGTAAAAAGATGAATCAAAAATTAAAATTGAATATGAGAAAAAAAGTCCCCAGAGTATTTTTTTTTTGGTGTATGTGTGTATTATAGAATTAAAAAGTTATGAGCTATGAGTAATCAATATGGAGAGGAAAGTCTCACATAAATTTCATTTTGGGGCTAAAATTCTTAACCTGAACATGAAGGCTTTATTGTTTATTCTTAAGAATATGAATAAACACTTATTCATATTATTCTACCTCTTTTGAAAATGACTGCTTAAGAGAAAGAAGATTAATCCACATATTTGCTTTTAATACCTTCATAAATTCAACAAATATATTTATTATAGGTCAGATTGATAAAAAATAATTCTCTTGGTCTCATAGGAATATTATTTTTGAGATTTAGGAATTTGGGGGGTTATGTGATTTTTGTGGGCGGGTACATACATATGCAAACAGTAAATATATTTTTAAATTTATATAAATAGTAAGGGATTGATATGAACTGAAATGAAAAGTGAACAAGGTAAAAGAACAGATCCTTACTGATAAGGCATTAATTGAGCAGAGCATTGAATGATGTGAGAAAAGGAATCAAGTGTTTATCTGTAGGAAATTATTAAAGTAAGAGGAAACAAAGAAGTCAAAGGCCTGAATTGAGAGCCCACGTGAGATAGAAACATGCTTAGCAGATTGAAGGAGAAAAAAAGATGATCTTTGAATTTTATTCTAAGGAGATGAAGTTTTAGATATTTGTGGTAGAGGAATGATATGGTTTAATGAACATTTTATAAAGTGTCTTTAGCTGCTGTCTGAAACAAAGTCGCAGATACAGGTGAGGAAATAGCACAGCTGGAAGACTATTTTTTGAATGTTGAGAAAGTCATTGGCCAATCCACAGGAAAGGTGGGAATTGAGATAATTTTAATTAATTAGATCATTTTCCACCTTGCATCTGAATCAACTTATTTTATTTAACTGGCAGTGACAGGACATTTATAGTCAAATTTCCAAGTTTAAATCATTCTGAGCCCTA
The DNA here is from genome assembly GCA_963924515.1 of Vespertilio murinus. Lineage (NCBI taxonomy): Eukaryota > Metazoa > Chordata > Mammalia > Chiroptera > Vespertilionidae > Vespertilio > Vespertilio murinus. Next base: position 49,459,547 of record OZ004706.1, read on the forward strand.
TTACTTTTCATACATAAAAAGAGTTCTGTGGCCACAGAAATGTCTGATGATACCCAGTAAGTTTCTTTTCTCAGAGCATATCTCAGAAACTGTGATGTATGAATTTCTTATCACATGGAACTTTTCCCAAACATATGAGACCACAAAATTGCAAACATTTTTATATATGAGTTTTTGTGGGCCTCTATTTCTTGGGACATATACTGGACAGTTGGACTAGTAGATATCTAAGGTCTGTTCTACATGCTATGTTATGTAATCCATGACTTTTCAGATCAAAAATCATCATTAATTCAGATTCAATAGGCTTATGAGCTATAATGTATTCATGAATGTTATGTGAGAAGACCTCAATTGTTTGCAATATCAAGATATTTATTTGCCAGAAATATAGACCTCACAGCACTTATGATTAACTAATTCTACAACTGGAGCTACTATATATATATATATATATATATATATATATATATATATATATGCCTAAGCAACTGAATGATCTGTCCACTGGTCACTATGATGCACACTGACCACCAGGGGGCAGTCGCTCAATGCAGGAGCTGCCCCCTGGTGGTCAGTGCACTCCCACAGCAGGCACACCACTCAGCTGACTGATGAGCTCAAGGCTGGTGAGCTTAGCTGTCCTGGCAGTGGCGGCAAGTGCAGCAGGACTAGCGGGAACCCGGCAGCACTAGGCCTGGAGTTGGGGCTCCTCCCCGGCCACCCAACACTTCGTGAACTACTACATCCCTTGGGGGATGTTGGACTGCTGGTTTTAGCTAGATCCCTACCTGGCCTGTGGGGATCAACCAAAACCATCGATCCAACATTCCCCCGAGGTGTCCCAGTTTGTGAGAGGGCACAGGCCAGGCACAAATCTATGTACCAGGCCTCTAGTAGCGAATTGTAAGCATGCTTGAATAAGTCATACAAAGCACTCATTTCCCACTAAAATGTTCCATGTCCTAAGAAATCAAACGGGGTCCTTCCTAGAAATGACAATCAAATAATACAACCTGAGTGACTGCTCCCAGAGCCTATTTCTTTTGCCACCACACTCCATTGCTCTGAGAGTTCTGGCCATAGACCAGCAATGCCAGCTGTTTTTACAGGGAGTGGGAGTGAAAATGTGTGCATCTACATGTGTTCGGGTTTCTCAAACTGTTTTTTCTTTCCACGGAGATAGTTTTTTGTTCTGCTCAGATATAATGTCTTTCTATTACATTAAAGTAGCAAAGAAGACCTCTCAAATTGATGATACAAATGGCATCCTTTGGAATAAACTGATTCATCTGTATTGCTGAAATTTAGGGATAGTGCCTTTATGTCAGATTGTATATGACTGTGAGCTGAAAAAACTATGAACATTAAAACAAATTAATTTCAGAAGAATGTTATTATACAGATGTAGGGAACAGCAAAGAACAGATGTTGGGGAAAACCAAGAGTGAAAGGGCATAGAAGGAATATTTAACTCATGTGTGATTAGATGCTTATAAAGGAACATTCTTCCCTTTTCATTTACTCAGTGGGATTATTTTCTTTCATTGTTTAGCCAGTAATTTTGGGATGAAGATAATTGAAGGTTCTTCATCCCAAACTCCAGGCTCTGCAGGTGCAAACAACAGAACCTTAGCACTTGGCACCCAATAAGCCTAATTGAGATTCAAGTTTTTTTTTAGTTACATGTCACTAGCCACAAAACCTTCTTTCTCTCTTGCCATCCTCAATGGGAGGATTGGTTTTGTACAGTTTTATTATTTTAAAAAATAAGAAATAGTGAGCCTTAGTGAACTGAAATAGTTGAAATGAAACTTGAGAGTTCCAATTGCAAAAGTATTTTGAACATCACCCTTTCCCTCTCAAAATGATGAAAAATAATGAAAGTACCATATTAAGTAATAACCACAATAAAGAAGGATGAGAACTCATAAAAGAAAACAAATCATTAAGAAATTCATCCTACAGAAATGACATAAAAAGCATTTACTATGGTAAATAAGTATGTTGACCTTGGTCTAGAATAGATTCTAGAACTTGTGAACTACACTGAAACAGCCTTGATCAAATAGACGGTCTTTTAAAAAAAAAGTCTAAGGTTTCCAGGACATATCAGAGAACACATCATATAGGATGTGTCCAGTAAACTATTGTCACAGATGAAACTGATGATAGTTGCATAATTTGACAATCTTTCAAAGGTTTCCATAGATCCCAATAGAAATGGATCACAAGGTCAATAACCAACTTCTATGAAGCAAGTATATCCTTGCATTATGGAATAATTTCTTCTCACAGAAAACTAAGAACTTCATGTTAATGCTAAGAGAAACATTTTTAAAAGAATTTATTTAGCGATATTTTTTTGTAAAAAGTCACACTACTGAAATACAGCTGAATCATAATCTTCATAACATAAAAGACTTGCACATTGAATTACAACCCCGGCTGCTTTCTCAGGGGATGAAAATAATCCAGTTTATAAGGTATCTCCAGCTCCCCAAGATCTTAAACATTTAGCCAGTGGCAAAATAGTGTAGCAAAAAAGATCTGCTTTACAGTCAAACAAAAGTGGTTATAACATCCATAGTTTACCTAACTCTTCTAAACCTTAGTTGTTTTTTACCTGTAAATTAAATAATGCCTACTTAACAGGATTGTTGAATAGACAACATAAAGTACATCATGGAAAGTGATTACCCCAGTGCTTTTCATCAGCTATTATTAAATAGAAATTATTACAAGTTAAAAGGGTATCACAGATATGCTTCATTTAAAAGCATGGGATCATGATAAGGTCTGAATAGAAAAGGGAACTGATTTAAAAGAAAAACACACACATATTTTCTAGGTACTGTAAACATATGATTAATTTAATCAAAATCTGACCTAGTATATCATTTTTACTCTCCCAGAATTCCATATATCTTACTTTTTTAGTGTAGTTAACCAAGAAAATGCTCTTTGAAAAGCATTTATGGTAAATCTTATTTCTTGTTGACCAAGAAGGAAGAGGCATGAGCTCATAACTATGATACAAAATAAAAACTGTATGGAACACAAAAGGTATCCTCTCATGAAAGACATGCAATAGTGAAGTACATTATAGGTTAGAGCATACAGAAGAACAGTAAGGCATAAAAAAAAAGGATAAATGTATTTTTCAGTTAATCATGTGATGAGATCGTTTTCTTTTATACAAGAACAACAATAATAAGTGGAATTTCATATATAAACTTGACTTCCATAGTTTTATTAAACATGTAGTGTACTAAGCTGTTATCTCGGATAGCTTATGTTTGCACAGATACATAAAAACAAAATATTTTGTAAAACCTTTCAGAGCTAAGATAGCAATTGCACATTAAGTCTGATTTTAGGCACATTGGTGAAGGCCCTTGCATTAGTCCCTTAAACTGTCAAATAAAAATCTGTGCTTTTTTTTTTAAAAAAAACTACAACATCAGGGATCCTTTTCCTAAATTTATAGTTTGATGCTTTTATAATAATAAATGTGTTCAAAGCGGCTAAATATATGCAAGCTCTCATTAAGTCATTTATATTGTAGTGTGAAAGGATCTGATAATGTGTTGATTATTAATGTGTATCTGCTAGAAACCATCAAAGAATGAATGGTTGGGTTATCTGTGACTCATGAAGTTGATAAAAGAACAATAAGGAGAGAAAGGGTTATATAATGAGGAGTTTGCTGGTGCTTAGGCAGAATTCATTCATATATAATGTTTTTGGCAAGGGTTAGCACTAGTGAAATTACAGCTTGAAGTAGCTCTTCCCTTATAGTCAGCAATGCTCACTCCAGAGATGCATCAACTGTAAAATGTCTGAAATTTTTTGGGCCACCAGTTTTATCAATAGGAATTAAATGGTTCACTGTTTTCCTAGCTGGTGAAGCCAAACTTTCTTTCTTTAGACTTCACTCATGATTTGATCTCTTCTCTGTTGTCAGTCATGCTGAAACTATGGTTGTATATGATTGATTTGGATATGTGGGATACATTTGCAAGAACTGTGAAGTTGGGATTTCCAAAGGCTTGTCTATTCTCAGCATGTGCTATCTTGACTATCTTGTAACACATGTTGCCCATTAATCTAAACCTCCTTCTGAATTCTTAAACATTTGAATGCATTATTTTCCTATTAAAGCTATTATACATTTCCTAATATAAAATTATTTTTTAGTGAATACCCCAAAATAAAGATGAGAAGAATTCAAATGCTTTCTTTAGATTACCCAGAAAACATGAAAATGTTGTTAGGAATTTTTTCTCATGAGGAAAATTTTCTAGTTGTGGTAATCAGTAAAGATATGTTATTTAAACTTCTATTCTGTGTTTTGTTGTTGTTGCTGTTGTTATGTTTCAAGTCATGGTTCATTTTCAAAGATTGATATTGATCTCTCAGAATATGAATAAATTAGTCATATATAAATTTAATATTTTTGCAGTCCATAAATGTTAAAAAAATGAGAGCAATGCAGATGTGTTTGGTAATAGATGGGAATAACACCAGTGGAATCTTTCCTTGGGCTAGTTTCTCACCAGACCATGTTTCTCTCTGGCCCCATGGCAACTTCTTCAAGGACCCAATAGTACATGTGAAGGCCCTGGGAGCCATGAGTTGGTATGGTGTTGTCCCTATGCTGAGTAATCACCGGACCTGATTTTTTAGTTGGCTGAATGGCTTATTATTTCTTTTTGTTTCTGTGCCCTTCAATAATCTTAAAATAGCACATTTTAAAAGCTGATTAGAATTGTTTAAGTCTAAGAAAGTGAACAATTCATATTACTAATATATTCTAAAGAGTTATTTTCCAAACATATTCTTAGAAAAAAAGAAAGCATTTTAGTAGATAAAAAATGAAAATAAGAATAAGATTTATATTATAAAAATACACTTGTAAACTATTCTTTTCTCCCTGCCCACCATCCTCAAAAGCATGACAAAGAATGTTAGACGTCTTGCAAGAATATAGAAATGTGTTAAGTGAATGACATTTTCCAAAAGTATAGGCACAGATCCCCTAGTAAGAAAATGAGCATTGAACTGAACCATTTCTCTTCTCCATGTATTTTGAGGTGGCAATCCACTGTGTCCTTACACCTGCATCATAGAAGTTGCATTGCTATAGTATTTCTGTGTGATTTAAAGAGTAAGGCAACAGAGGTCATGACAGTGACACAGATGTTCTTCATGCATAGACTTGCCATAAACTTATGAACAAGTAGAAAAACAACACAGCAGAAAAAGATACTGGATGTAGAATTGAGTGGTAATTTTCCTTTGCATTTGTAAAACACAGTTTTGCATGCTTCTATTTATGGAGAAAGCAAAATCACAGCAAACATAATACATAGAAACTAAAATCAAAAGAATAAAAAGACATAAAGTAAGAGAGACATTTACCCACAAATAATATATCTTAAAGAAATCAAAAGATGTGGGTGGAAGGGTGGTAAAAGCACTGTAATTTTCATAAACAATAGTATGGAATATTTGAGAGTATGAATGTTTTACAAAGAAAAAAATGTCATCCTTCATAAAATGATTAAGCTAAACATGGTACGAGAAAACTCCAACAGCCAAAGTAATTTAACAACTAAAGAGTGTGTCAAGAAAAGAAAAGTCTGACTGACAAGTAAGAAATTCCATGTTAGCACCAGCAGAACACAAATGTTTGGGCCCTTTATCCCTTTGCTCAGAAAGAATATATATATTCTTTAATATATATTATATAAGAATATATATATATTCTTTAATATATATTATATAAGAATATATATATATATATATATATATATATATATATATATATGTATTCAGCTGCTGCCCTCCTTGTCATCTCAATCTTATTTAGTGCCCCTTAAGTCAAAACTCATGAGATTCTTCTCTATTTATTGCACTCATCCTCCAAAACTTATTTATGCATTCGATGAACAGTTGCTATTACCAGTTCACAAATGCCTTTACAGAACATTCCCAAGTCTTGAGAAATTCTATAATTTTATAGGTCTGCCTTTAAAATGTATCTTATCACTCCTCACTACCCTATAACTACTATGATGGTGCAAGCTAACATTATCTCTTGCTTGGAAATCTCATTACCAGTAACCCCTGGTTTGGCCTTTCCCCCTCGATAGGCCATTCTCAGTGTCACAGCCATAGTGTTTCTGTTAAAACAAGACATCCTCCACCCTTACTACTACACATGACAATGCTCTGGCTTCCCCCTTCCCTCAGAATACAAGTCAAATGCATTACAGTAGTCCACAGATCCCTAAGTAACCTGACTTGCCTGCTCTTTCTCTGACCATACTTCTGTCCATTTTCTCTCTTGCCCAATCAGCTCTGGCCACAATAGACTGACTACTACAATAGATATTCTTGGAACATGTAACAAGAATGTTCCTACTTCAGGTTCTTTATATTTGGTTATTCCTCAGTCTGGAATACTCACCCCTCAGGTATAGGTATGTCTTGCTTGCATCTTCATTTCCTTTTAGGCTCTACTCCAACTTCACCTTAGTGAAGGGGACTACCCTGACCCCGTATGTAAAATATAATTTTATTCCCCTATGTACAACCCCTTCCTTCTTAACCTTCATTATTGTACGTACTCATTAATAATAATTCCATATGACATATGGACATATTTACTTTGTTTGATGATTGTCTTTTTTCCCTCATTGAAAAGTACAATCCATACAGGAATTTTGTGCCTGTAAAATGAATAATGCAATGTCTGCAAATAGGTAACCTTCATGTTTTTGCTATATAATGATAAGCTTGTTTTTTCATCCCTATAAACTTAGATTAATATGCAAAATACATATTATCAATATATAATCAATAATGGATATATTTAATATATCTTACATAACAAAAGGCTAATATGCAAATAGATTGAATGGCAGAACAACCAGAACTGAAAAACTGCTTGTTATGATGTGCACTGACCACCAGGGTGCATGTGCGGAACATGGCAAGCATTGGCCAAGGTGGGGTGGTGGAGCAGGTGAGCGAGTGCAGGCGCCAGACTAAGGCGGGGCACAGGTGTAATTGGGGTGAGCCTCTGGTAGTTACTGAAAATTCTTTGCTCCTGTGTGCTGCTGTCCTGCCTGGCGCTCATACCTGCTGCCAGTGCCCAGAACTAGTCTTAATCACTCAACATCACATTGATGTGGGTGTGATTGGTGGTTGCTGGCCCTGATCGCCCCTGACAGTTTCTCCACCTCTCCCTGCTCCTAAGGGGCAATGAGGGCAGCAGCTGCTGCTCACACCTGCTGACTGCACCAGCCCCACTCACACCTGCTGCTGGCACTGGCCCCAACTGCTCCACACCATCGGTGGGTAAGAGTGGGGCTGGCACTGTCAGTGTGTGGGAGCGGTGGCGGCAGTAGCAGGGCTGCCAGCAGACAGGGGACTAGGGGTCATGGCAGGGGGGACTGGCTGGGGGCACGGAGGATGGGCTGAGGACCTCCCTCGTCCCCCTCCCCATGCCTACAGCAGCTTCGTGGCCCACAGTTCCTTCCAAGGTACACAAATTCATGTACTGGACCCCTAGTTTATTATATCTATTTATATATTTAATTATATTTAATATATTCCTTATAGTACTTAGATATTATTTGAAGCAAAGTATCTGAAAGTAAATGGTTAACTTTAGCATTTGATTCTCATATACAATATAATATCAAATGTAATACTATATAGCTTGAAATTAAAATACCATATTTCTGGACAGTAGAGTTCTAGGAAAAAAAATCAAGCAGTGTTTGTCTATGGCTTCTACCAATATATTGTGGCTCAGAAAGCATTTACTGGTAACCTTTGGGATTATGCCATATTTTAGTCAGCTATTGCCACTCTAATACTGTGTAACAAAGAGCCACCACATCTTGGTGACATATCACAGTCAGCATCTATTTCTCATTCATGTGTCTGCTCTCTGTCATATCTGTAATGCCCATTAGCCAAAGTAGTAGTCAAGTCATCAATGAGCCATTCTGGCTGAAAGTCTCTTCCACACTAAAGTCACAGAGACTTCAATGGGTTTGCCTGAAAAAGTTTATTTTCCACTAAGGGTTTCTTCTTACTGCAATAATCTTTTGAGATAGCCTAGTCATAGCATCAAAATAAATTATTTCAATGTGTGTGTGTGTGTGTGTGTGTGTGTGTGTGTGTGTGTGTTTTAGCTGTTTCTTCCAAGCTGGAAAGAAACCTGTAATTGATAACTAAACCAAATGTTCTCAGGGCATTTTAAATGCATAATTCCTAAAAACCAAAATTGGTAAAACAATAGACAGACTCTACTGACATTCATTTAGCTAAAGAAAATATGCAACAACACTAGGTAGAACAGGTTTTGTCTTTTAATATTTTAATAAGCTTTGGGAATTTCATGCCTATTAGTTATGTTCCCCTAATTACTCATTATATTTCTAATATGCATTTTATATTTAATTGCAATGCTTATAAAAATTTGGTATGGACAATAAATTATTATAACTAGCATGTGCATAATGATTATGAACTGAATTTATTAACTTTGCTACTACCATTCAGTTTTGGTAACTTTCAGTTTCACCTTGATGATTAACCACATTGTCAAATTAAACAAATATTTGTATAAAATTAATTGTTAATATCAAAAGTAGTGTCCTCTTTTTTTTCTTGCCAATTTTCATCAAAATTTATTTTTATTAGCTGTTCATCAAGAGACAAGCTCACTTAAAATATTAAAGTCTTATTATTTTTTCTTAATTATTTAAAGATTGTAGGCTTGTTAAGACATTTCAACTGGGAACCCAATGCCAGGTGATTAGAAGCTTTCTTCCAGGTAATGGTGAGTGGTTTGCTGAGATGTCAGCTTACTTACATCTCAAACACAGAGGTATGCAATGAAAAAATGATAATTCTCATATTTTATAAACAATGAGAATAGTTTGCTTATATCAATGAGAATTTATTTTCCCATTTGGCATAAGTATTTCCACAAGTCTCAGATGTTAATTCTTTGTCAATTATTTATATTAAAAATACTAATAGCTGCAGATTAATTTTCTACCTTGAAATTTGGTTCAGTGTCTGAATCAAGTAGGCACTCAGTACATGCTAGTTGATTATTAGAATGGTAATAAGATTTCCTTGTAAAAATTCACATTCCCTTAGAGAGAAATAAAAATAACTAGAACTTGAATGTTAATGAAAACATATATTTGTTAGTTGAAGTCTATATTTTTGGATACCAGATAATCTTATTCGTGACCTGGGTAATATTTATCTTCAGTGAATAAGGAAAGGTATGAAAGACAAAGGTCATGCAAGAATAGGCAAGGATGATTTTATTCCTTGATATAAATAGAATATAGCAGCTAAGAGCTCTGCATTAATAATTCAATTAGGATCTTAGCTCATAATTAGTTACTAGTTGTGGAATACTATATGCATATGGTAACATTTAAAAAATTTTAATAGTTTTGAATGTTTTTATATAAAGAATGAGTACATAAGTATATAAGGAAGGCCTTGAAAATGCAAGGTATATCACAAATACTACTGCCACCCTGATTCAAAGTGATTATTTGGCAGAGCAATGCAGGTCAATTAGCATTCATCTTTCTCAAATCCTCCAGAATCATTTATCCATTGATGAGTGTAGTATGTATATATATATGTATACATAAATATATGTCTATATTTGCATAATTTTAAACCACTTACATGTCAGCAGTTGAACACTTAGAATATAGTTATAATAATCTCATATGTCATTCCACTACTTACTATGTACTTACACTATAGTTTGCCTTTTGTATTACTTTTATGAAAGCAATCATCTAAAAATGTGTGTATTTTATATATTAATTAATATTGTTTAATTTCTATGGTAGCAGTATTAATAAGAAAATCATAATATATAATCATTGATTTTTTACAGAGAGGAAGAGAGTGGGACAGAGAGCCAGAAACATTGATGAGAGAGAATCATCAATCAGCTGCCTCTTGCACACTCCCCACTGGGGATGTGCCTGCAGCAACCAAGGTACATGTCCCTGACCGTAATCGAACCCAGGACCCTTCAGTACACAGGCCGACACTCTATCCACTGAGCCAAACCATTTTTGGCTTAATGCAGCATTTTGTTAAGAAATGTACACTGCATAAATATTTCAAACTATTTTTAAGAAGACTTAATTCTAAGAACTTAAATTACATTGAAATTGAGTTTGTGCCAAATTGTATATTCTTCTTGGTAATATAATACATAATACTAGAATGAATAAAATTTTTTTCCTGTTTCTCTATCCATTTTTCTGTTATCTATGCATTTGATTATGTATGCCTAATCTTAAATTTTCATAACTAAACAGTCTGTGCCTTGTCTATGCATGGAACTCTTGATTCTTGCCATCAGGAATTCTTTGTCATCTTGTCAATAATTATATATTTTAGTCCCTTGGCAGTCACATTTTAATATGGGTTGTTGACAGGAGAGCAAAGGCTTTGATTGTGAATAGGGCTCAGATTCAAGAATTTGCCCTTGCAATGGCACCACAATTTGACATAGCCCCCGAAGACTTCAAAGTATCACAACACTGGCTGGATAATTTCCTTCAGTGAAGTGAACTGTCTTTAAGAAGATCTACAACATTGTTTAGGTTGGAAGATACTCAAGGTATTAAGCGAGCACTTGCATTCAAGTCCTTTATTGATGATGCTGACTTCTCTAAATACAATCTTTCCAACATGATTGCTATGGATGAAACTGCAGTATTCATGGGCCAATCATCTCAAACAACAATTGGACAGCTGGGTGCCTCCTTAGTGTACATTCCCTCCACTGCTTACGAAAGTGCATGTGTTTCCTGTATTTTGGCAATTCACCTGGATGGCATTAAAATCCCACCTTTAATCATTTCTAAGGGCAAGAAGGAAAAGATTGAATGTGTTTTGGGCATTTTTATTCTTGAAACTGAAAAAGCCTGGGCCACACAAGCAGTTATAAGGAAGTGGGTCAATGTAATGCTGCTGCTTGTTCTGCGAGGGCGCCAAAGGGGTCTGCTAGTCTGGGAAGCAGCCAGCACTCACCGCACTAAATACATGAAGACATTTCTTCACAAAAGAAAAATAGATCAGATAACGATTCCCGCAGGAATGGCGGCCTATCTCCAGACTCTTGATATTGCAATAAACAAGCCATTCAAAGACAATTTGCACATGGAAATTAATGACTACATTGAAAATAGAATGGAGAGAAATCAGTGTGGAAACTTTGTGAAATATAAACTGCAAGAAGCTGTGACTTGGCTAAAGAATTCATGGGAGAAAACCACTGACAATTGCATTGCAAATGCACTGTGAGCAGGCTACCTTGACAAGAAGTACTTAGTTAAAGACAGTGCTATTGCTAAACATAAGAGATTTGATCCACTGATTCTGAAAGAAATGGAGTCACAAGAAATTCACCAGGAAATTCAGGAATTGGATTGTTATGATGATGTTCCAGAAGATGATGACATGATTGTCATTGAATAAATGAGTAAATTCTTGATACTGTAGGATTCACAGTTTGTCTGGTTTGTGTTAACAACTACCGTACTACCGTACCATATACAGGTAATATATTTCCTTTATTTTCATTTAACAATAAATGTGTACCGTATTCTTCTTCATGGAAAAATAAGACATCCCCTGAAAATAAGACCTAGCACATTTTTGGGAGCAAAAATTAATATAAGACACTGTCTTATTTTCGGGGAAACAGGGTAGAAGTTCTATGTATATTTCATACCTTCCTAGTCTTTTGTAAACCATTTCATTTTTAGTCTTTTATTTTTTATATTTATTATCAAAATGGTGGAAATAGTTTTCTGAAAGGCAAAGGTAAATAGACTTTCATGTGACAAGTAAAACTATGAAAGATTAGAATTACTATCAGGGCAAGGTTTATCATGGAATGATGGATTTACAGGAAATAGCACTGAATCATTATCATCAAAGGCAAACTTCTCTATTTTGAGAGAAAATTCCATAAGATCCTATCAGATTCTAATGTTTCCTAAGATATATTATCAAGTAATATTTTCCTGACATCCATGGTATGTTGGTTTTTGATTTTATAGAATGCCTGCACTATTTTGAGTTAGCCATCATATTGTTTGTGGTTTTCAAAAAATTATTAAAACAACTATTATCATAAGTGAATGCTATTCAATGGAAACTTTAGTTATGAGCATAAAACATATGTTCCACTAAGCAACAATCTGGATAGTATTTATAAATGTGCCTAGGGTTCTTTAAATGAGTCTTTTCCTATATCTCTAAGGTGCTGTATACCAGGTCCTCCAAGTCAGGGAAAGGACTGGAGTAAATGTCAATGTAGATGCTTACAGGCATTTATGTGGGGAACAGGAGTAGAATAAATAAATAGACATTTATTGTATGAACTATATGGCATACAGACTATCAATAAAGATTTGCTCTATGTTTCCCTTTTTCTGATAGGGAGGAAAAATTGGTATTACATTTCCCATAGTTACGGGGTTCTGATAATATAGTGTATGTATCTTGATATATACGACTAACATAAAATACTTTGATATGCACTCCCTTTATATGCATAGGCCTAGACAAGCCAAATAATCCAGGGCACTATTACATATCATCAAGCTTCAAGTTTTTAGAAACAAATATTCATCAACTAACTTATACATCCTAGAAATTTAGGGCATTTACAGATGAATGAAATAAATTCCTTTCAGTTCAAAGTGTTAGGCTTTTCTCATATTATTGTTTGATTATGTGTTCAATTTTATGTGATTATATAAAAGTAAAACATCCTAATATAAAGTTAAGGAGAAAAAGATGAAAGGAATGCTTAGTTTAACTGAGATGAACTTCACAGTGATGATTAATTTTTAGGTATATAATTTGGTATGAGGCAATTTAATTTCCATGGATAGCAAAGATAGCAGTGATTGAAAAAAAAGTATAAATGTTTTCTTCTTATAAAAAGTATAAACGGTCTATATAAACTTTCATATGCTAGGCAATTTTAATCATAATGAAGGTAGAATGGGGAACAGTCACATTGATGTCACTATGGCTAATCAATATTTACTAAGTATTGTAAATACTTGGGAAAAGGAGAAGAAAAAGGCAAAGGATGAAGAGGAAGGGGGGAAGGAAAGGAAGAATAGTGTTAGCTGAATAATAGTATTAGCTGAGTACATATGTCACTTAACCCATGTCACTATCTCTGGCATCATAAACCCATTCTGTCCTCACTCATACAGTCCCTACCTAAGTACTAATAATGAGAATTAATCTAAATTAAGCATATATTAAGTGCAAATACAGCAAAGTTATTTAAATGCATTATCTTAAGAATACATATATCTTAAGAAGTCTGAAGCTATTTTATTTTTATCTTAAGGATGAAAAATTTGAAATTAGAGAGGCTGAATCACCAACCTCTAAGTAAAATCAAATTTACTTAGCTGACAAATTAGATTCAAGTCCATATCTTTCTCACTCAAATTTTTTTCAAAGAAAAGAAATGGGGAAGAATAGTTATAAAGAACCATTGATCAGACTGTCAAACTATAGCGGGAAGGCAAAGGAAGATGGGGGTGGGGGAGCTGTAAGAGATCAATGGAAGGCCTTGTATGCATGCATATAAACATAGCCAATGGATACAAGACACGGGGGGGATGGGTGGTGAAGGCATATGCGGGGGGCGGGTAGGGGAGGATGGGGGGAGGAAAAGGGGGAAAAAAGGATACATGCGTACTACTATTTGCAATGCTTCAAACAATAAAAAAGAATTCATTACACAGGTAAACATAGGTTACTCCACAAGCAGTTTGGAACTGGCTATCTCTGCTCATTTAATTTCATTGTGAAAGAATAATCTTTTCATCTCAATTGAGATACCACCTCCTCCTTGAAGATCAAATAAATCCTTCCAGAAAGATATCATCCCTCCCTCCAGCTGGACCTCATCTTGCGGATCACATGGGCCCTGTTCACATGGCGGCACAGTGCAGCTTTAGAATGGATTTAAATTCTGTGAGTCTTTGAGCTCCACAATCCTGTTTACTCCTTGGCACAATGGAACACACACCTTCATTGTGGAGTTGTTGTAAAATTAGATTATAAAAACAAAGCATGTAGCGAGTTTTAATGTTTCATTCTCTAAATTGGATGTGAACTAGATAAGAACAAAGACATTCTTCATATACTTAAAATTAACCAGAGGACCAGCATACATGAGTACAGAAAATGAAATTCAGCCCATTATTTCCCATCCCAATGAAGGACAAGGTACATGACAAAAGCTAGCATAGGCTGAACACTGATTTTGTGCCAGGAACTGCTCTCAGCACACACAGTTCATGGGCTAACACATTTAAATTTCACAACAATTCTATAAGTACTATTATGATTTCCATTTCACAGCCGAGAAAAGAGAAGCAAAGTGTCTGAGGTCACACTCTTAACTGCTACCATTTTATGGATAATAACCTTTGGATTTAAAAACTCTTCATATTCATAGAAAGGACCATTATTAACATACTGTGGCATTTCCCATAATGTTTCCACCTGTGGCCATAATGCTAACTGTAAGTATTTTCTGAATCTTTTAAAATTACCATGTTTCCAATATTCAGGACCTGTCTCTGGATAATACCACAGTGTCAGCATATGAAGGGAAAAAGTGGCCAGTACATTTTAATAGCTGTACTCATACTCATTTCACCTGGTACAAGGGGAAGGTATAAAATAAAGATATAACGAATGAGAGTAAGTCTATACCCCAAACTCACACCCTTATGTGAAAGCTAAAAAAAAATCTCCCGTGCAGGTACCACGGTGTCAAAGGGAAGGCACATCCATTTTCTCAGCCCCATGAGCCAGTGGAAAAGGCACAAAGCAAGTTCCCCATGCCAATCAATGGCTTTGTCAACGAGGTGAGTTTATGCTTTATCATTTTCATCAGCAGAAAAAAAGAGTTGCAATTACTGAGCATTTTCACAACTCTTCAATGTGTGGCTACAAAGAGCTCGTTCAACAAAGCGCCTTTTCATCACAAAGGTTTGTGCTCCTATTTCTTTTGTTGCTCTTGCTGAAGACATTTTGTCAATATTTTCCCAGTCTCTGTGTTTTGAGTAGTATGGTTTAGTGTCCATGATGGTCTAGCAGTAGGATAGAAGAATGTGAGTGTGTGTGTGTGTGTGTGTGTATTTTGTGTAGGAAGATGGAAGAAGAGGTATAGTCCTTTGACACTATTATTTTTAGAATGTTTTATCCGAGCAAATACTGCACTGCTGGTGAAGAGAGAAATCAGAGTCCCCAACTATTATTCATTTGTATTTGGGCTGCAGGCATTTGTGACCTGCCAAGTAATGTGTGTGGGCCCAACAAGCATGTGACATTGATGCTCCTGTGTAGCAGAGGCAGCATGAATAGAGATGAACATTTTATCTATAGTGACTTCATGATGTATTAGCAGAGGGGTTGATGAAGGGGAGGGCGGAACACAAACCAATAGGTCTCTCCAAGGAGAAAAATCAGGTCACTCAGCACACAATTCCTTTCTTCAGTCCTAAGGATGATTTTGACTGTTTTTGCAAATAAACATTCATGGATCCAAACAGAACTGCTCTGCTTTTATTTTTTCACTGAAATGCTCAATTCTAGCCTTATGTATTGCCTGCCCTTATGACTCATATGCTCATTTACACAATTATAGGCCAACTATGTGGCTTCTATTATTGTTCTCTAAGAGGAAGTAATGCTGGCAATGTGAATGAACCGCTGTTCAGTGAACAGTTTCCACTATGGGTTACCTCATTGAGAGACCAGATTATGTGTTAAATGCAGTTCAACATGGGATTCTCTCTTGGTTGCTCTGTGGCCACGCTGCTATCACAATGGGAGCAGAAACCTTGGCTGTGGAGAGAGCTGTACATATGCAAAATTGGCTCTGTAGAGACTCATGGAGCTCAGGACTTTAATCTGCCTGGAATAAGGAGCTTCCCTGAAACTGAAATCATGCTCTTAGCTTCAAAAGATACATAGCAGAGGAGATGTCTCAGAGTGTTAAAGTGAATTATTTCTCTTCACAGCATTCTCTATTCACCCCTAGTGACTCAAACCAGGAAACAACATAAATGGAATATCCTGGCTCCTTTTAATGGTAGGAAGTTCCTGTCTTAATGAAAGTGATGGAGCATGAGAAGTGGTTGGTAAATTTTAAGTCTTGGGAATTGAGTATTCCTACCCATCTAAATCTCTCCCAAGGTGACAATTACTTAAAAATAAAGTTCTTCATTAATAATTCAGTATCGACTAGAGGAAATTATTTCAAGAGTTGAATATATATAAGAGCTTAAATATTCAACCTCAGTTTGGAAGATGAAGAAGTCATTTATAATTTACTAAAAAATTCAGAGCTTTTGACTACAACACAAAATTCAATGACTAACTTGGAGTGACTAGATATCTGCCTTATTAATAGATTGAAATGAATGGACAAAAAAATCAGACATTATTCTGTTTTTGTGTGTGTTCGCAATACCTAAGAGTGCTGGACACACAATAAAAACTCAATAGACGTGAAATGGATGGTGGATAACTCTTCACCATTGGGCAATTAACCAAAACTTCTCAAACAAAAAAGCTCCTCCAAAATCTTTGTAGAGAACCAGCTGCTAATTCTGCTGGTGTTGATTTTGCAGAACCCACACAACAAAGTATGTAAATCCACTAACTCAGATGGCGTTTCTGAGGACACTGCTCATTACGACTGTATAATAAATTGGAGTGCACAAGTCACCATTAGCACAGAACAGCTTGTTTGGGTAGCAAAGACAGCAGCTGTCACAGCTTGACAGCTTTCTTGTTAGTAAATCAGCTTTACTGACAGCTTATTTGATTGAGAACCACTGTTCACTGACAGTGTGTTATAGCTGATATACATATGTATCTCATGAAAAATGAGACAGTTGCTGAAAGTTTGAGGAGCTACTACTCTGTGAACTACATTAAAAAAGTATGAACTTCTTAGGAAGCAGGTCTACTAGTGCATAAAACATTTTGCGTACTGAAAAACAGAATGGTACTAGCAAAGGTACACATGAGAGCAATGATGAGTGACCCAGTAGTCTCATTTCTGTGCATTGTTTAAATGTCTTCCTATCATAATAATTTTATTGGCAACCAAATGAGGCCAAAATGAAAATAGAACCTTTGGGAGAAGCCCATTCATCTTACTTCTTAAATCTTGGAACTGTCACAGGATAAATGTCAGAGTGGGAAGCATCCCTTTTCAAATTCGCACTTGGGATAGAAGTACCATGAGCAGACAGGGGATGACATCAGTAAGAAGAACTAGTCTTGGATAAGGCAGGTGAGTGTGATGTACACTGCCTAGCACATACTTGACACTCTATTTCAATGCTGAGAAGTTTCTGTTCAGCCAGAGTAGAGATATAGGAATAACAATAGTTTATGTATTCTTGAAAAGTGACAAGAATAACATCTCACTGGAACAGAAGTACCACTTTGATTCATTTGGTCTTCTCTGCAAGGTTCACTAATCAATGGACCCTAAGCTTTTCTTTAGAAAGATACATATGCTTGGGGCCTTAGGAAATATGGTGAGTTATTGCATTTACCCGATCACTTTGTCCAAGTTCCCATTTTTCATCATTGCCAAATTAGGCAGAGTTTCTGGCTTCTATGCAAAATGCCTGAAGGTCAGAGAGTAAAGCAGCTACATGCATTGATTGGGATAGGCTGGCTGGGTGTGCCTCTCACTACTGGCAAATCCAATTGTTCTTGGTGTAGGTGCTGCTGATAATGCATGGCAACATGGACAGAAAATAAGTATTTGAACAAATTTTAAAATGTTTGTGGAATAAAGATAAAGTATAAAGATGATCATGTTACAAAAGAGAGGAACATTAAAATATAATAGGATGGGTATATGGAAAGAGAGAAAGTAAGAGGAAAAAAGGAAGGAAGGAAGGAAGAAGGGGAGAGAAGAGAAAGAAAGGAAAGGGTATGGGTGAAAGGGAAGGAAAGGGGAGAAAGATAGGGGAGAGAGAGGAAAATAAAAGGGGGAAGAAAGAGAAAGAATAAGAAAGAGACCATGTGTATATCAATGAACTATTTTAAATGGTTAAGGAGATCACAGATTAATTAGGACAGTGGGTTTTTTATTTGTTTGTTTAATTTGTTCATTCATTCACTAGATTCACTGGTCTTAAAATAGACTGTTCTTGTTCTAGTATTTAGTATACAGTGGGTAATCTATAAATGATTCTTATAGCTTACAGTAGGCAATGTACAAATATCTGTTTTATAAAAGTTGAATGTGTTTCTTCCTCATCTCTTTTGAAATTTCTTCTGAGAGCCTATAGCAGCAAGAGTCTCAGGCAGATAGATATGTCATTGTTTTACCTAGTATTGGACTTGCGAGTATTACTGTGAATTTTAGGCAGGGCTAAATATACTTATGAGTGAATAAGAAAAGTTAAAAACTAAATAAACAAAAAAAAGAGTACAATCAATCAGATAAAGGAGCACAGCCATACATTTGGGGTTGCCAATCCCTTTAAATGAAGGTGATTGCTATTCATTTGGGGCAATAAGATCAGCCTGATTAAGTAGGCTGAGTAGGTATCTTTAGTGAGATAGGTGAGATGAAATGGCATGCACCCCAGATATTTCCCCTACCCTCCTCTAACCTGACCTGAAGTTTCCCCAATCCTTCCCACACTTAGGCTTGTCAACAAGTCCATAGAATACAATTTTCAAAGTTCAACCTTTTGGACAGAAGAGATCTTTTGTTTCAAGCAACATGTCTTTTGAGTGATCATGGTAATGTTGGTGAGTTAGTGATTGTAGGAGTATCATGCTAGAAAAAATGAACTACTGGAAAACTGGTGATTGAATTTGAGAAAATATTGCAAAGTCAAGCTGCAAAGGTTGCATCAAAAACATTAATTTCATTGACTTTTCAACTGCACTGGGCTAAATATAGCTGAAAGTAATATATCAGCCTGCTATGCTGCCTCTGTAATTTCCAAAGACCCACACTTAGGAAGCCAGATAAATGAGAGAAAGAACCAGTGTTTAGGAGAGGGAAGGATATTGTTATTCTTTACATTGCTACTACCCAAACATAATTCAAACACAAATGCATATGCATGTGGGTGGTTGCTACAGTTTGTAATCTTCAAGTTTCTTTGAATTATGGTTCAGAAATACTGTAATTTCCCTAAATACAACAGCACATCAGAAACAATCTATACTCCTTTAAGTGGTAAATAGAATGCATTGAGAACTGGCATTTGATATGTTTTGGAATCATAAACAGTCAATAAAAATAATTAGTTAGCTTTTATAATGGATTTTGTAAAAACTGAATCATTTAAATTCATAACCATGAACAATTTGTGGTGGTTTTAATGACTTAAAGAAAATGTTTTGTGTGGACAAACATTAGGCCAGAGGGAAGGGAAGACAAAGTAGCAGAGCATTCTTCTCTTGCCCAGTGACTCCACACGCTGCCAGTGGCCGAGCTCCCAGCAGCCCAGGGAGCAACACATTCAGCTGGGAGCAAAAGCCAGCACCACCACACTGGCTCTCACCCACCCAGATTTTGAGCCTTGTAACTCCGACTGCTTCTTCTGTTCTCTGTCTGATTTCATTCCTCTGCAACTGTATTAATCTCACCTTCAGGCCTCAGCTCTAGGTTTTTTCCCCTTGGAGCGGAAAACGTTCTTCCCCAGATAGCCATCTAACCACCCTCTTCACTTCCTTCAAGTCCCTGCTCCAACCTTCTCAAAGAGGTCCATAAGGGAGAACTCCATTAATAATATAATTCCATACCCAGCCAGCATGGCTCCATGGTTGAGCTTGGACCTATGAATCATGGCTCGATCCCTGGTCAGAGCAGGTGCCTGGCTGCAGAATCAGTCCTCAGTAGGTAGCCTATCAGTGATTCCCTCTCATCATTGATGTTTCTATCTCTCTCTTCCTCTCCCTTCCTCTCTGATATATAATTTACCAACTATTGACTGTATCTTCTTTAATTTTCCCCCATAGTGCTATCACATTCCAATATATAATTTACTTCTTTTGTTTCTTATGCCAGTCTGTGTTATTTTGCTAAAGTGAAAACTCCATAAAGCCAGGTTCTAGTTTATTCACTTGTGTATCCCAAGACTCTAAGAGAGTGCCTGGCATGTGGTAAGTACTCAGTTAATAGTTTTCAAATGAGTATAATAGGTATGGAAAAGGTACTGAAACCACAGACCTCAATTTCTACAGCTTTTAATTGGAAATTATATTGATGTAGTGAGGATTGATTAGGAGAGGTATTGAAATGCTTACCCTCAAGCCTGGCACATCCTTATTATTGCAATATCCTTATTATTGATATTAAAAGGATCTTCTACATCATCTTGTGTTACTTCCAGTACCATAGTGATCCTTATCCAGAGGCTTATTCTGATAATTTTCCCAGACCAGAGTCTGTTCATATATTGTTAATGAAGGATTCTGAAGTCTACTAGAAAATACTATTATTTTACCATCACACTATTTCCCTCTTCATTTAGTTTCCTACTAGCTTTTCCTACAGGCTGTTCTTATACCATTTATTCATTTATACAAGACTATGTCTTATGCAACTTTGCTACCTTGATAAGCTATATTAAGACATCCTCTTATGCACTCTACCCCTCAAACACAAATTAGGAACCAAACCATGTAATAAGTCAGGTTTGCATCATGCCCTTTCAGTTTTCTATTTTTCAATTCTAGCAGAAATCTTAGATTACATTTCAGTTTAGAGTTATTTTTAGAGCAACTTCACATTTTCTGACTTTTGAAAAATGCAAGCACTTTTAGAGTGCTTTGCACAGAGTATGCTTGGAATACACATTTGTTGAATAGTAGGTAAATCAAGCTTTGTGATATATTTTGAGCATAACAGCTCAGTATACTAAATATTCAAGTCAGCAGTGTCCCCATAGTTTATGGTTTAATCCTTTAATGCAGAAAGAAACATGAGCACTTAATAACAGCACTACTTCTTACATATTTCTTTAAGTATATAACAGTTTTAGGAACACAACATGTTCCTGAATTAGGTGTGTGTGTGTGTGTGTGTGTGTGTGTGTGTGTGTGTTTGTACAGCAGCAAACAATAGCAGTCTCTCAAAAACTATTTTTATAAAAAGTAACAAATGAGTCATATAAATCATTACCTTATGACTTTTTATGCTTATTAAATATTCAGTAGAACCATTTTTGAAGCCCATGGTAAGATTTCATTTCTCTTACAGAAAATGACTAAGCCTGAAGTTTCTGGACATTTGAAGAATATATGAGAAGTATAAGAGGCTAACATTTATCTCCACATTGTCTGCAGTTCCTTGACAGATTAGGTAGAATAGGAAAAAATGGGTTTTAAATTTTGTTCAGGGTTAATCAGTGGACACATATTCGGTTGGTGAGAAGTTGAGTAATGATTGAGAAGTTCCAAGTTTAATCACTGGTTGCCCGCCTTGCCCTGCATTGGTCATGACCTCTAGACAGGTATTTTTGGACTGTAACAGTCTTACAAAAGAAAAATTGCTTCTTGGAATGTGATGCTGTTCTTCTTCTGCTCCCATTATCTTACAGAAGTGGAAATAGTATTAGCACTTTGCCCCAAAATGTGAAAGTTTACCATTTAATATTTGGTCTTTGCAGAGGTGGATTTTTTATTTTTTGCAATTTCCAACAATGTGTGTGTGTGTGTGTGTGTGTATATATATATATATATATATATATATATATATTTCATATATATCTATATATTACTCATATACATTAATATTTTAAGTATTTCATTATTTTTCTTTGTGGTTTCCTAAGAGATAGTGAATCTAAATCGGTAGATCTCTTCTCTGAACTGGCATAGTATCTCTTCTAGAAAAGCAGCATTGCCTCATCATTTATATATATATATATATATATATATATATATATATATATATACACACATATATACATACATACATATACACACATACACACACACACACACACACATATATATATATATATATATATATATATATATATATATATATGACTGTGACAACTGAAACAACTGAATGGATGCCCAAACAGGCTGCATGGGACTACCAGGCGGGGGTGGTGGTGGTGGTGAGGGCTGACCAATGACTGAGTAGCGGGATGTGTGGGGCAACCAGGCAGGCAGGTAGGTGAGCAGTTAGGAGCCAGTTGTCCTGGATTGTGAGAGGGATGTCCGACTGTTGGTTTAGACCCGATTCCCAGGCCTAAACCGGCAGCCGGATATCCCCAAGGGGTCCCAGATTGGAGAGGATGTAGGCTGGGCTGAGGGGACCCCCCCCTTCCCATGCAGGAATTTCATACATCAGGACTCTAGTGCAACTATAATATAACTGATATGAAACCTCATTACAAAGGAAAATATGCCAGAAATATCTATAAATGAACTGATAACCCTCCCCCCCCCCCCACACACACACTGAGAACTATATAATGCATAGCAATTAAGGGAAAGATTGATCTTAAGGCACACCTAACCCATGGTTTCATCCTGGCTCTCTGCAGGAGAATGTGTATCAAAGAGCAAGGCAATCTATTCATGGTAGGAGAGAATTATTAAGGAGCACTACGCATTTGAAAAATGGTTTATCTCTTCATATTCAAAAATACATATTTTATTTCAAAGAAATGCATAATGGAATCTGTTTGTCCTTGACCAGGAATCATATCTAAGTGTCAGAGAGAAAACTCATCTGTGCTGCTGAGGGGGATCTTCAGGGCTTCCCCACAGGAACACTGCAAGACTGAATGAGACCGAAGCAGAACAACCTGCATGCAATTAAGTTAATGATTTTAACTTAAACTATTATCCCTTTATACATTAATATTCCTAATAATTATTATTATTACAGATACTGATTATGAGTGCATATGTTAAGGAGCTAGATAGTTGTGGATATGGCATTTCATTTAAAAAATAATCTTCATGTTTAAAATGTGTGGCTCTAGCCATGTCACATTTATTTAAAATATATCCAAATGAAATAACTTCTTTATCCTATAAAAGAAAAACCAACAGAATCCTTTATATTGTACCAAATATGTTCAGGACTCTTTTGTTTCACCTGTAGTCATTCTTCATATGCTCTTTCCAGCCCCAAGTCTAAGCCACATAAACGTTCTTTTGCCACAATTTTCTACCTTTGGGAACCACCTGAGAACACTGATTCCTTTGGAAGGTTTTCTAAATGCTTGCATGCAATCATAATTCTTTTCTAACTCATGGGTCCATTAACCTAGACTTACAAACAACTTTCAGAAATTTGACCAGCCAAAATTCCACTGGCTCCACAGAGTTTGCATGGGTCTCCTCGCTGGTATGGAAGGGCAGTCATACAATCTTACAATCTTATCTATATCATTATTGGTGAAGAAATAGTCATTTGCTTACGATAAACATTTGAAGCCACATATACTAGTAAGTACTTTGGTTCTGTGCTAATTGATGAACTATCCATAAGCCATTTTTCCTTTTTTCCCTCCTTGCTCATGACAAGCTCTAGTGACCATTCAATGACTCAGGAGTGAGCTTTAATTCATTTGTTATTTTCCCTGTTGTAGTGAGAGATTTATACTGATTCTTCTATACTTTTTCCTTCGTTCCCCTTTTTGGATAACGTTACTCCTTGCAGTTAGGGGTGAAAAGAACCAAAGAACAGGACTTAAGTATATGATCTCAGCCTTATTAGCAGCCTACACTGATACCTACAGATCTCAATCTCCCTTCAGGCAGTGTCTACCCTTAACACACTATGTTTGTGACTGTAACAATGACACATTTCTATGAAAAATCAAATTATGTCATGGCTACTACAAATATTATTTATGAGAGCAAATGCAGTGAGGGTAAAAGTTAAAAATATAGGAGGGAAATCAATGGAAAGCTCCTTCAATTCCAACACAAAAGGATATTTAATGTATTCTACTAGTTCTTCTTGAGCCAGAAAAATATGTAGTCAACTGGCACTGTTTCCATTCACAGTTGCTTATAAGTTTCTTAAAATAATGCTTTGGGGCTAAAATACCTTATAAATAATGTTGGTCAAGAAACAATTTTGTCCAGAAATTCAATTTAAATAAAAAAACAGACCAGTTTCTGAATTACATGACCACAGGGAACACAGCAGTTCAGCTATCAAAGAATGTATATGCAGGGAAACATTTTTTTTGTAAGATTGGCATGGCCCAGAGCTACAAGCAGGTTAAACCAATAATTTGACCAAAGCAAAAAAAAAATGTTCATGTCCATTTGGTTCTGTCTTCTCATTTTAAAGATGAGGAAACTGAATTTCAGGGAACTTAAATAATTCATCCAAGGGCTAACCACAACACTACAACTGTGTTTGCTTAGGATGTTTTAGTCCTAAAAATTGTGTAGGGATCATTCAGCTGGGAATCCGAAGGCCTAAATCCTACTTCTGGCTCTTCTAACAAGATGAGAGTCACTGCGAAGCACTTAACTGCTCAGTTTCCTCGCGTGGAAACTGCGGAATTGAGCTAGAGCATCTCCAGAGGATTCTCCCAACTCCGATGAGCCATGATTCAGCCACAGAAATTGCCAGATTGTTTCTCTTTCTTTTTGTTTATTTTTCTATAAGCCTTTAAGGGTGCCCTGACCACAAACCATTCCTGTCAATTGCTCAGGAGACTGGATATGGAGACGTTTGCTTGCCTTTCTCTGACTTGTTCATTACATCTCTCCACCATGTTCTGCTTTCAGTTACCGTTCCCTCTTGTCACCTAAATCTTTTTCACTTCTTCAATTCATTTTTTTTTTCTGTTCAGTTCCACACCTCAAACAATTTTCCAATGACTCTGTTGAGACTATGGCTAAATGCTTTCTCTGATCCTCTCAGCTGAAACTGACCATTACTTTCTTTGCTCACATTTTCTTAATTTCACCACGCTCTAGGTAGATAAATATACGTAGAACTAAGAATCATGTAAAAAATGTCCATTTTACTTTTAATCAATGCAAATTGAAATAGGATGTCATATTTTATCTATCAAACATGAAATATTACACAATGATAATATTCAGTGTTAGTTGTGTGTGCAGGAAAAACAAAGGTTTCATATTCTGAGAGTATCATTTTAAATTGGCACAGCCTTTTCAGAAGTATAATTTGTTAACACATATCATAATGCTTAACAAGCATTATCTTATGACCCAAGAATTTCAATTTAAAGAATTTATCCTAAGGATACAAATAAAGATGCACAAAAGAGTAAGTGATGGAATTATTATCTCATCATAGTATTACTATGTAACAAAATTGAAAGCAACCTATCAAAAAACAAAATGTTGTTTTAAATTGTGGTATACCAGTATAAGATAATATTTAGTTATTAAAAAGCATGTTTATGAAGATTAGCTAACTGTATGGGGACAGGATAAAATATATCAAAACGAAAAGGGTACAAAACTATATAAATAGAATCTATGGAAACATAAAATTCAAAATTTTAACAGTGATTAATTTTGGATGAATATTCTTTTTATCTTTATTCTCTGATTTGTAAAACCCATGATGTACTGCTACTATCTAAGAAGTCAAAATATAAATGTGAAGATATGTTTTTTTGTTTTTTTGTTTTTCCTCACAGGGTGTCCTGGTCCAGGCAGTTTGAATGCTGAGATGAATGCTAGTTGGGAACTCAGAGTTTATGGCTTTACTCTTAGGTTTCTTCGATGTAAACTGAAGACAAGCCAGACAGATTTTTTGACCTTCAGTCTCCACATTACTAAAATTATGTGATTGGAGAAAAGTGGTCTTTTTTATATTACTAATATTTGTTTATTTTATAAGTCCATTAAATACCCAATTTATAAAAATAAGAGAGAAAATGTAAGTAGTGTTATATTCTTGTATACAATATATACAACAAAATTGAATACATATGGATGTATGGAATTGCTGAACATTTTATTATTAAGTCTGACACTTCATATTTTCAAGTGCTCCCATATAAAAATAAATAGATGTATGACAGGAAAAAAAACCTAACTTCTCCTTTATCTATTTATTGGCGGAAAAGTTTTAACGATCGAGTCAGCTTATATGGAAATTCTGTCATGTCAAATAGAAATTTCAGTGACCCTTGCATAACAGGATCCATGATTGCCAGTTTCTTTCTGGTTTGAACTGGAAGCTATAGTTTACACTATTTATGTGCGTAATGACTCCATACAGATGGGGAAATCAGATCAAGTGGAATCAGGACTTTGGGTTCTAATTAGATCCAGCTGTTCGGTGGAAGTTGAATCTTTTATCTCTAAGGCATAAAACTAGTAAGCACAAGTTTCACAATTTAAAGAGCATTTGGAACCTGTGAAGATATAAATGCAGAAATAGCAAATTTTGAAATGTAGAACTGTGCCTTTATCATAAGTGAATCCTATCTTTTTATGTTGTTATTGAGAAGAGATCATAGGAGCTCTCTATCTGCAGCTTCTGTTGATAGAGAATTCTTTTCTTTCTTTTCCTTTTGGCCTTGCATATTTTTCCAAAACAAAATTTTTCTATCAATAAAAACATGCTTTTTTTAAATTTGTATTTTTCTAAGTTTTTATTAAAATAAGTACAATGTCATCACTGTAGTATTTGAAAGCTGTGAGTTTTACTGTAAAAAGAAAAAATAAAAGTAAATATCAACTATATGGAGATCTAATTTTGCTTTTTAATAACTTTGAGGCATCAGCTTTTTGATACCTTTATTTAGGAGAATAGAATAATAATTAGATAAATAACTTTGTGCTCTTCTATGAGAGAAATATTAACAGTGTTTGATAATACATTCTTACCTCAGTCTTAAAAATAATTTTTCAAAAAAGTAAAACCAACCTACCAAACAAAACCTCACTACTATGTGGCAAATATCTGATCTTTGTTCTTTACTAATGTATGTCATTCCCTGGAATAGTGCCTGACACAAAAAACATTCAAAAATATTTTTTGACGCTGGCCAGTTTGGTTCAGTAGAGCGTCAGCCTTCAGGCCAAAGGGTTCCACGTGTGGTTCCAGGCAAGGGCATGTGCATCAGTTGCAGGCTACTCCCAGGCCCAGGCCCTGGTTGGGGTTCCTGCAGGAGGCAACCAATCAATGAGTTTCTCTCACATCAATATTTCTGTCTTTCTCTCTTCCACTCTCTCCAATAATTAGTGGAAAAATAGCCTCTGGTATTTTATATATATGTAAATACCCTCATATATTTATATATATGTAATATATATATATATATATATATATATATATATATATATATTAATAAATAAGGAAATGAAGTTGAAGAATATAAGTCTTTTTAAAGGATATAAGTGTTTTTGATCACTGAATGAAATCTACACTAATAAAAGAATAAGATGCAAATTGGCCATACCTTTGTGACACCCACCAGCCAATCAGGAGTGAGTATGCAAATTAATCCGACAAAGCTGGTGGGCTAATTTGCATACACAGTTGCTGAGCGGCGGGGGGAGTGGAGCGGGACACTTGCATTGTCGTCATGGCAAAGACACAGGTGTTCTGCACCACACCAGCTGCTCTGGGCCTCTGGGCAGCATTGGAAGGTAGAAAGGTGGCTCTAGGCCTGAGAATAAAGGCAGCTCCAGCCTGAGCGAAGGCGATGCTGGCAGCCAGGGGAAGGAAGGCCCATTCTTCCATGAATCTTTGTGCATCAGGCCTCTAGTATGCTACATTGAAGAATAACAATTAACCTCTCTTTGGAGGAATGGACCTTCCACTAAGCTGAGCTTGCTTTAGAGTGTCTGTATAGCAGAGTGATAACAACATTGGGGAGATGGGAGTGGTACAGTTCAATTACAGGATGACCATATTACTTATATAACTTTAGGAAAGTCACTACTCTTTTGAATCCAGATTGCTTTTCTACAAAGTATGTATAATAATGTCTAGCACAAGGAGTTGCTTTGAGATCTGAAAAAGAAATGTACAGATTCTGTAAACAGCATCATATTAAGTTACTGCTCCCTGACATGCCCATTAAACCCATTTTTCTCTTTTTCTCTCAACCTTTGTTTTATCTTTCATAACTTACAGCTCTTCTAATTGAAGTATAATTTATTCTACCCAGTTCAAATGTAATTTCTATATGAATACTTTCCTGATTCTCTTATCAGATATTAATTTTCTGTTTTTGTCATAGCATTTATCACATTCTATCCTGCATATTTTGAACTCACTTTTGAATGTATATATCTTGCACATTACTGTATTTAGTAGTGATAGCAACAACAGCAGCAAAAACTAGTATCAATTGAACACAAGTGTTTAAATATTTTTCACAAAAGATCTTATTTCTCACAATTTTACAAAAGGTACTATTATTACTTTTTTCCAGCATTCTATGTTAGAATTACCTAATAAGTAAATAACTACCTCCAAATTCTTTGAATGTACCTACTCCATTCCAGCATTTATAGTAAGTGCTTTATCAAAAGCTCTTATGCTTATTATCTAAAACAAGTTTATGATATAAGATACATCTATATTTTACAAGTAAGGAAACAAAGAACAGAAAAGTTAAGTAATATAATCAAAATTATGTAAACATAAATGACATTTAAGATTAAAAATTAGGTACATCTCACTCCAAAATCTGTATTTTTCCACTGCCCAATAACCAAGAGCATATTATTTCTACCAATTACTCAAGAAATGCTTCTTTGAACAAAACTATATTTCTTCTCACAGATAATTATGCCATTATTTGCACTGTGTCATACTATGGATCTGTATCTTTTTTTGACAACTTGTCAGTCTAGAGTAAAAAATAGTTTAATTTGTCATTTGTTTGTAATCTGAATAAAATGTTTTCAAGTTAATTCCGCTCTTTACCTCATTTTCTAACCTAGAAGTGAGCAAACTCTGGTCAAATCCAGCCATCTGAATAAAGTAAAGTTTTATTGGAGCAGAAGGTAACCATCAGTTTACATACTGTCTGTGGCTATTTACACATTACAATATCAGATTTGAGTAGTGGCCACAGAGACCATAGGTCCCACAAAGCCTAAAATATTTATTGTTAGCCCTTCACAGAAACAGTTTTCCAGGCCCTGTTCTAAATCATTATGGGTTCTGTATTAGTCTTATTTTTCGTAAATTGTTTGCTTCCCTCTAATTCAATATTTTAAACTATTTTGGCAGATGTAGAAATTCACTGAGTCATTGACTCCCACTCCTCCCCAAGGCAAAGTAAATTCATTGATACTATATCAACGCACTGTATTAGGTACTTCAAATGCCAAGTCTTACCAACATCAATGCTAAAAAAACAATCTGTTCTCTTCAATTTTTCTGTTTTAAAATCTCAATTTTTCAGGTCCATAATTTATTATAATTCTTAGTCAAGGCTGAAAGAATAAAAAGTGGCAATGGTGACTGTAAACATAGTCTATGAATCTGAAACGCTTGACTTTCTTGTCAATCTACTATCTCTGATCTCACTAAAATATTCTTTGGCGTATACTTAGTAAACATGAAATATTTTAAATATCTCAGAAATGCCTAATATCCATGTGTTACTCCAACTCCCCCCCTTAAATTTAAAATTACATTAACAATTTTAAAAAACTTCCTATTTCAGAATTTTTTTTGCCCAATTAGGTGCATTACATAGGGATTCTTTTCCCACATCATTAACCTTATATTTTGCTTTAATATTTCATTGTATTAATTAGCATAATTTTTTTTTTACTTTTTATTTATTGGATTTTTGGTCCATTGACTTCACAGTATTATTTGATTGCTAGTATTACTCTACTTGTCTTTATTTATGAAATAAGTGATATTTATTAGAAACAGACATTTATCACTCAAACAATGTCCTTGTATGCCAAGCATGTTACTACTACTTCTGTGGTCATCACAGCTGCTGCCTCTGTTGTCAGCATGATCAGGTAGTGCTAAGGCTTTACATGTTAATTTGTTATCAGAAGCATTTCAAGGTGGATAATATTTTCATTTGAGAGACGCCAAAACTGCAGCTCTAAGATATTTAGTAATTGCTCAAGCTCACAGCTAAAACATGGCAAAGCTACTTTTAAAACCCCTGGCTCTAAGGCTCTAAAGACCTATTCTTTTCATTACATGACACCTTAGATAACCCCCTTTGTTATTAAAAAATAATCATTATAAAATGATGTATGCATTATTTAGCATTTAAAAGAGATAAGCTGTCAAGACATGACATGGATGAAACTTAAACACACATTGCAAAGTGAAAGAAGCAAATTTGAAAATACTACATTTGATATGACTAACTACATGACATTCTTCAAAAAACAAAACTATGGAGACAGTAAAAACATCAGTATTGGCCAGGGTTTCAGGAAAAAAGGAATAAGGGATGATTAGGTGGAACACGGCATTTTCAGGGCAGTAAAAACTATCTTGTATTATTCTGTTATAGAGATAAGTGACATTATGCATTTGTCATAACCCAATATATAAATATATATAACCCTAATATGTAAATAGACCAAGCAGCAGAACAACCGAACAACCAAACAACCATTGACTATGATGTGCGCTGACCACCAGAAGGCATGTGCAGAACATGGTGGGCATTGGCCACTGTGGGATGGTGCAGCAGATGAGCAGGGGTGCCAGATCAAAGTGGCTCACCAGTCACTGTCATCGGGGAGAGCCTCTGGTGGTTACTGAAAATTCTTTGCTCCCTCATGCTGTGGTCCCACAATTCGCACCCACTGCCAGCCCTGCTCACACCCATAGCCAGTGCCAGAGACACCACTGGTCCAGATTCTGTGGCACTGTCAGTGGGTGCAAGTGGCAGCTGCCAACCCCAATGACGCCTGAAGTCTTCTCATTTCCCCCTGCTCCTGAGGGGTAATCAGGGCAGCAGCTGCAGCTTCTACCCACTGCTGGCACAGGCCCCAATTGCTCTGCGCCCTCAGTGGGTGCTAGCATGTAGGAGCTGCAGTGAGAGTGGGACTGCTGGCAGACAGGGGCAGAGAGCCGTGACAGGAGGGGCCAGGCGGGGCACAGAGGATGGGCCGAGACAAGACCCACCCTGTGCCCACCACAGACTCACAGCCCACCATTCCTTTCAAAGGGCAAGAATTCATGCACCGGGCCTCTAGTATAAAATATCAAGAGTAAACCCCAACGTATGGCTTAGTTATTATTAATATATCAAAATTGGTTCATCTACTGTAACAAATATACTATGCCAATGCAAGATATTAATAATAGAGAAAACTGGTGATAGTGTTAAAGTAGTCAGCTAGTTAGGTATTAAGCAATGAGAAGGGAAAAAGCTAGCTAAGCTTAATTAAATCAGGAAAAGAGCTTCCAGACACTCCAGGGGAATAGCTTCATGGCCCCACCAAGGGATTAACTGTCTTTCTGGTGGAAGAACTGGCTTTCCAATCACCTGAGGGAGCAACCAGTCCCTTTGTCCAGATTAGGGTGGGGAGGATAGATGTAAGGGGAAATTCCTCTGCTCAAGCATCCCCAGGAGACATAATGGTGACCACAAAGGGGAGGAGACAAACCTGGGAAAAGGGGATTCCATGGGATAGGGCCCAGCATAGCCCTGGGAAGACCCAGGAAAAAGACTGGTTAGTTTGAAAGAAAGCCTGCTTTCATCCAAGCCCAAGGAAATATAATCAAAGTTTAACAAAGACAGAGGCATTCTTACTCTGGCAGCTACACAGGCTGAAGTGCAGCACCAGACCTCAGGCAGGAGGAGAACAAAGAAGGCGCTGGATTATTGGAGCCCTGAATTCAGGCTAATGGCACCCAGCACTGAGGGCGGGGCCTCTTTCTGGGCTTGGTGGGGACAAGTGAAAGTCTGTTGCTGCAGAAGCTGGACTTATCAGCTCTTTGGAGCTGAGCCAGCCACCTGGTGGTGGATGAGATATCACCTAAGCCCTTCCTTTGTTTTCCCTCCAATAAATCTTGCCAACTATACCTCAAATCCTGCTATGGGTGTATCTCTGAAATGAATTTTCTGTGATGCTGTAGAAGAATCCTATTCCCCCTGGTGACAGAAAGGTAGAGAACTCTAGTATATTTCTGCACAAGTTTTCTCAACCCAACACTGGACCTAAAATGTAAAGACTAGGGTTTCTGGTTTCCAGTGCTACACACAGTCCTAATGGTGAGTAAAAAAGCTGAACAGATTGAAAAATAAAATAAAATAAAATAAAATAAAATAATAAAATAAAAAAACAAAATAAAACAAAACAAAAAACTCTTCTTGGATCCTAAGAGAAGGGAGGATAGGTAGAGAGGGCGGGGCTGCTGCATGCAAGGTTAAAGAGACACAGTAACATACAGGAAATCACAGCTTCCAGGAGCAGGGAGCTGTAAGAAGAAACCACTCAGGGAAGCTAGGCCATGGTTCAAACACCTGAAATGTAAGTGATGAATTGTCCAAGGCTCAGTAAGTAAACTCTGAGAGTTAAAAACTCCAGGGGGATGCAGTTACTGGTGGGGAGGTGGGGGGCACAATATTGTGAGATTTGCATTCAGGACTTGGATCAGGTTCCCGAGGTAAGTATCTGAGTCAAAGCCATTCAGGCTTACAGCAGGGAAAAGAGAAAGGAATCATTTTGAAATGCGCTAGAGCACTCATTTAATTTTAACAAGGCGAGCCCTCAGGTGAAACTAGTTAACTAAACAGATATGAGCAGAGCAAGGATGATGGGCCAGGTACAGAAGGTCACCAGGACAGAAAACCCCCATGCCTAGCAAGGGGCAAAACTGGGAAAAAGAATCTTGCCCCCAGGGTGTCCTTTCCTCCCCTAGCTTATCTGTGGCCATGAGACTTGGACCCCTGATCTTTCATATCACTGTCTCATAGCTTAGACCCCCTGAAGATAATATCTGGGTCTCAGTTGTATTTCATTTCCAGGCCCAGAAAAGCAGCAGCACCAGACAAGTGGCGCCATGGCTGCCTCAAGACCAGCTGCACTGACATTGATTAATGACCCACTGCCCTGGCACTGACCAATCAATGGAGACCATGACCCTGAAAGAGCATTCCTGGAGAGCTGATGAATATTCTATTAAGACCCACCCCTCCCAAGATTTCTACCTGCCTGAGAGAGAGAGAGAGAGAGAGAGAGAGAGAGAGAGAGAGAGAGAGAAAGGAAGAAAGCAAGGAAGGAAGGAAGGAAGGGAAGTAGGGAGGGGGGGAGGGAAGGAGAGAGGAAGGGAGGGAAACTCTTGGCACAAAGGACCCAGAGCAGACATTCTCCCCAGGGAAGCATGCCAACCCTATTTCCTTTCCCCTCTTCCCTCTAAGAGACCCCACACATTTGCAACCAGGGCAGCTATGGCAGCAGAGGTTATCCCGGGCTAACTCCCCTTGAACCTGTTTCCAAGGCCCCCTTTTCTCTGACTCAGTGTGTCAGAGCAGCCCAGTCTAGGCGTTCCTGTTGCTTCCTCTCTGCCCTTCCTTATCTCATTATCCTAAGTATATTATTGCTGTCATCATGGACCCAATACCCTTTGCTCAGTGCTGTATAGCCTTTTCCTTTGGGTATCCCCATCTCTACCCCCTTTCCCTTAAATAAATTCAATTTTCTGCAGTCTGTGATGGCTATTTAGCCTGCCCACACACCACTAACTGGAACCTTTCTCAACACCTAACTTGCTGAGGTATAATCAGAGCCTAACTGACTTGGAGGGAAAAAACAACAACAACCTGATTAGACCAATCTAGACATTCTGTCCCACTAAAGTTCACAGTCTGAAAGCAGAGACAACTAAAAGACAGAACTAATCTTCAAACTATAGATCAACCCCCCCCCACACACCTTACCACCGTATTATAAAAGCCTATTTATAGCAGTTTCTCTTACCTAATACATCATGGACAGCTAGCAAGAAAAAAAATTATAAGGTATACTACAAAGTAAAAACAAAAACAAACAAAAATAAACAAAACAAAACAAAAAAACAACCCCACAACTGAAGAATCAGAACAAGCATCAGAACCAGGTGTGGGAGGGAGGTTGAGATTATTAGACCAGATAACAACTGTGATTGATATGCTAAGAGTTCTAATAGATAAATAAGACAGCATGTGAAGATGGGCAATATAATCAGAGATGTGGAAATTTTAACGAAGAACCAAAAATAGATGCTTAGGATTACAAATAATTATAATAGAAATAAAGAATGCCTTTAATGGGGTTACTAGTAGACTGGACACAGCTAAAAAAAAAAAAGCAGCTTTGAGCTACAGGATTTATTGATAGGATTCTTGAATACTTAAAAGCAAAGATAATAAAACTGAAAATAACAGAAAAAAATATCCAAATATATAGGACAACCACAAAAGGTAGGATATATGTATAACAGAAATATTAGAAGGAGAAGAAAGAGAAAAACAAAGTGAAGAAACATTTGAAGCAATAATAACTGAAAATCCCCCAAATTAATGTTAGATACCATACTACAGACATAGGAAGCACAGCCCAGAAAAAGCCACAGATGATAAATGCCATGAAATACATACATACATACATACACACATACATACATCTAGGCATGTCATTTTCAAATTTTAAAAATTAAACATAAAGGAAACTTTTTAAAAGGTGTCATAGGAAAAATACACCTGCTTACAGAGAAACAACGATAAGAATTATTTCTGACTTCTAATAAGCCTTGTAAGCAAGAAGGGAACAGAGTGAAATATTTATGTGTTAAGGGGAAAAAGCAACCTAAAGTTATATGCTCTGTAAAATTATCCTTAAGAACTGATGGAGAAATAAAGATTTTCTGAAACAAATGAAAATAGAATTTGATTGGCAGTACACATGTTTTGCAAGAAATGTTCAAATAAATTCTTTAGAGAGAAGGAAAATTATACAATTGAGAAACTTGGATCTACATTAAAAAAAAAGAATAAGGAAAAGTATAATAAAACAATGTTTTCTTATTTTTAACTGAATTAACAACTAACATTTTGTTCAAAATAACAAAAACAAAGTATTTACTTAATTTAGCTGTGTATGATCTATGCACATAAATATGCACATAAATAAATAAATATATATACATATACATTTATGATTATGTATGCTTATATATAAGTGGAAAAATAGCAGCAATGGCATGAGAGGAAAGAATTACAATGATTTTGTTATTATTCCCCTATCTGTGAATTACAGTTACTTGAAAATAAACTTGGATTAAATGAAAATGTATATTTCAAACTCTAGGTTAACTAAAGAACTAACAAGGAAAAAAATAAGTATTACTGATACATTAATAAAGAAAATGCAATCATATGAAATTTAAATGCTCAATTAAAATCACCAAAAATAGTTAAGGACATGATAGATATTAACCCAACTACAAAACCACTCTGAATATCAAAGGTCTATATGCAGCAATTAATATATATATATATATATATATATATATATATATATATATTGTCAGAGTGGATAAAAAACACAGCTATATTTGTAAAATAGGAAATCCACTCAAAAACACATAAACGGCAAAAGTAAATGGATGGAGAATAATATATCATAATAGTAATCAAAAGAAAGTAGAAGGTCTATTAATTTCACATGAAACAACCTTCAAAGTGAGGACAGTTTTCAGGGATAAAGGAGAGCATTGAATGAAAAATAAATCAATTCTCAAAGAATACATATAATCCTTAAAATCTATGCACCTAACAACAGAGCATCAAACTACATGAACTAAAAACTGATAGAAGTGAGGGAGAAAAAGATAAACTCACTATCATAGTTGAAGACTGAAACATGACTCTCACATAAATTGACAGATCCCGCAGTCAGAAAACCAGTAAGGATATAGTTGAACACAGGAACACCATTAATCAACTTCATATGATTGACATGTATAAACTACTTTATCAAACAACAACAAAACCTGTATTTTTCTGAAGATCACACTAAACATTCAACAAGATATAACACATTTTGGGTCATAAAAATATGCCTTAACATATTAAAAAACCATAGAAATTATGTAGTATTTGCTCTCACATAACAATGAAATTAAAGTAGGAATCAATAACAGAAAGATAAATAAAATGTCTCTAAATACATAGATATTAAAATCACACTCCAAAATAAAACATTGATCAAAAGAGAAGTCTGGGAAAAATTTAAAATATTTTGATTTGAATGATAATGGAAACACAATTTATCAAAATCTGTGAAGCAGATTTTAGAGGGAAATTTATAGCATTGAATGTGTATATTAGAAAGATCAAATATCAATAATCTAAGTTTCACCTTAAGAAACTATAAAAAGAAGAGCAAATTAAATCAAAAGTCATAAAAAAGAAAATTATAAGAATTATAGCATAAGTCAATACAATTAAGTACAAGAAATGGAGAAAATCAATGACCAAAAGTTGGTCCTTTAAAAGAAATCCATAAAGTCAATAAGCCTCTAGCCAGACTAACATAAAAAAGAGAAAAACACAAATTACTGCTACCAGAAATTAAAAAAAAAAGTGATATCACTACAGATCCTTGGAAAGTAAAATAATGGAATTAAAAGGATGATACTATGAATAACTCAATGGCCACAAATTTGATAACTTCGATAAAATGGAACAAGCCCTTGAAAAACTAAATGGAAAAACACGCACGAAAAAGAAAAAAAGATAATCTGAAGACCTACAACTACTAAAGCAATTAAATCAATAATTAATCACCTTCCAAAACAAAATGTACCAGGTCTAGATATGTTCACTGGTAGATCTACCTAACATTTAAGGAAGAAATTATACCAATTCTTTACAATCTCTTCCAGAGGAGAAAATTAGAAATAATACACCCTAATTCATTCTATGTGGGCCTAGTACCAAATGAGCCTGAGACGGTATAAGAAAAAACATCATACCCTAATATCTTTCATGAACATTGATGCAAAAATCCTCAATGAAATATTAGCAACTTGAGTTTAAAACTGTTTGAAAATACTTATACATCATGTCCAAGTGGCATTTATTCCAGGTGTTCAACATTAGAAAAATAAATCAATATAATCTATGCCATCAACAAACTAAAAAAGAAAAATTACATGATCAGATCAATAATGGAGGGGGAAAAAAAAACATTTGACAAAATCTAACACCCATTCATATAAAAATTCTTAGTAAACTAGAAATAGATGGGAAAATACTCAACTTGATTAAAACTATCCAGAAAAATTCTATTGCTAGGACTGTACTTGATGGTGAGAAATTATTTTCCAGTAAGACCAGGCAAAAGGCAAAGGTGTTGTCTGCCAGCACTCCTTCCAATGTGATACTGCAGGTCCTTACTAATGCAACAAGACATGTTCTCTGATTGAGAAGAAAGAGACAAAACTGTCTTCATTCACAGATGACAATTATCTATTTAGAAAATTCAAAAGAATGGATAAAACAAAACAAAACAACAAACAAACTTACTGGAACTAATAAGTAATTATAGTAAGATTGTTGAAAACAATGTTAATAAAGAAAAGTCAATTTATTTCCCACATACCAACAATGAGCAAGTGGAATATGAAATTAAAAACATAATACTATTTACAAAAATTAAACATTTATTTATGAATCTACTTAAATATATATATATATATATATATATATATATATATATATATATATATATATATATATAACTAGAGGCCCAGTGCATGAAAGTTGTGCATGGGGGTGTACCCTCAGCCCAGCCTGCATCCTCTCCAATCTGGGAACCTTGTGGGATCAGGCCTAAACCGGCAGTCAGACCTCCCTCTCACAATCTGGGACCACTGGCTCTTAACTACTTACCTGCCTGCCTGATCCCCCCCCCCAACTGACTCCCACCCCGCCAGACTGCTCACCCCTTAAAGCCCTCCTGCCATTCTGGTTGCCCACAACTGCCTCCCATCAGCCTAGTTACCCCTCACTGCCCACCTCTGCCAGCCTGGTCACCTCTCACTGTGCCCCTGCCAGCCTGGTCACACCTAACTCCCCCCCCCTCCCCTGGTCGCCCCACACGGCCTATTGTTTGGTCATTTGGTCACCCCTTACTGCCTCCCTGTCAGCCTAGTCACCTCACACAGCCTGCTGTTCAGTTGTTTGGTCGGCCCTCACTAACCCTCCTGCCAGCCTGGTCACCTCATACAGCCTGTTTGGTTGTCTGTTTGCTTGCTATGTTCACTTAGGCTTTTATATATAAAAATATCAATAGATGAAATTTATAAAACTGATGAATGAGATAAAATAACTAAATATACAGCGATATATTCCATATTTATGAATTGGAATACTCAATGTTTTCAAAGTGTTAGTTCTTCACAAATTGATCTATAGATTTAATGCAATCCCAATCAAAATGCAAACTGGTTATTTTATTGATATCAAAAAATAATTCTGAAGTTGATATGGATAGAACAAAGACTCAATCTAGCCAACAAAATATTGCAGAAGAAGAGCAAAGCTGGAGGACTAATTCTACCTGACTTCAAGACTTACTATAACATGATAATAAAGACACTGGCATTGATGAAAGAATAAGCAAGTAGATCAATGAAATAGCTCAGAAACAGATGCCATAAATATAGTCAACTGATCTTTGACAAAGAAGAGGCCATGTGATGGAACAAAGATATTCTTTTCAACAAATGGTGTACAAACAATTGGACATTTCCATGTAAAAACAAACGAATAAAAAAAACCCTAAAACCACAGACCTTACACTCTTCCCAAAAATTAACTCAAAACAGATCACAGACCCACATGTAAAATGCAAAACTATAAAAGTCTTAGAAGATAAAATAGGAATAAATCTAAGTAAACTTAACCATGTCATTTTAGACACAACACCAAAGTCACAATCCATCAAGGAAAAATTAGTAAGCTGAATTTACTAAAATAAAAATAAAAATTCAGCTCCATGAAACACAATGTCAAGAGAAGGAGAGGACAGACTAGGGAAAAATATGCAAGACATATCTGATAAAGGACTGTTATCCAAATACAAAGAACTCTTGAAATTCAAAAATAAGAAAACAAACAACCTGATTTAAAAAACAGGCTCAAAAATACCATAAGAGAGACCTCACCAAAGAAAATATACAAATGGCAAATAAGCATATGAAAAGATATTCCACATCATATGCCATCAGGGAAATGCAAATTTAAATAGGAGGTGACATTATACCCTTATTAGAATGACCAAGATGCAGAACACTAACAACTTCAAAAGCTGGTGAGAATGTAGAGCAACAGGAATTCTTATACATAGTTGGTGGGAATGAATAATTATATAGCCACTTTGAAAGCAGTTTGGTAATTTCTTATAAAACTAAACTTACTCTTAGTATAAGATCCAGTAATCACTTCCCTTGGTACTTACCTAAAGAAACTGAAAACTTATGTTCACACAAAAAATCTGCACACAGATGTTTATAGCAGCTTTATTTGTAATTTATAATAATTAGAATCAACCAAGGTGAATGGAATAAATAAACCATGGTAATGCAGACAATATGATCTTATTTGATGCTAAAAAGACATTAGTGATCAAGTCATGAAAAGACACAGAGAAACCTTAAATAGATATTTCACTAAGTGAAAGAAGCCAATCCCAAAAGGCTATATATGCCGATTAGAAGTTGAATGGATAAAAGAGCTGTGGAACATTTACTCAAGGGAATATTATGGAGCTATAAAAAAAGAGGTATTTCTTACCCTTTGAAACCACATGGATAGACATATAAGACAAATATCACATGTTCTCACTTACTGGTAGGATATAATGAACAAAATGAATTGACTAACAAAAGAAGACTCAAAGCATGGAGGCATGAAATAGGTGGACATACCTCTTGTTGGGGTGGATGGATAATGCAAATAACTTATATATTTATATGAAAATCCCATTGACACAAGACAACAGGATGGTGAAGAGCTGAGAGGGTGAGTTGTGGCTTGATGGAGGTGAGTAAAGGGGGTATTGTTTTTTTTGTTTGTTTTTGTTTATTTATTTATTTATTTATTTATTTATTTATTTATTTATTTATTTTCAGAACCTGGGTGGATAGAAGTACCACAGCCTCCATCTCTCAAAATTGGTTGAGTTCAAGGATGCCAAACCAGGGATACAGAGGGTGGGGGGGCTGACTAATATTTATGGGTGAGGGGGAAAGCCATGCATTTCAAATTGTATTGTTCAACCATCAAATTTACATGGCATTTTGGAAAAGACAAAACCAAATCATCTATACTAATACAAGAGAAAGATCCAAATTGACCGTGCCTTTGTGACACCCACCAGCCAATCAAGAGTTAGTACACAAATTAACCCAGCAAAGATGACTGACTAATTTGCATATATAGGCACCAAGCCGCGTGGGGCAGGGCAGAACATCCCACCCCAGCTGCTCTGGGCTTCTGGGAAGCGTGGGAAGGCAGAAAGGTGGCTCTGGCTGGAGCAAAGGTGGTGCTGGCTGCCAGGGGAAGGAAGTCCCATTCTTGCATAAATCTTTGTGCATTGGGCCTCTACTGGTGACAATAAAAAGATCAGTGGTTTTGTAGATCCTGTTCATTCTAAAAGGGGTGTGCAATGATATCTCCTGTTTAAATTTGCATTTCCCTGAGGGCATTTCATGTGGGACATCTTTTCATATGCTTACTTCACTAGGAACCCTAATCAAAGTATGACAGATGTTCAAGGCCAATCTGAGTGTGGGGGCCCTGTCCAAAGTATGCCAGATGCTCAAGGTCAATTTTTCATATGCGGGTGCAAAAGCAAGGACATAGCAATTACTGTATGCTATGCGCAGGCATGCCTTTCTGTAGCCCAAATATTGATGTCACTATTTGGTAATAAGCCTCTTTTGTCTAAGTTAATATAAAGATGTGTTGTTGACCACTTGGTGTGAAGCTGCTTGGTACGTATGGCTCCTGTGTTTGCTACTGTTGGCAAGGGCTGCTTTGTGTGCCTACTTCATAAGCTTCTTTGAAGAACTATTTTGTCTGATGGCCCCTTAGTAGCAATGGCTATCAAGGCTACAATAAAGACTCTCCTATATGCCTACAATTGCTCTTATCTTCTTTAATTCCTGGCATCCATGAAGGTCCAGTTCCTCGCAGAGGACCTATGCACCCGACAATTGCCATTTATATAACTTCTTTGGTGAGGTCTTTCTGCACATTTTTTTAAAATCAGGTCATTTTCCTATGTAGATGTTTAAGAGTCTTTGTATTTGGATAACAATCCTTTATCAGATATTCTCTTGCAAATATTTTCTCCCAGTCCATAGCATGTCCTCTCATTCTCTTGACATTGTCTTTTACAGAGCTGATTTTTTAGAATTTTAGTAAGTGCAATTTACCCTTTTTTTTTCTCCTGCATGGAATGTAAAGATGAATGGGCAGGGCACCGAGGATTTTTAGAGCAATGATGAAAGTACTTTATATGATATTATAATGATGGATATATGTGCTTATACTTTTGTCTAGATCCATAAAATATACAACACCAAAAGTAAATCTTAGAGTAAATTTTTGGGTTTTGGTAATTATGATGTATAAATGTAAGGTTCATCCTTAGTAAAACATCTATCAGTCTGTTGAGAGATGTTGATAATGGAGAATGATATACATGTGTTGAGGCAGCGAGTCTATGAGGAATCTCTGTACCTTCCTCTTAGTTATGCCTAAAACTGCTCTAAAATAGTCCATAGAATAAACTCCACTAAAACATAAAATAATAAATCATGAATATGGTTGTGATTTCACTCATAGTTAACTCATTTCCTTTGTCCATTATCTATTCTTGAAAGTGCATATTCTGTATTCGGAACATATTCAGCAGGGTGTGAAAAGGCAGTGCCAGCTATGAGATAGGATGCAAGATTTATTGTTGGTTAATATCAAATAGGTCAAGTGATAGATAATTTCTGAACTCATTCTGACAGAAATGACAAGTGATACTATTAATGCAAGTGGATACGTTCTAAACATAAATAAAGTTTTGACATTATAGGGTTCTGGTTTTCAATGGATACATAAATTTGGGAGAAGTTTTCTAACACATGAGTTCAGTAATAGAATACTAAGTATTTCCCACTGACAAAAAATTCCCTAGATAAATGGTGGTGAAAAATACAATATCTTTTATATTGTGAGTTTTAGTATTGAAGTTGGAGTAAAATCACCCATCACAGCTAGGCTATACATGTTTGAATTTTCATGTTTGTCAATAGAATTTTCAGTTTTGTGCTTGGCTGCCTCCATTTGAAATTCTTCCTATGGAGTCAAAACTACATGTAATTTTATTTAGAAGAGAATTTATTATGTGTGCTTATATTCATTTGTTCAAGAAGTTTTTATTAAGTATCTTCATTTTGGAGTCCAGAACCAATTACTGAGGTGGGAGGTTTAAAAAAAGTTATAGTGATGTTCTGAATGTTCAAAGATCTTACACAATGCTGAAGAATAGCTTAAGCAAAGGAATTAATAGCATATACGGGGAAATGAATTTTAAGGCCTTTTGTATTGATATGTCTGAACAAAAGAGTGACTAGACCAAATGTACTAAAAATGAAAATAATGCCATTTGTAGCCTAAAACCTGTGATAGACTTAAAACAATAAGTTCCTTGATTAACAATTTTATTGAAAAATTTACACAAATATTTTTGCAGAGGATTTGTGCACTCCCATTCTTCCTATAGTGAATGATTCTTTAGTATTGGGAATCTCCTAGCATTAATATATACAATCAGAATATCCATTATGCAGAAAAAGCTAGCAGACCAGCTGTATCACACAGCAATCCTGCAACCCTAAAGAACAGGGATATCTGGTGAAGTACCAATTACTGTTTTTGCAGGTGCTTGGGAAGATATTGCAAAATCTGATTCAAATTCCTCTCATCTAATTGCCTTGGGAATAATCCATAGCTTTGCAGTGTGATCCAGAGCATGGGCTTCTGAACACCCACTTCCCTCCATATCCTTCCCCCTCCACT
This sequence comes from Vespertilio murinus, assembly GCA_963924515.1. Classification (NCBI taxonomy): domain Eukaryota; kingdom Metazoa; phylum Chordata; class Mammalia; order Chiroptera; family Vespertilionidae; genus Vespertilio; species Vespertilio murinus. The sequence continues at coordinate 49,502,722 of OZ004706.1, forward strand.
CTTCCTCTGCTGTTTCAGAGTCTGAAAACAGGATAGTGATACCCACATGTATTGTCTGTCTGCCAGGCACTGTACTTGAGGTGTAGAATGGTAAGCGAGGCAGACCAGTCCTTGTCTTTCTTCAGGTGTAGAAGGCACTGAGCAAATTATTACATAAATGATTGTTTAGTTAGAGTTGCAAAAGGCACCACAAAAGGAAAGGGAAAACTGTCAGTCTATTGCAAAGCATAGTCACTTAATTCTTCTCCCAAGATCTCCTAAGCAGTTACCCTAGCAAGCTTCAGTACCATTATTATTACACATTTAACATTACTATCTTTTTGGAGTGCATATTTAATACACAATTCTAAGGTAGAAGCAGTATACATAATATCTTTATTAACCCTAAACACAATACCATTTAATTTTCCCTATTTTAAAAGTGAATAAAGCTTGTCCAACTCCACAGTATTTATGAAACAGGATTGAGTTCTCACTGAGTCTGATTGACCCAAAAGTCGATCCCAGCACTCACTTCCCCTATCCCAATCAAGTGCATTGCCTGTTTCAAAAATCAAGTGCATTGATGTAAAAATGGAGTAATTATCATTAAACCCTCATGATACAGTGAAAAGGCAGCATCTACTATTAGAAGGCAAAACAATTCTGCTGGCCCTTTTGCCCCTTCTGCCACAGGAGAGAATTTCTTAATATCTTCAAGGCTTTGCTTATCTATAAAATGAGGGGTAGGACTAGACATCTCTTTGGCTTTTTCTATCATTGAAATTATGATAAATTTTGTTAATTAGATTCTACAGCACTGACATAAGGGGAACTCTCCTCATAAAGAAGAGAACTTGGTGATTTATCTTTATTAATTTAAGTACCACCTTCTGAGTCTCAATAATCTCGATATATCTGGTAAGTTCTTGGAGAAGGTTTTGACCTGGATTTTCCAAGTGTGTCTCCAGTTCGTTTATTAACACATGAAGTTGGTGTCCCAAAATTGGCTCCAAGGCCATAACACTGCAACATAGACATCTAATAATACTGCTCAGTTCAAAAATAATAACTAGGCATTGTCACATGGAACATAGAAAGATGCAAGAGTATTGAGCAAGAAACCCCATGGGCCCCTGTAGTTTGATAAGGAGATCTGAAACAGCAGTCCACAAAGAGTATCTTGAAATAGCTTTACACTCAGACGGTGAAGCACAATAGTATAAAGAACTGGTGAATTCTTTAGAAGGCAAACAAAACCTCATGTTTCTTCACAGGAGCCGTCCCTGGGAAGCGGCTCTAACAATGGTTCAAAGAGATTCTATCTCGACCTTTACGAAAACTGTCATAAGTGTTGGGAAAGGCCTGAAATCAAGAATAAAATAGAATTCTCTGCCAAACATCTGTTCTTGGTGAATTAAAAAGTCATTTTGGCTCTAAACATCTTACTAGTAAACATCATCTGTACACTGATTTATTTGTTGTTTTATATGACCTTAAAACCAAATCCTGAGTCACAAAAGATGCCCCCCAAATTTTGTTAATGTATTTAGAAAGAAACACTCAGTTTCTTCCTAAATGTCCAACATGAAGAAACTGATTTAGAAACTAGATCTTTCTAAAAAGAGTGTTTTAATAATGTCAAGGATAAAAAAGAAAGGCAATATTAGGGTCTGGCAGGAGAAGGGAGCAGATGCCAACAACTGAGAAAAGGAGCTTAGAGAGAGCAGGCTGGGAGGCTGCGTGAACTTTACATATGCCAGCTTTGATGGCTGGATTTTCCCTGGGGGCTCCCGTCCTTTGTTAATAGATAATAAGGAGGAAGTTTGTTACAACAAACTATTGGGGATGCTTTACAAGCACCTTCATCATAGAGGGAAGAAATGTTTTAGTTAGATTTGGAACCAAATTAACAACTACAACAGCATAGCCGAGAGACATATATTCTTTTATTCTTGTGCAGTAACTAACCCAAACAGGTTTAGTGACTTGTCCAAAGTCCCTTTACTACACATTCTTTCTTTCTCTACTAAATGACTAATCTTTTCAGTCATATTTCAAATGTCATTTCCCTCCATGATCCCTGCACAGCCTATCTAAAGCATAAATAATTGGTCTATGCGTCCATTATATCAAATGTATACACCCAGGTTTTTTTGTTTGTTTGTTTGTCTGTTTGTTTGTTTGTTTGTTTGTTTGTTTGGAGAGTGAGCTTCTTAGGTGCAGGAATTGTTCATTTATCACTAGATCCACAATAGTTAGCATAGTGATTGATGGATAGGGATTGCCATGTTAAAATTATTTTTGTTTATATTTTGTTTAGAGATAAAAGGATATATAATTAAATCTTTAATTAAATGAACTTATTTTTGTTGCCTACATGCTTTATGATTGATTAATTTGACAATAATTGCAATTTTATATGGGCAGGAATAAACGACTTTTTCCCCCTGCACTAAGGAGTCAGAAACCTGTATTTTCAAGTCTGTGCCAAACGCCTTGTAAACATGCCAAACTTCTAAATCACTTAATGTGGGCCATGTGTTAAAGAACTGCAGAACTGTTTATTATGGCAAATGGTGGCTATTGCACTTCTGTGTCTTGTATGTAATCTCTTTTTCTTCTTGACAAAACATTTTTAAGATGAGGGCTCTGAGTACATCTGGCCTATATAATAAAATAATAATAAACAGAGAAGAGTAAAATAAAATTAACCATAGTTTCTACAGAAATACACATTTTATCCACTTTAAAATAACATTTGAAGGTTAAAAACTTCAGAGAATTATAGCCTCCTGGATATATTCTACTTCAGTAAGTTTTGTGCTTGACAATTCACATGAAAATAGTATTATAGGGCACAAAATTATTACTCAAAGTAATTCTTGAGCAAAATCAAAATGTAAAGTTGAAAGTCTCAATAAGGAGAGACTTAAGAGGTTAGATGATTATTATTGTACCACAATTGTGCAGGCTAAGCAATGTTTAACTTTCTGTAACAAGTTTGACCTAATCTGATGAAGTGTAGGTGGTGACTTCATGGAAAGAACACTGGACTCGGAGTTGGAGGGATTTTGCTGAGAGTCAATTTTTGAAACTTGCTAGCCATTTGACCTTATTTAACTACTTCTCTGAGTTCAGTTTTCCTAAACAGCCAAAAAGATTCCTAATCATCAGTTCTTTGAGCGAGGAAACCAGAAACAGTTAGAAGTTTACATGAAGGCACCTATATAGGAGAACAAGTTGGCTTAAAATCCAGTCTGTTTTCAACAACCAAATTGTGAGTCCTAGAGTTGAGCTCTGAATCAGGAGGAGGGAGGACATTATATTTTGTAGTTTCTTCTGCTTACTTAAGCTTATACCCTCAGGGCTGCATCTGCCCAGAGAAGGTAAACGTTTTCAAGTTCACACACGGTTGTCTAATAAGCTCCTGTGATCCTGATTGTGACAAAACAAACCAGAAGTAGTATCTGTAAATTCTACACATATAGAAAACACGAGAGGCCTGGTGCATAAAATTTGTGCATGGGGGGGGGGGAGGGGGGTCCTTCAGTCTAGCCTGTACCCTCTCCAATCTGGGACCCTTTAAGGGATGTCTTACTGCCCATTTAGGCCTTATCCCAGCAGTCAGACATCCCTCTCACAATCCAAGACTGCTGGCTCCTAACCACTTACTTGCCTGCCTGCCTGACTGCCCCTAACTGCTTCTGCCTGTCAGCCTGATCACCCCCTAACCATTCCTCTGCTGGCTTGTTTGATACCTAATTGCTGCCCTGCTGGCCCAATCACCCCCAACTGCCCTCTCCTGCAAGCCTGGTCACCCCCAACTGCTCTCCCTTGCAGACCATCTTGTGATGTGAGGGTGTAAGGGTCAATTTGCATATCACCTCTTTATTATACTATTAATTTTAAACATATTTGTTATTTTGGATGTGGTCTTTTATCAAGCGTATTATAGGAATGGATTACCAATCTATGGAACAGTGAATTGTGCTTAAATTTTTATCACTTAATGTAAATGATGAATATTCTAAGGCTAGTTCAAACTTTATGGTTCTGCATATAACTATTATTATACCCACTTCAGAAGAGAACTGAACTCAAAGGAAAGAAGTAAATATGCAAAGTCAGACAGCTAATTTGTGAAAAAATGAGAATTCAAACACAAATTTTCCTGATATTCAGTCCTATGTCCTCTTTCCCCCACCCTACCATATTGCCTATATTAGTACAGCTGAAAACATTTCTCTCTCCATTCGGCATCTTATTAGTTTTCTGGCTTCAGGCTTAAGGTTCAGAAGCAATGTAGCATGGAGGTTAGAATTTTAGGGTCAGGAACCGAAGATATGGGTTTAAACCCCAATCCTGTCACTAAAATTGGGAAAATGAGTTCTTCTTTGTAGAACAGAGATAATGATAGTACTTCTTAGAGTTGTAAAGATGAAATGAAATAATATGGAGAGAATTGTTAGCACCATGCCTGCATATAATACATAGTCACTAATCTTTTTTTTAATAGGGAGTAGCATAATCGGATGCTTAAGTAAGCAGATTGGATTCTTGAAGGATTTGTAGTTTACATCCAAGTTCTACTATTGACTAGGTACAAAGCCCTGAATAAGTTATTTAACCATGCTCAGCCTCAGTTTCCTTCATTAGTAAAGAAAAAAAAAAGAATTAATTACCAGTACTTCTCTATCTGACTGGGAAAGAATGAAATAATCAAATATAATTAACTGTCAGTATCATTCTAATGTGTAGATAAAGCTGATATGTTTTTGCTATTTTCACTCTGAAACTCAGTGGTAGCTAAAGGATTGTGTGTGGAGCATGGAACTGAAAAGCAGCTATTGATATAGATAGGTCCCCCAGCTATTTTGCAAAGCAACATCTATTGAGAGATATTCGGATACTACCATGCCCTACCTAGACTTGTAGACTGAATCTTGTTTATATTGCTTATTGAAAAAATATTTAAATTTTTGTCTCAGTTTTCTCAACTGAAAAATTCAAGTTTTAAATAGTGGATATGTCACATAATTACTATGGGTATCAATACCTTGTATAGAGTGAATTACAGTGTAAAATGTGGTAATCTTTTTCACCTAAAAAATGGAAATTTAAAATATATAACTATTGTAAAGTGACAGTGAAAATATACATCCAAATCATTTCTATGAAAAGTATACTCATCTGAAATTCCTCAGTATTTTTAGACTAATTTAAAGATAGAAAAAAAATTGATTTACATAGAAACACCTCAAAAATATCAGTCTTACTATCTATTTACTTTCCGGAATGAATTATTTTTAGCACTTCTGATTTTCAGTATTTATAGTGGTTATTTTTATTACTTAAAATAGTATATTATTTCCACTGATTACTAGTATATTTAAATTGTATATATTCACTCCTGGGGATGAAAGATGAATAGATTAGAAATTAATCATTCTTTCTTCTCACTGTCCTATATCTTAAATCTTATCATGTTATTTTATATCATCAATGTTTGCAACATACTTATCTTTTATTATCTATAATTAAGTCTTCTTTGCCTATTTATCTTGAAGTCAGTAATTTAAACTCAACAAAATCCATCCTTACAACTTATGAATAGATTAAATATTCTTAATTACAAATGGTAATTGTGTTTTGCTATGTCATTAAATCTTACTCCTTAAAGAAGAAATTCCAAAATGCCAAAGTCTACTGGAATCTCATTTTATCACTTTTGCATTTTCTTTGCTTCTGCCAATTCAATCAGCTGTTGTTTTTTAATTTTTTACTGCCATTTTATTTCTTATAGCCTTTTATTTTTTTATTTTTTATAAAATTCTACTAGGTCCTGTATAGAATTCAACTAGGTCCAAAGTATTGGCTTTAGTTATATATGCATATTATTTAAGTACTAGGTTTAATTACCTGGGTAACAGTCCTAGGTTTTCTCTAAAGGTAAGTCATTTGTCTCCATATCTGACTTCTGTGTTAAAAAAGTAACTACCGTATTTGCCGGCGTATAAGACGAATTTTTGGCCCTGAAAAATATGCCTCCAAGTGGGGGGTAGTCTTATACGGCGAGTATATAACAAACTCTGTATTTTTAGTGGAAATTTTAGGGGGTCGTCTTATACCCAGTCGTCTTATACGCCGGCAAATACGGTATTTTTCAGGGCCAAAAAAATCCTCTTATACGCCGGCAAATACGGTAACCCTCTTGAGAGATAATTATGGTGTCTATAAAGTGGGCATACTGACTATATACTGACTGGCCATTTCCATTTAGGATGCATGAGGGTAAAGCTGTCTTACATGCTGAGTCCTTATAATTTTAAAATAAGAGACCATTGTAGTTCAGTAATGAATAAAGAATTCCAGTGCATTTCTCACAAAAGTACAGTTGACTTCTGTTTTCTTTTTTAACTTGTGCTCTTCAAACCTTTGTTAATATCTAGCATTTTCAAAAACTATTTCTGTCTTCCTTCCTTAGATCCCCACACCCACATCATCTATACTAATAACAGAGTAGAGATGCAAATCAACTATACCATTGCAACATCCACCAACCAATCAGGAGTGAGTAGGCAAATTAACCCAACTAAGATGACGTATTAATTTGCATACACAGGTGCCTAGCAGCCAGGGGCAGGGCAGGATGCTTATGTGGTCACCATGGCTACAACACAGGCATTCCATACCGCCCCAGCCACTCTGGGCCTCTGGGCATTATGAGAAGGTGGAAAGGCAGCTCCAGCCAGAGAGAAGTTGGTGCTGGCAGCCAGAGGAAGGAAGGCCCATTCTTGCATGAATCTTCATTTATCAAGCCTCTAGTAAGTTTATAATATGCAGAAAATCCTCTTCTAAGAATGCAATTCTTGGTTTTTATTGATATGCCCAGTGGAAGCCAGTGGGATGGAAGAATAGAGTTCTAGTATTCTACTAACAGTTCTTCCATTAATTACCTTAACGATTACCAGTGATCTGTGATGATTTCAGTTTCACTTCTGAAATTGGCACATGATACTTCTGAAGTTGGGAAAGATGGCTTTTATCCTTGTATTTGCTATTTCATTATTTTCAACTTCAATCCCATTCTGTTTAGTATTTTATCTTCTAAGATTTCCTTAAAATTTCATTTGTGATTTTCTTGTTCTTCTTACACACAAACACACACACACACACACACACACACACACACACACACACACACTTTTTTTTATAATTTCATTGGAAATTTGGAAGATAAGGGAGGTAAATGTATGTTTTAAGTATTTTGTACTGAAATAAATAATATTAAATCTATTAATTTTGTTTTGGAACATAATTTAAAATGAAGCCTTGTGACACATCAACAACTTTCTTTTTTACACAATCAACCAAAACTTTGCCTTGTATTACTTGGCCTCTAAGAGGAAAAAAAATCACACCTCTCTGGCAAGTTTAAAGTATATTGTACAAAATATCTCTTTGTGTTTCTGACACTCTTTTTCCCTTGATCTGTTTAAGTTGATCCTATTATTGTAGCAGAATAGCAGGAGAATAGTAGCCTGCCATTTGTACTTACTTTATCTAGAAAAATGTAAGTTTCTGGGATAGATAACCTTTAATAAGAAGGTATAAACACACATTTTCCATCAAATCTTTTTTTGGACTGACTATCCAAATGTGGAAATGAGTTAAATCCGACAAGATCAGGCCAAAGTAAAATAACTGTCAAAAGGTTAGGTCAGCAAAAGAAAATTTAATAACAGCATATCAAATATTTACCAAAGCTATTTGCAAAGTTAAATCATTCATGAAAATATATTAAACACTTTAAAATAGGCTAACTTTCATATGACAGATGAGAAACACTTAGGAAGTAGAAGTAGAATATTCTGTAATAATAAAAATAATTTTTCTAAAACTATAGTTTCCTTTACACACAATTTTCATTTATCTTGGCTGTCTGGGGACAAAATACGTATTATTTTAATCCCATTTTTAAGTTCAACATGCTTCCTATTGACTTTAAATTATAGGGAGTTAGTGGAGCTTCTATAAATTAATGGATATTTGAGTTCAAAGGGGAAAATGAGAAGGACTACAATATCCCTGAGAGATTTCTATTAAGCCTGCATTATATTAATTCTATACATATATGGAATCTTATCATGTGATAGATATGATTATAGATGCAAGGGATAAACATGGTTCCTCCCTTTTAGGAACTCACACTCAACTTTGCTTGAATACTTGCAGTGATGTAGCACACACTCACGGTATGTAGTTTGTTCCTATGTAAAATATTTGCTTCCCTTTTATTGAGCCCCACTGTGATTGACTAAACTCTTATCCACACGTTCTGATTCTTTGCTTTGCAACTACACAGATATTCATCCCACTTTTCATTGAATAGAACTTCATATACTTTGAGACAAATCACAGCCTCCTAAACCTTTGTTCTTCTGGATAAAGTATTACCAGCTATTTCAATTGTTGAGAGGACATGTGCTCCAGAGTTTTAACACCTTAGTTACCCTCCTTTAAGGTCTGCATTTTACTTTTAAATGTCATGGGCTCTCTGTGCCAACAACATGGAGTCCAACTTCTACTATGGGGCTCACTCATCCTTAAAATATTAAATATGTGTGTGTTTTTTGTTTTTTTTGACAGACTCTGTGCTGGGCATTTTGAACACAGTGATAAACTAGAACTAGATCCTGACTTCAAGAAGTTAACCATTTATTTTTAAAAATATATATTTTATTGATTTTTTTTACAGAGAGGAAGAGAGAGGGATAGAGAGTTAGAAACATCAATGAGAGAGAATCATTGATCAGCTTCCTCTTGCACAGCCCCCACTGGGGATGTGCCCGCAACCAAGGTATATGCCCTTGACTGGAATGGAACCTAGGACCTTTCAGTCCGCAGACCGACGCTCTATCCACTGAGCCAAACCAGTTTCGGCGAGAAGTTAACCATTTAGTCATCAATATCATCGTATGTTATTCTTCCCTCACATTAAATACTGACCCTGCTCCTCAATGTGAATGCGCCAATGAACCTAAATGCTTCAGAGAACCTATCTAAGGCTCTTAGTCACTCAAGTACATTATTTATGATCTACTTCCAAATAATGGTCTTATCTTTTTAAAAATATATTTCGATTAATTTCAGAGAGAAAAGGAGAGGGAACGAGAGAGACAGAAACAACAATGATGAGAGAGAACCATTGATCAGCTGCCTCCCGCATGCCCCCACCAGGGATCAAGCCCACAACCTGGGCATGTGCCCCGACCGGGAATCAAACCATGGCCTCCAAGTTCATAGGTTGATACTCAACCACTGACTCATGCCAGCCAGGCAGAAAAGTATTATTTTTTAATACCATTTCCCTGTCCTAAAAATAGTTTAAAAATTTCAAGGCGTTCAAGACCACTACAGACAATACTCACTTGCATTAAAAGCATGGGTCTCAAAACATAAGTAATTCCTTTATGGAAGCCACATGCTAAGAAAGCCTTTGAGGGGGCTTCACTTGTCTCCCTTTGATTGCAGAGTGTGGAAAGAATACCCAACATGGAGTAGGAGACTCAGTTCTTTTAGAAGCCAAGGCATGGGCACTCAATCAACATTAAACATGAAACACACTGGCATCCATTCTGGATCCCTTACTGCAGAACTTTTATTTAGACTGGGGCATAGAATAGGCAGTGTTTATCTTTGGAAATGCCATTCAAGCCTTTCACAGGAAAAAAGAACCACATTCAGGGTGAAATATTTCAAGCCCAAACTGTAATTATGTTGAGATTTACTACAAATCCCTCATCTAACAATATACCTTCTCAGCAGTGAAAGCTTGCTCTCCTTTTGTTCTGTAAATCTAGGCCAAAATATAGTTCTCGTTATTACTTCAGAGGTGTTACCTACTGGAGAAAGTTGTGCAGACAGGGCTGAATAACGCCTGCATTTCATCACTCTTTAAAATGTAATTTTGAACATTTTTTAAAGTTGCATTGTAAACCACATTACAAGCCAGGATTATTTATTTTGCTATGAAAGCCATTCTATTATTTCCCAACTACAGAGTCTAAAGAAAAATGTCTTGTGAACTCATATTTAACAGGCCAATGGCAGTATTCTGGAAGCATCTGTCTGTAGGCATTAACAAATATTTGACCAGGTATTAACATTTCTGATATTAGTATAGAGTATCTTTCTATAGAAAAATATTGATTATTATATGCCTGGTCATAAATTGAAGTGCAGAAAGCAAAAGGAAACAGAGTAGGTTGTACCAAGGAGGCAGTGCGTTTGACCAATATTAGGTCCCCTTAACAAGGTGGAAACCATATGTTGAATAAATAGAATCTAATCAAATGCCAAAATAAAACAATTTATTTCTTGACAGGTTTAAGGCTAGAATTACAAAGGTTTGGCTTTCAGTGTGAGTGTTGTCAGTTGAAAAGCACATTCGGAATATTTTGAGCAATCAATGCAAATTGACACAGTGACATTAAAAGCTGGTCTCAAAGATATTGTAATGTATGAAGCTTTTTCATGTAACTATGTAATAAAACCAAAGTCTGTGACATACACACAAGTGAGAATGTGAATAATAATTCCAGAAATATGGTGCCAGATGGGCACATTAGTGCTGCAATCTGGTGACATGGCGGACAGAGGTCCAGATGGGGTCAGGAGATCTGGGTTCTAGCTGCATAGCTGTGCCTTGGAGAGACCTCTCTAAATGGGAAGAAATACAGTACAGAAGAATTATGGGGAGGTTTTAAGGAAAATCTTTACCTCATAATTTTGTTAAAAGAAGCCATAAAAGGTGTCTCAACAGTGCACTGTTTGATGAAGGCTTTACTAAAGCTCAGCTATTGCCTTTAAATTTAGTTTAACAAAATGATTAAGGGCACCGCCTCCTAAACCAGACTGTCTGGGTTCAAATGCCTCTTTACTTACTTACACCTGCTAGATTTGTGACTCTAAGCAAGCCTATTTCACCTCTCCTAGTGTCAGGTTTTGCACCTCTAAATTAAGCATCATAATAGGTTGCAAAGAATTAATGCTGTTCAGTGCTTAGAACAGTGCATGGCATAGTTTGGGCACTATGTAAATGTTAGCTATTAGTATTATTATCACTATCAATGTAATTAATCTACATAAAAGTATCAATGGATTATATATGTAGCCCACAGGTTTAACTCTTCTTTTTTTTCCTGAATTACTAAAAAAAAAAAAAAACACAAAGAAACTTATTTTCCCTCCTCTTATATATCTTTTTTAAAAATATATGTAGATGAGGTGCTAACAAGTTAAAATCATTATTTTGCTTGGGCTTAGCCAAATATACTTTTCAGATAATGAAATCTTTTTGTGTGTCATCTGGACATGTCTGACTAGCTCACAGAGAATCACAGAGGTTCATTTTTAGAGGTAAAACGCCTATTACTCTTGTTCCTCTTTCTCATGGGAGAACAATGCATCCTTATTTGACCAGAGGAAGCTGAAACACCTCACACTCTCCTTTGATTGGGGGAATACCTGGGTAATCACTGCCTGGGTTCGTCCCAGGGCAGCAGTGGAAGCAGCCACTGAGAGTTGCTAACATGTCGTTTGTGTGACTGTCAGGCTGGAGGAGCAAAGAGCCAGGTGCTTTTTTAGCACAAGCATGAGGGTACAGGATCACCAAATGTTAGAGTTACACTCTTTCTTGGATAACTATTTTCAGTTTCAATTCATAAAATATTTATCTTTGAAAGAAACGTGTCATTAAAGATGTCACTAGTATTGGAAATTGTGGTTCCATGGTTCTCGTTAATGGGAAGAGAGAATGTGATGGAGAGGACTATAGTCACTTTTTCTTGGGTACCTAGAATCCACGCTTTACCTAGAGTGTGAAAAAAATCAAAGTCACCTGAATAATACCGGGGAATTTCTAGAGACTTAGGGAAGGGACACAAAGAAGAATGCTTTGTTTAGCAGTGTTGGTGTTTTCTGACAGAAGTGGGAAGAGTCTTGCAGAGAGGGATCCTGTGGTTGTAGTCACAATATGAGGCCAGAGAGCCAGGCTATGAATGGAGAAGATGTTTCTGAGACCAGAGAGCTTGGTGTGAGACAACAGTTTAGGTCACATATGTTGTCTGTTGTTCCCATATGATTGTAGATTTGCCTATTTTAAAATTATATTAATTTTTAAATATATTTTGAGTGCATGCAGATTTAGAATTTTGATGTATTCATAATAGTAGACATCTTTATCATTAATTATGAAATGTCCTTCTTTATCTCTAATAAAGTTTCCTATTTTAAAGTTTAATTTGTCAGATACCAGTAAAATAATGAACAAGTTTTCTTTTGGTTCATGTTTTATTTTATTTTAAATATATTTTATTGATTTTTTACAGAGAGGAAGAGGGAGAGACAGGGAGCTAGAAGCATTGATGAGAGAATCATCAATCAACTGCCTCCTGCACACACCCAAGGAGGATGTGCCCACAACCAAGGTACATGCCCTTGATCAGAATAGAACCTGGGACCCTTCAGTCCTCAGATTGACACTCTATCCACTGAGCTAAATCGGTTTCAGCTTGGTTCATGTTTTATGGTATATCTCTTTCTATCTTTTTGTATTCAGAGCTAAATCTTTGAATTTAGGTGTATATGAATATCCTTAGTCCATTTACTTCTATTGAAATATTTGGATAAATATCTATCACCTTACTATTTTTTCTCTAACCTGCTTATGTTGCATTTTAGCTGTTTTTAAATACTTTATTTTAAAATATTTTTAATATTTTATTTTTTCTGTATCACTTTTTTAGTTGAGAGTGTTTTATTATCCTTTTGAGGATATTTCTAGATATTAAAGCATGCAATCTGAGTTACTGCAGTTTAATTTAGATTATTACTTTTAATATTTTACCTATGATACTAGGATCATAGAACACTTAGCTTACTACTTCCCTCCCATCTTTTGTGTTGCTGCCATCATACATTTTAATTCTAGGTATTAATAACATTCTAAGATCTTATTAATAGTTCATACATTCAATATTCACATATATGGACTTCACATTTACTCTTAATTTAAATTCATATACTCAATATTCACTTATATGGATTTCATATCTACTCTCTCTCTTAATTGTTTTTAATTTCTTCCTGCATTTCTGTGTTACAATCTGTGATAATTTTTCTTCTACCTATAAAACATTTTTTTAGGTTTTCCTTCAGTGCTCATTTGCTTGTGATAAATTATCTGAATTTTGGTTTATTTGAAAGAATTCTTATTTTTAATAATTTTTTTTGTGTTATACAGATCTGGTTTGATGTTATTTTATTTCATAAATGTAAGTTATTTGTCCATAATCATTGTGTACTTTTTTAATTGAAAAGTTAGGAGGGGTAAAGGGGGCAAAGTATTTGGTAATGGGAGATGATTTGACTTTGGGTGGGGGACATAAAACAATATACAGATCATGTAGCATAGAAGTGTATACCTGAAACCTGTATGATACTGTTAATCAATATCACCACAATAAATTTAATGAAGAAAAAGAAAATTTAGCTGTTTGTCTTACTGATGCTCTTTTGAATATAACATCATCTTTTTGCTGCTTTTAAAATTTCTTTTTTTACTATCTTTAGTTTTCAGAAATTGGCCTATCTATGTACTTTGAATAGAATTATTAATATTATATATCTTGTGACTCATGCAATTTTAAATTTTTTATTTCATCTCTTCCATAATTTTGGAAAAATCTTACCCTTTAGAGAAAAATATCTCTTCAAGTTATTTGTCTGGTCCATTATCTTTCCAGTCTTCCCTTGGAATTCCAATTATCCATATACATGTGGTACAATATCTGCTATGCCTCTTATTCTTTTCTGTACTTATTGTTTTCTCCTTGAACTTTACTTTGAATATATTCTATTGACCCATCTTTCTATTCACTAATTATCTCTTATTCTATATTTGACATGATATTAAACCCATCGGCTTATTTCTTACTGTCAGTTATTATATCTTTTTAGAATTCTCACTTGATTAATTTTAGGGTCCATTATGCTGATAAGATTCTCCATCATTTCATCTATTTCTTTGAAACCATTAATAATAATTACCTTATTTTCTTGTCTGTTATACCAGTAGCTTGGTTATGTGTGTGTTTCTTTCTCTTATCTCTTTTTTTTGGGTTTAGCCATTTGTCCCTGTCCTTAGCATGCCAGTTTTAAAATTTGATGTCCTACATTTTGTATTAAAAATTACAGTTTCTAGGTCATACTGTTTTTCTCCAGAAAACTCCACTTTTCTTCTAGAAAAATAAGGTCAGAAACTGATTATGTTAATCAAAAGTTAATGATCTTCATCAATATTTTTAAAATATATTTTATTGATTTTTTACAGAGAGGAAGAGAGAGGGATAGAAAGTTAGAAACATCGATGAAAGAGAATCATTATTCAGCTGTCTCTTGCACACCCCCTACTGGAGATATGCCCGCAACCAAGGTACGTGTCCTTGACTGGAATCGAACCCAAGACCCTTCAGTCCATAGGCTGATGCTCTATCCACTGAGCCAAACCAGTTTTGGCTTCATTAATATTTTTTAATGTCTCTGGTTGGTTCCCAGTCATGGGCATAGCCATTTGTGAGTTCCAAATCTATTTCTTGCTCAATTTGTATTTTCTACTAAGGCAGATACCGTATCTGTCTTGTTCACCACTATGTATCCAGATTCTTACACAGTGGCACATTATTGGTGCTTAACAAATATATGTTGAATCAATAAATATATGAAAAGGGAATATTGATGTCAAGCATGTCAACCAATGTTTTTTTCTTCACAGCCACTCTGATCCTTTTATTGCTCTGAGATTACTCAAAAGAAGGATGGATTGTTCAGTGTTTTCTAAATGTTGCTTTCAAAATAACACACTGCAATAATCACTTTTATAGAGGCTTATTATTATTATTATTATTATTAATCACAGACTTATTCTTCCATACAAATCTAAATTAAACCTGGGGGGAGGGAGAAGCAGTTGTCAATAAACTGTAAGATAATAAAACTAAAGATGAGTTAGGAGGAAGTAATGCTAAATTGGAATTTTTTAAAAAGCTTATCATACCACAATTAGCTGCATTGTAGGACATTGTGGAGGTTACTAGTAAACCCAACAAATGCCACTCATTGCTTGTACCTGCATATTATGTACAGGGCATCAGCTTATTAGCATACTAATGAGTTTTTTTCAAAGTTGACCAGGCATTAAGGTATGGTAGACAAGAGAATTCAAATGTGTTATCCGTTGTTCACATTATAATATTCAATAGGAGTGTGTTTAGTGCCATCATTGGGTCAATTACTGAAGGTACAAATGTAACTTGGTTCCTGTCTATTTTGAATTTATGAATTAAAATACTAATACTAATATTTTATTAGTCCAACAATGCTATTACAGTTGGTACTTAATGTGAAAAAATATTCTCTTAATATTTTCTTTCTCAACACTGAAAACAAAGAAGCTTTGGAAAATGCATTTATTTCTCAAAAAGCATATGCTTATAATGAATAGTATCATTTGTTTCTACAATTTTAAAGATAAACGAAAGATCTACACACATTCATCTTTCTCATGTTGTTAATAAAATATGTTTCCTGGAATTAACTAGAAGTCTAACTTCTTTCCACCTGAAAGAAAGCATCCACATAAAATTAGCACTTACTTCTATCTTAAATAGGTCACAATTTTGAAGTACACACAATGTTCATTTTTCACCCACAGAAAGATCTTGAAAACTACAAAATGAACATTAGATCTTGAAAACTGCAAAATGAACCTTAGACCTTATATATGGAATAATCCAAAATTAGGACATGTTAGCACTTCCTGTGCATTTATTATTACATTTACTTGAAGATATCCTTCCACTTTTACTACTCAACACTTCTTTACTTATAAAAAATGATAAGTCCTTTGTTGCCTATCCTATTTATATTTCATCTTGTACTACACATCTAATGCTTCTGTGAAGTGAATTGGTCCATAATCTTATAGGTTCAATTGATGAACAGATACTGGAGGGCACACGCTAACACGGACACACACATGTATTCTACTTAGTACTCTAATTTAAAGTGCATAAAAAACAGGCTAGCCTTATCCATAAGCACAAGGGTATCTATAACAATAAAAACAATATGCTAATTAGATTGGACAGTCTTCTGGATGAAGCAGCGGCAGTGGGGGCCAAGGCAGCAGCAGGGGCCAAGCCCCTGGCATGAATTTTGTTCATCAGGCCTCTTGTCTATATATACTAATAAAAAGTGTAATATGCTAATTAGACCAGTGAACCTTCCAGTTGTCCTTCTGACAAAGCCATGGTGGTGAGGCCAATGCAGAGGTGATTAGGGGTGATAAAATCAGGAGAGGAGGGCAGTTGGGGATGAGCAGGCTAGTGGGGGAGGGAAGTTGGGGGCAATCAGGCCAGCAAGTGGGGGCTGTTGGAGGCGAGCAGGCCAGCAGGCAGAGTGGTTAGGGGCATTCACACAGGCAGGCAGGTGAGCAGTTAGGAGCCAGTGGTCCTGGATTGTGAGAGGGATGTCCAACTGCTAGTTTAGGCCTGATCCCTGTAGACATCCCCGATGGGTCCCAGATTGGAGAGGGTACAGACTGGGCTGAGGGACATCCCTCAACCCCATGTACAAGGCCACTAGTATATATATAAAAGCCTAAGAAACCAAATGACCAAATGACTGAATGACCATTTGACTGGTCCTATGATGTGTACTAACCACCAGGGGACAGACACTCAACGCAGGGGCTGCCCCCTGGTGGTCAGTTCACCCACAGCGGGAGTGCTGCTCAGCTGACTGATGGGTGCCAGACTTCAGGCTCACAGCTGGTGAGCATAGCTGCAACAGCACGAGCCTCTCCCACCTCCACAGCAAACAAAGCCTTACCTAGCAGAGGGTGGCGGCAGGCCCAGTGGGCCAGGATGAGTGGGAGTGGCGAGGCACCCAGTGTGGGGTCAGGCTCCTCGCTGGCCCCTGCAGCTTTGCTCTCTACTATATCCCCTGAGGAGTCCTGGATTCTAAGAGGGAACAGGCCAGGCTGAGGGACCCTCACCAGTGCACGAAACCGGGCCTCTAGTGTATTATAATAATTATGCATTGAAAACTAACATTATATAGATAAGATTGCCTTGAATGAACCAGATATACACATAGCTTTCCCCATCACATTCTCCATTGAAACTCAAGTAGAACCTTACCAGAAGGACTTCTCTGACCACTCTCCAGAGCATTTCTGTTACTTTCTACTTACTATTTTTTTTCCTTCATCGCATTAATCAACACATTAGATACAATGTACTTGATCCTTGTATGGTTTCAAGGTACTTACATTCCAACAGAAACTTGTCTGCTTTGTATCCTTAGTGACACCAGCAGGATGACATTCCAACACTAAGAGTCATTTGAAATATTGGATATATGTCAGATGTTTTATGCATATTATATAGAATTCTTAGAAGTAACATTCAAAGAAGGCATTAGTATGCCCAATTAACAAATAGGGAGCAAACTAATTTCAGGGACTCTTGAAGTAAAGAGTTGGGCATCTTTTAACCCAGGTCTTGCCTGACACCAGACCTACCACTCCCTCTCTGAATGAGTCTTCTGGAATGTACAGGTACCCAAGAGTCCTTTCACAGAAACATCCATTAAACCATTTTGGGCGAGGAGTATAAAGAGAGTTTCCAATTCACCACTAGGCCATCAAGTAGAGAGAGGAAGGTGTCATGTTTTAGAGGATATGACAAGAACTGTTCTTGGCATCTGGAGCTATGAATTTGAACATGGATTGAAGTTTCCAAAGGAATAGTGAGAAACTACTATTTACTACCAGACATTTAGTTCAAATGCAATAAATGAATCTCTGTGGCCAGCTGGTAAACATGCATGTGGCACACAAGGTCTTATCTTTAAAAAATGTTTTTAAATTAATATCAGAGAGGAAAGGATAGAGAGAAAGATAGAAATATCAATTATGAGAGAATCATTGATTGGCTGCCTCCTGCGCGCTCCCCCCTGAGAACTGAGCCCACAACCTGGGCATGTGCACCCTTCAGTCTATCCACTGAGCCAAACTGGTTAGGGCAACACATAGGTTCTTGATACTGAAAATTAAGAGTGATTTGACTTCCAGCATATTACTAAACTTTTATATAAGTCAGGTATTCTATCTGTAAAACAGGGGGGAAAATCTATTGGTAACACAGAATAGTTGTGAGAGTTAAAATTAGATAATTTATTTAAAGTGTTTTGTAAGGCCTACATTTTAAATAATCCTACTTTTTATTTGGGAAAATTGTTCCAAGCCACTGAAGCCATTTTGGGGAGAACATGTTGTAAATTAGGTACCACGATTGTTCTGTAGATTCCTGTTAAGAATAATTTCCTTTCCCTATGCCTTAAAGGGTTTGTGGTTTAATAATGAAAATAAGAAAGGTCACCATCTTCTAAACGTTTTCTCTCAGTTAAAAGACTATTAGCAGCTGGTTGATAATAGAATCAGAGGTATGAAAGGGGAGTGGACCTATGATTCTCGGGGGAAAGGGGAGTGGAGGGTGCAGGAAGAGACTGAACATAAACTGTGCACCTATGGATGAGGACAATGGGGGATGGGGAAAGGGCAGAGGGTGGGGTGGGAACCTGATGGAGGGGAGCAATGGAGGGAATAAATGAGGGATATTTGTAATAATATGAACAATAAAGATTTATTTTTAAAAAAGACTATCAGCAGCTGGTAAGGAAAACAATTATCTCGTGGCCTCATCTCATATTTTCTGTGAGTTCCCACAATCAATGCAGATACTAGTGACCTTAGAAGGAAATGATAGCTGGAAGACAAGAAAGACCAATAACAACCAACTGTGAGTGACCTCACATGAAGTAGGCTGATGCTTCTCCGTCTACACTTTCTTCATTCCTTGTTGAGTGCCTTGCTTGCTAAAAAATATCCCATCTAATAGTCTCCACTGCCTTGCTAACCACTATCTCTTTTTTATAATATATATATATATATATATATATATATATATATATATATATATATATTATTGATTTTTTTTCAAAGATGAAGGGAGAGGGATAGAGAGCTAGAAACATTGATGAGAGAGAAACATCGACCAGCTGCCTCCTGTGCACCCCCTAGTAGGGGTTTGACCACAACCAAAGTAAATGCCCTTGATTGGAATCAAACCTGGGACCCTTCAATCAATAGGCCCAAGCTCTATCCACTGAGCTAAACTAGTTTCGGCCACTATATCTTTTTTTTAATATATTTTATTGATATTTTACAGAAAGGAAGGGAGAGAGATAGAGAGCTAGAAATGTCGATGAGAGAGAAACATCGACCAGCTGCCTCTTGCACACCCACTTCCGGGGATGTGCCCACAACCAAGGTACATGCCCTTGACCGGAATCGAACCTGGGACCTTTCAGTCTATAGACCGACGCTCTACCACTGAGCCAAACCGGTTTCAGCTCGGCCACTATATCTTTTAAATGTAACCCAAAAGGTGCATTACAGGACCTTTCTTATTGTGTTTTTTTGTTTTGTTTTGTTTTGTTTTGTTTTGTTTTCTTGCAAGATAGATCCAGTAGTTTACTCCCTAAGTCTCTTACAAATCATGCCAGAAGAAAGGGGAAAGAGCAAATTAAAAGAATATTGAGGGGAGAAGAACATGCCTACCAAAAGCCATTTGAAGGGAAATTATAACGCAGTAAGATTGCAGGTAGCTCCCTTGGTAGATTCTCAATAGAGAGAATTAAGTAGTAGTTCGTAACTTTAGCTTTCCAATCAGAGAGATCATGCCCCCCGCTGTGCGGTGTATGAGCATGTGTGGGTAACTTAAACTCTCAGAATTTCATTTCCTTCATTTTTAAAATGGAGGCAACATTATCTAGTCCCTTGAATTATCGTAAAGATTAAATGAGATAATGTGTGCAGAGTGTTTGGCTCCTGGCTAGGACATTGTTAACCCTCTCTCCTGGTGGTCATTATTCTGCCCCACATGCTCACAGCCAGCCACTGTTTCCATTTCCCTCCTCCATGATTCCTTGGTGGTGATGGAAGCCATTTGTTCCCACAATCTGCTCCCTGGATAGGATGAACTTGTAACTCACCGCCACCCAGGCAGCACTATCTTTACTGCAAGCTTTCTAATGATTCACAATCAATTATAATATCATCCTTTAAATCCAACCCGCAGCACTGTCAAATAATTATGTACTATAATTAAATTAATGATATTGAACTTTAATTTTAGTTGCATGGCTGCCTTTGTTTGATGTCTGCTGTACTCTCATTGAGTGAACACCGGGTTCTGGTGTGAAGTTACTGCATTTGTTTTACATTCACAAAAGAGCAAAGCTTTCATATAATTTAAAAAAGATAACCACAAATAGAAGTATTTCCACATGAGCCCATTTGGAGGTTCACATTTGCTACTCATTAATTTAGGGCTTGGAATTTCCACATAAATTAAAGTAAAAGCCTGCCCAACAGAGCATATGTCTCATTCTTCATGCCTCAGCATGACCACACTGATTTTGGTGTTTAGTAATTTCCTTAAACATAATTTACAAATGAGAAAGTTAGTTGGGCTGGAGTAATGCATCTGTAACTTGCAGTCTAGCTTCCTGATACATTAAAATCCTGTTAATCTGAGGCTCAAATTGTAAAGAAAGAATGAAGATTATCAAGTATAAATCAGCATTTTCCTTATAAAATGTAATGGAAAAATGCTAATAAGATTTACTGGTAGCATGAAATTGGATTATAACGCATCTATTTTAATACTTTAAGTCCATTTGAAAATTGGTCTCAAAAGTTATGTCCCGAGTCACAAATTCTTTTAAGTTTGTGTGTGTGTGTGTGTGTGTGTGCGTGTGTTGTGTTTCTTTTTACAGAGCACATGCAGATACACAGTGATACATTTATAAAGTACAGTAATAAAGGAAAACATCGTACAGACCTCAAAACAATTTATGTAAACAAGTAATGAAAAGTGTGTGCATTATTATATTTATATTATGAGGAGAGATAAGGGGGCTGGCTGTTTATGTCTGGTTGGAAGTAATTGAAAGCGGATAAAGGTAATTTAAACAAGATACATTTCCTATGTGTATTTGGAACACTGAACAGCTATGATATATGGTAAAATGAATATTCACATTAAAAGCTTGTCTCTTTACTATATAACATTGAAGCTTAGCATCTATTTCATCAGTCAATTACATGGCAAAGTAAGAATGTGATTTATTTTATGGCAAAATTGGTATAATGCAGGAACTAATGAAGTGTTTATTCAAAATTTATCTTAAGTGGATACATTCTGAGTGACCGACCATAAACAAATTTAATAATATCCCCTTACAAACTACTTGTCAGGTCAGTCTAGAGCAAGTCTAACGTAATGACCACATCAAAGAACTCAATGTATATTCTATAACGATATGCATAACACCTCTATGGAAATTTCCTTACACTGTGAGCATGCTGACTGAAATGTGCCATATTTTGGTCTTATTTATTGAACATTTCATTTAATGGTTATCAATTGGGTGTCAGGCACAGTATTTAGGGCAGAGTAGAATTAACCCATCAGTAGGAGGGCAGAAAAAACATCTTCAGGATGGTGCATGCGAACACTCAGAGTTAAGAACCCACTGTGAACATTTGTTAAGCACACAGATTCATCTTCCCCCATTTCATTCTAAGCCCCTACTAATAAGAAAAGTGTTCATATTTTTCAAATGTACTAATTTGTATTTAATTTCAAATTTACTGTTGGTTAAATAACTTAACTATTGCATGTTAGTTATCTGTGTTTATAGAAATGTAAACATTTTCAATAAAACATTCATTTGGGGGGGGGGGGAAGAAGAGGAAACCATGGTGAATTCGGGAAACTGAGAACCTCTGAGTGGGTGGGACACCATACTAAGAAGAAGAAAGGGGAGCCTGGGAAGAATGCTCGGTAGACTGGCAGAGGCCAAATCAAGGAGAGGCTAACAGACCCCATTGCAAAAGGCTGATATAATCCTGAAGGAACAGAAAGTCGTGGGAGATTTTTAAGCAGGAGAGTGACATTATCAGATTTGTACTTTGTAAAAATTACTCTAGAAGTCACAAGGAGAAGCTTTGACATAAAACTAGATTTGAATTTCAGCTGCAATTAATAATTTAAATAATTTTATATCGATTCTTTTGACTTTACATAGTGATTATCCACAAATAAAAATAATATAAAAGGTTTTTTTCCTCCTTTAAGTTCTCTCATCTTTCATTTCTTTGCCATTTTGTACTGCCATGGTGTTAAGTAAGGATGCTAAAGGTCAAATAATTTTTCTGGTCTGAGAGTAGAAGTATATAATTTTTCAATATTAGTTAAGATGCTTTACATAGACATTTTGCACATTCCTCTTATGAAATTAAGTAAGTCCCCTTCTCATCATAGTTTACAAAATAAATATGCCTGAATTTTATTTAATTTTTTATTGAAGCTATTAAAATGACTGATTTTGAAAATATTTTCCAATAATTCCAAAAAAAGTATTCTGAGGTAGGTTTTATTTAAAACGTCTTATTCCTTACTTATATAAAAACTTAACTTTTTCTTATTTAGAACTAAATATTTACAAAATTCAGTATCTGAAGCCTCTAAGTTTGCTTTCTGTATGTGGTTTTTGCTAATTGTCCTCTGTGTCTCATTGTTCCACTGTAAGTTTTATGAAATTTGTCCCTGAGATTTTAGTTTTACTTGACATTTTAGTTATAGAGATATTTTGGAGCATAGAATGAAGTTGTAATCCTTCAGGGAAGATAATTGTTTTGTTTTAAAATTTAAGCCTTTGGGGCTCTTACTTTCATGCAGGATTCTCCTATGATTCTTGAAGACTCCTAATGGGTCTTGAACTTAATCTTATCTGTGAATCTGGTAAAGTCATCAAAATAGGCATAGTTCAGCAGATACTATGAGGCAAAAAAATGAATGTTTTGTACTTACTTATTTCCTAGTTGTCCTAGAACATTAATTTTAGGGTCGAACATTTATGTGTGTGTGCACTCACAGTCATGCATTGTATTTATTTTTATTGAATTTATTAAGACGACTTGTTAATAAAATTACATAGGTTTCATATGTACAATGCCATAATACATCTTCTGTGTATTATGTGTTCTCCATCCCAAGTCATTAATCTCCCTTTACCCTCTTCGACCTCCCCCAATTCCCCTCTCCCTCTGGCAATCAACATACTGTTTCTTGTTTGTATCTGAGATTTTTTTCTCCTTAATTTCTTCAAATTTTCACTGCCCCTTCCCCAACTCCCCTTTCCTCTGACAACTCTCAGTCTGCTCTCTGTATCTATGAGTCTGTTTCCGTTTTGTTTGTTACGTTATTTTGTTCAGTAGACTCCACATGTAAGTGAAATCATATGATACTTGTCTTTCTCTGGCTGGCTTCTTTCACTTAGAACAGAGCTCTCCAGGTTAGTTGCAAAAGGTAAGATTTTGTTACATAGTGTACTTGCTCCTGCTATTTCTTACAAGGCACCAAAAAATTTATCTAAGATTTTCTTCAGAGGTTTGGAAACTTGTCGTCCTGGCTTGGGCATTAAAATTTGTTATTAAATTTGGATCAGAAAATATATCTCATACTATTTATGCTTTGGGGAATTTGTTGAGATATGTTGTAGCTAATTTTTTAAAGATAATTGTAATTTTATAAAAAATCCTGTGGCTGCCCTGAAACATAGTCTATTCTTTGAGGGTGCAAAATCAAATATATATATACTCAATATCACTAAAATTATCAAAATTCTTTGTTTTCTTATTTAGTTCTACTTGATCTGCAAAGGATAAGAGGTTTAAATAAAACTTCCTCCAAGCATTGGTAAACTTGTAAATATTCCCTATGACTTTATACAGATGATCTTCAAGTTAACAATATTTCAACTTTTCAACTTTATGACGGTGCAAAAGCCATATTCAGTCATACTTTTGATTTTAACTTTTAATAAATTCCTGGACTAGCGATATCCAGTTCAGTAAAATACTCTCATGATGCCAGGCCATGGCAGCAAGATGATTTTGCCCAGCGGTAGGCCAATGTAGGTGTCCCAAGCTCATTTAAGGTAGCACATTTGAAATTCTTGTTCCATCCTATAAACACATGTAAATTAGATATAAGTTCAGTGCCCTTCAAAATAATACATCTTCTCTTCCATAGTTTAATTTCTTTGGCATTTTCATGTATATTTTAGAAGATGTCTCTTAGTGTTCCCATTTAGGCAATTACCCCTAAACAATATATTGTTTTGTTTAATTTATTTTTGAATTTTATTTAAACAATGTCATGTTACATGTATTTTTCTATTTTCTTTTAACTCAATATTAATTGAGATTCATCCAGACTGAGTATAGTATCCAGACTTTGATTTCTGTATAGAAGTTTATTATATGGTAAGTTTTGTGTTGATGAACATTTGGATTTCGTTTTGTTCTGTTGATCTGTTGATACCTCTACAAACATTCTTGTACATGTGTTTAGAGAAATTGCTATGCTGAAGGGTATGTACATGTTCAATTTCACTAGGTGATATTAAATTGTTTTGCTAAATTATTGTTTAAATTTACATTTCCTCAACAGTATTTAAAAGTTGTTTTTGTACTGTATTCTCACAAAAATGTAATATTTTAAGATGCACAGTGTTCTTCAGCTATTCTTATATAATGATATGTTATTATAGTTTTAATTTGCATTTCCATAACAAACATGATATTGGACATCTTTATGTATAATTCGATAGATTTTCTTCTTCTATATATTATAGTTTTTTTCTGGGCTTTTTTAAAAAAAAGTAAATGCTTTATATATATATATATATATATATATATATATATATATATATATATATATTCATTTATTTATATTTAGTCTTTGTTGGCTTTATGTACTTTAATACCTTTCCCAATTTGTGTTTTCTCTTTTTGCTATCTTTCATAAAAAAACTTAATTTTATTGTGGTATAATATATGTCATTGCCTTAATAGTTTTCTTCCTGTGTAGTTAAAGGAAACCTCCCTACCAAGGGTTGAAAAAATAATTTCTTATATTATCTTTTAGAGGTTTTTAAAAATGTGCCTTCTACAATTACATCCTCAATTTATCTGAAATTAATTTTGCTTATGTTGTGAAGTAGAGTTTCCTTTCATTACATTTTACTTTTGAAAACTAATTGCTAAAAATGATTTATTTTCCCTATTCTGCTCTATAATTTCTTCTCTTTTCTATATCAGAATGTTATGTATGAATGGATCTGTTTAGGGGCTCTCTGTTATGTTCTAATGGTGCATTTATCTGTTGTGCTGATACAACACATTTGTTTATTTATTTTTTAAACTATATTTTTACAGAGAAGAAGGGAGAGAAATAGAAAGCTAGAAACATCGATGAGAGAGAAACATCGACCAGCTGCCTCCTTCACACCTCCTACCGGGGATGTGCCTGCAACCAATGTACATGCCCTTGACCAGAATCGAACCTGGGACCTTTCAGTCCTCAGGCCGATGCTCTATCCACTGAGCCAAACCCGTTTTGGCTGATAACACACATTTAAATCTCCATAAAGTTATATTGCATTTTAATATGTTAGAGTATCATCTCTCCCAGACCTTTTTTCTTTAGACATTTCTCACACTATTAATATAAATTTTAGAAGCAATTTTGAAATTTCATGAAAACCCAAGTTTGATTTTTTTTAAATTTTAATTCTAATGAATCTGTATTTTGTTTGAGGGTAATGATATCTCCAAAACATCTCTGAGTATGGTATGCTTCTCCATTTAATTAGGTCTAGCTTAATGGATTTAAATAATTATATATATTTCATTAGATCTACCCTTAGTACATTAATATTTTGTAGATATTCTAAGTATTATTTTTCTCAATTGGACCTGCTCTTTTTGTTAGTTTCTAGTAATACAATTTAATTTGGTATGCTGATTTTATATCTATTAATTCTAATAAACTACTTACTTGTTAATTTATCAGTATATCCTTTTAGGTTTTATATATAGAAAATGACATCATCTTGAAATAAGGTCAGTTTTAATTTGTATTTTCAAATATTTTTACCTCTAATATTTTCCTTTCCTGGCTATAAAAAGTAAGGAAAGGGGACATCCTTATTTTAACTGATCTTAAAGAAAATGTATTTATAATTCATCCATATGTATGACACTTGCTATAAGTTTTTACTAATGCCTTTTGTCAGCTAAATGTATTTCTACTTAGCACATTTTGTAGAACATTGATCAATTTGGATAGCATCCTATTCTTTCATAATACTTTAATTTCTTTAAGCACTTCAACATGTTGTTAATATTCTATTTGCAATATTTCTAATAATTGTATTATTAGAAATGTATTTTATTTGGAGTTTTTGTATTTCTGCTGCTGCCTTGTTTTCTCTTTTGTTCACTGGATTTTTTTTTATTAAGAATTCATGTTTCTTGCCCTACCCGGTTTGGCTCAGTGGATGGAGCGTTGGCCTGTGGACTCAAGGGTCCCAGGTTCGATTCTGGTTAAGGACATGTACCTTGGTTGCAGGCACATACCCAGTGGGGTGTGTACAGGAGGCAGCTGATTGGTGTTTCTCTCTCATCAATGTTTCTGTCTCTCTATCCTTCTCCCTTCCTCTCTGTAAAAAATCAATAAAATATGTTTTAAAAAAGAATTCATGTTTCTCAAATACACTTATGAAAAATTGCAGCTTCGGTTTAAAATATTTTTGACAGAAAATATTACTTTTTCCTCTGTAGACATCTAAATAGCCGTACCCTAGTACCACTTTAAATTCAATCTTCTACTTGGCATTTCTCAGGGTCTTGAGTATAAATTCACCCCAAATCTACATGAGTGAACCTTGTGATGTGAAATTCTTGGAGCATCATTTTATTTCCTATAATCTCTTTCTCTAGCCCTATTGCCCTGTATTAAGAGTAGGATAAGCAGTTAGAGCTTTTGGTTTGTGTCCTGATTTACCACTTTTTCCCCTTTATGGGTTTGTGACACCATTTTTTTGTGTGCGGCAGAAATGTCTTCTGGTTTCTTATGTTTAACACATTTTTCTTGCACAGCTGGCATGGCTGAGTGGTTGAGCATTGACCTATGGACCAGAAGGTAACAATTGTATCCCTGGTCATGGCATATGCCTAGGTTAGAGACTTGAACCCCAGAGTGGAACTTGCAGGAGGCAGCCAATCAATAATTCTCTCTCATTATTGATGTTTCTCTCTCTCTCTCTCTCCCTTCCTCAATGAAATAAAAAATATATATATATTTAAATGCCGAACTGGTTTGGCTCAGTGGATAGAGCGTCGGTCTGAGGACTGAAAGGTCCCAGGTTCGATTCCGGTCAAGGGCATGTATATTGGTTGCGGGCACATCCCCAATAGGGGGAGTGCAGGAGGCGGCTGGTCGATGTTTCTCTCTCATCGATGTTCCCAACTCTCTATCCCTTTCCCTTCCTCTCTGTAAAAAATTAATAAAAGATGTTTAAAAAATAAAATATATATTTAAAGACAAAAAAACAAACAGAAAATTTCTCTGTTTTTCTATAGCCTATCATTTAATAGTTTTTAAAAGTGTTTTTTCTTATTCTAGAGCATATTTGCATATGTTCTTGGAGTTTACCCCTCTCTTTTCGTGAAGAGTTCTAATCTGAACTGATACTTTGTTCTGAAACCGCTTTGGCTCAGTGGATAGAGCCTCAGCCTGCAAATTGAAGGGTCCCGGGTTTGATTCCAGTCAGGGACATGTACATTGATTGGGGGCACATCCCCAGTAGGGGGTGTGCAGGAGGCAGCTGTTTGATGATTCTCTCTCATCAATGTTTCTAACTCTCTATCCCTCTCTCTTCCTCTCTGTAAAAAAATCAATAAAAAATATGAACTGATGCTTTGCAGTGTGTAGTTTGTAAATGCCCCACTCACTGTCTTTCTGATTTCTAGTTGGATGCATTTTGCAGGCCAATGTAAAGAGCATATTTATAGTCACAACTGTTCTGTCCTTTCCTGGGTTTACCAGGGCAATTCAGATAGACTTTTCGGGATCAAATTGAGTTCTGTTTCTACCAGCAGTCTCTTGTACCTGAATAGATGGAGCCAATGGAAAGATAATCCCCAACAGATCAGGTTCTAGTGCTTGTCTCATCTTTTTCTTCCCACATACACAATTTTAAGTGGTGGAAACATAGCCTTTGAAATACAATGGACCAATGGATAAAGTATGGTAAGATGAAGGCAAGGGAATAATACTCAGAATGTTTTTAATGCTGCAACCATATACAGAGGGGAGGTTATCCAGTGTTGTCTTTAGAATAGTCTGGAAGTTTTTAAGCTAAGAAGCAGGATGGCAGAGCTGTTTCTTCCACAAGCTAAACAGGGTATAGCATTGCGTGTGTGTGTGTGTGTGTGTGTGTGTGTGTGTGTGTGTGTGTGTGTGTTATAATTCTCGGAGCCTTTTACTTTGAAATTCACCTGAATACTACTGGCTGTGAATTACTTTTAAGTTTTGAAGGTTTTTCAACCATTGTGCCTTTTTCTTTGCTTTTAAGTCATATTTTGTCAGGAAAGATTATGTCAGAGGTAGATGGTAAGATGCTATTTTGAATCCAATTGTATTTTTGAGTCAAATCATACATATGAAGCCTCAAAGGCATGATATTCATAGATTATTTCTTCATGAATGATAAAATTTGCAATTAAATTTAGTTGGTTATGTTTCATGTTGGAGGAAAAAGAGATCCATTATATCCTTACTCTTCTAAGAAAGCTTTCAATCATCATTTCTGGACTATATTTTTAAAAGAAATATATGAGGCAGATGTTTCTATTCTATACTGAGTATTTGAGGCTATATAATTGATTGTATTAGTCAGGTGAGACTAAGCCGTGGTATCAAATCAACACAAACATGCAATGAGTCAACAAAAATGAAAGTTAAATGTTATTCACCTAATAGATCATAATGTTTTATTTCAGTGAATGGTTAGGGGTAAAAATGAGGTACAAGGGTAGAGACAGTCTTTTTCATACAATTACTCAGGACATCAAGATAAAAGTAGCTGTGTTCACCTCAACGTGTAGCTCTCAATGTCAAACTGTTGCTTACTATCCATTAGCAAGGAATGGAAACAAGCATGAAAGTGTGCATGGGGCTTCTTTATAAGCCAAGTCCGGAAGTGGCTCAGTCATTTCTGCTCACATTTTGTTTACTGAAAATCAGTCATAGTGCCACAACTAACTGTTTGTAGTTTATGTTTAATTTTCAATTACATTTTACACTTAACATTTTTTGTATTAATTTCAGGTGTGCACTGTTGTGGTTAGACAATCACATATTTTACAAAGTAGTCTCTTCTGATATTTCAAGTATCCACTTGGCACAATACATAGTTATTATATTACTCATTTCATGCTATACTTTAGATCCCTGTGACTATTTTGTGACTACCAATTTGTACTTCCTAATACCTTAAGTTTTTTACTCAGTTCCCCAATTCCCTTTCACTCTGATGGTCATCAGTCTGATTTCTGTATCTATGAGTCGATTTCTATTTTGTGTATTCATTTGTGTTGCTCTTTAGATTCCACATTTAAGTGAAATCATATAGTATTTGTCTTTCTCTGTCTCACTTATTTCACTTAGCCTAATATCCGCTAGGTCCATCCATCTGTCACAAATGGTAAGATTCCATTCTTTTTTATGGCTGATTAATATTCCATTGTGTAAATGTACCACAACCACTTTATACACTGGTTCATTGGTAAGTACGTGGGCTGCTTTCATATCTTAGCTATTGTAAATAACACTGCAATGAACTTAGGGTGCATATATTCTATTAAATTAGTGTTTTGGGTTTCTTCAGATATATACCCAGGAGGTGAATCACTGAATCATAAGAAAGTTCCATTTTTATTTTTTTGAGAAAACTTCATACTGTTTTCTACAGTGGTTGCATCAATCTACAGTCCCATTAATAGTGCATGAGCATTCCCTTTTCTCCACATCCTCAACAATACTTGTAATTTGTGGACTTATAGAAGAGAGCCATTTTGACAGGTGTGAGGTGATATCTCATTGTGGTTTTAATTTGCAATTCTCTGATAATTAGTGATGTTGAGCATCTTTCATATGTCTCTTGGCCATCTGGATGTCCTCTATGGAGAATTATATATTTAGTTCCTCTGCTCAGTTTTAAATTGGATTGTGTGTGTGTGTGTGTGTGTGTGTGTGTGTGTGTGTGTGTGTTTTGAGCTACAACTAACTACACACTATAGTCCACTCACTGGGCGAAAAAAAGAAGATAAAATATATATTTTGATAAACAACTTAAAATTTCTACCACCCTGAAAAATCTATAAAATTCTATCAGGGCACTTAAGTCTTAAGTCACAGTTATGCAACTTGACCCTTAAAGAATTCACAGCTCATCAGATCCTTCCATTTGGTGGTGAGCTATGCAGAATAGTTCACGAGAGACTTTACCAAAGACTGCATGTGCATGTGAACTGCACTGAGTCCAAAGTCCTTTTGACATTCACAGAGAAAAACAGAAGGATTTGCAAGACCAATAGGCTCACAAATATGACACAGCATTAACAACATGGCATTTGTGAACATTAGCTCAGTACTGATGTACTTCATCCATCTGATAATGTAAATCTAGTTGCACTAAATGCAGAAACATCCTCAGCATTAGTTCTAGGCTACAGAGTGCTGATTTATTTGGTCTAGGAATAAGTATAATTTACTGGAGAAAAAAATAATGTGCATTAAGCTACTAGGCCTCATTATATTACTTAAACATTAGAAATTTTATCAAGTTCCTAACTCTAACTCTGAAACAACTGGGGAGTGGGCATAAGCTATAAATTGCCACCAAACTACTTTTAAGTTGTTGATAAATATAATAGAACAAACCTCAAGGCAATAAGAGCAGAACAGTAAAACTTCTTGTTTTGCTTTATTTGTTTTCTTCTGGTTAAAAACACATTTTATTATATGTTGTGATTAGAATTAATTTTCATTTGTATGTGATAAGACATAAATATTACTATCAACATTAATAGTAAGTATTATATGGTATTATTGTCAACATTTCAGAGAGAATTTTACACTTATTTTTCCTCAATTGAATTTTAACTTCCCACCTACCCCGCCCCCCCCCCACCCCGCCACACACACACACACACACACACACACACACACACACGCACACACACACACTGTTTTCAATTTAGGGGTGTTGACAAAAGGCTTTATAAATAATGAAATCTATCACAAAAAGTAAGTTAAATTTAAAGACATTATTTAAGAAATTCTCAGATATAAACTATCATTCATTAGACAGAAATAAGGATATTATTTCCACATTCCAGTATTTATTGACTTTTCTATTGCAACTATTTTTGAGCACATATATAAAATTCAGAGAAAGTATATGGAAAAAAAAACAACTTTAGAAATAGTGTAGTATCAACATTTTTTCCAATGTAATCATCATCATTATCTCTAGATAAATACAATTTGAATGAATGTTATTTGATAAAATTGTTAAATACAGGTAAAATGGATTCTGAATGCAGATTAATCTGGCTTTAAACCCCATTCTTTAATAACTAAACTTACCTTAGACCAGTGTTTCTCAAAGTGTGGTATGTGTACCCACAGGGGTCTGGGAAGAGTTTGGTGGGGGTATGCGTTGCACCAGAGTTTGGTGGGGATATGCACTGCACTGTGCTTAGCTGCACCTAATTCTACGTTCTCATGAGTCAAGTCAACTTCATCCTTCTCATTGATCCAAATAAATGTTATTTGTAATATAACTTTTATTTATATTTTATTATGAATAATTTTATTTTTGTTTATTATTATTTTGTATATGAATAAAAATAAAAATAAGCATATTTTGATTGTTATTAAAATACATCCATATTTTTGATGAGGGGTACTCAGTGTTATGAAAATTATAGAAGGGTACACATATGTCAAAAGTTTGGGAAACACTGCTAGACAAATAACTTTTACCTCATTAAGGCTCGGTTGTCTATATATTAAAAAATAACTTTTTGGCAGTCTATTGAATATAATATATGAGTAAATTATGGTATATTTTGGCATACAGCAGTTGTTTAATAAGAATCACTAATTTAGCCAGGACTATAGCAGTTCTCAAAGTGTCCTGTGAGGATGTCTCATGGTTTGTGACATACTTTAAGAGAACTATTTATTTGTGTAGCAAACTATTTTCATTCTAAGTTTCCATTTGAATTTTCATTCTCTCACTCATGTACAAAGGAGTTTCTCAGACACTACATGATGTGTGAAGATATCATTGCTCTGACTTTGTGTTTCTTTTAGTTATTTTTTATTTATAATTTAAAATGTAGAAAACATGATGTAATCTACTTTGTCTTTTTTATTTTTAACTTTTAATTTTATATATAAGGAGCATGAGGAGATGTACTATATACAATCAAAAGCTATTTGGGAATATGAATAATTTTTAGGCATGTAAAAGGGTAGTGAGATCAACAACTTGAGAAAGCTGTGCTATAGTCTGCAACACAGGGTCCTGCACAGAAAGTGATGCCATTTCAGATAGTGAGCTCTGAGTGCGCGAGGATGTTCCATGGAATGGACTGTGACTGCATGGTGATAATGATAAAAACTAGAGCTGTTTAATGTCCCAGCAGAATGGGCTTTTTTGTTTGCTTCTTTATATTTGGGGTGTGTGTGTGTGTTGGTGTGTGTATGTGTGTGTGTGTGTGTGTGTGTGTGTGTGTGTGTGTGTGTTTGCACTGCTGTTAACTTCACTGTGCAGCAGCAAGCTGGCAGACTGCTTGACTCTGACACCAGTACATTCAATATTAAATTCAGCTCTTACTTCAGACAATATGTGAACAAACCAATTTTGAGGGCAGCATTATTCCCAAGGATTGTTTATTGTGATTGTTTTATCTGTTCACTTAGCATCCTAATTTCCTTGGTTCTTCCCTTTATTTCAGTGTCAGCCATTCTGACAGCTAGCACCTGTGTATATTCTGGTTGTTCAAATCCTTCCTGCATCACACACAACAATTCTGTCTTATTATCCTTCAGATTACACACTCTGTTTTATAAAGTCGCTGGAGTTTATAGAGTTGACTGGAAAGAATTACATTCCATTTTGTGTTTACATAGAGGTAGGCTGATATAATAAAATAGCCTTCTGCCAAAAAAATCAGTATCTCAGGATTCCATTTTTGAGCACTCCTATGAAGTCTAAGATCTAATTTACAGAATTTTGTGAACACAAATGCATATATCCATAAGGTGAAGAAATTTGCATGATTTAACAACTATTAACTGTAGAATTCCATGTGTTCTTATTTTATATTGATTCATTCATTTACCCATCCACTCAACTGATAGAGATTCATTAACAGGCACAGTGCTAGGGATTGGGAGTAAAAATAATCTGCACTAAACCTTTCATGTAATTACTCATACTCGCCACCTAATCATTTAAGAAACAGGAGCACACAGAACTTAATAATTTGACCAAGATCTCAGAGTAATAAGTAGCAGAGTTAAACTTCAAACCAAGAATGACCAGCTCCAGTGCTTGCCTCTGTAACCACTAAGCTACACTGCCTGAAGCACAAAAGTGAGTAAGAGAAGTCACCCTATTGAAAAACTTCATAGGCCACAGAAGAAGGCAGACATATAGACATATAGGGTGATGTGATAAATGCTACAAACTAGTATTTTTAAAAAGACACGTGCCTTGTGCTAGTCACTTTGTTGTTGCAGTATATTATGACATTTAATCCTCAGAACAAATTTTCAAAATGGGTATAATTATCTCCTGGATATATAGATATCCAGGGGGAGCAGGCCTAAGCCGTCAGTCATACATCCCCCTAGGGCTCACAGACTGTGAGAGGGTTCAGTAGAAACTGAGCCCCTAAGAAATTAACTAGTTTTCCAATACTCCATGGTTAGTAAATCATTGAGCTGGGATTAGAAAACATGTGATTCCAAATTTTCTATCACTCTCCATTGCACATACAGCATTCCTACATTGAAATTCTCTAAAATTTATTTCTCCATTGCTGTACTTATTCTTTCCACGATATTAAAATTTAAAATATAAAAGAGTTTGCCCAAATTTGCCAACAATGCAACAAATTATCACCTTTATAAACAGCTGAAAGAATTCACAAAACAAAGAATTGGGTTGCCTAAAATCATTAGATACTAAAGCCAAAACACTTGCTTTATACTTTGCTTCCTACCTCCTGGGAGTTGAATCCCTTCAATACCTAAAAAAAAAAAACCAAACACTTGAACTTTTAGATCAGAGAGCACCTAAGTATCTCAGATTTAGTAGAGATAGTAGAAATGCTTGTCTTGTTTTATAAAGGGGAATTAATACCTAAGAGTTTAAGTTCATTGACCAAAGTTTTATAATTAAATTAGAGGCTCCATGCATAAAATTCATGCACAGGAGAGGGGTGTCTCTCAGCTGGCCTACACCCTCTCCAATCTGGGATCCCTCTCACAATTCAGGATGGCTGGCCCCTAACCGTTTGCCTACTGGCCTGCCAGATTGCCCCTAACCACTTCTGTCTGCCAGCCTGATCACCCCCAACTGCCTTCCCCTGCCAGCCTCCTCCAGGAAAGGTGGCAGAGATGCCGAGACAGGCCTCCTCCGCACCTCATGGAGTTACGGGACACCCCCCACCCCCACCCCGGCCTCACCATGTGGAGCAGTCACTGGGCCATGCCACTGCTGTGCATGTGGCCACCTTGTGGTGCCCATCTTGTGGTAACCATCTTGTGATGACATCACACAAGGGGGTGCAAGGATCACCTAGGCTTTTATTAGTATAGATGAGTTAAAAATAGAATTCAGACCTTCTGTCTCATACTCCATTATCCAGTAATTTATAATCATATATGTTTACTAGAGGCCGGTGCATGAAATTCATACGCTCAGGGGATCCCTCAGCCTGGCCTGAAACCTCTCACAGTCTTGGTGCCCTAAGGGGATGTATGACTTACAGCTTAGGCCTGCTCCCCCTGGATATCCTTAGCGCTGCTCTGAAGGCCGCCACAGAGGCGGCCATGGAGGTGGCCGCAAAGGTGGCTGCAACGTTTGCCAGCTGTGAGCCCAGCTTCTGGCTGAGCAGCACTTCCCCTATGGGAGCATACTGACCACCAGGGCGCAGCTCCTACATTGAGTGTCTTCCCTCTGGTGGTCATTGTGCATCATAGTGACAGGTCATCCCTCTCTTCGGTCAATTTGCATATTAGTAATTTATGCCTGCAGGATTGGGCTGAAACTGGCTCTGACATCCCCAAAGGGATCCTGGACTGTAAGAAGGTTCAGGCCAGGCTGAAGGACTCTACCTGTGCATAATTGGGGCCTGGTAGGGATGCGGAAGATTGGCCAGCAGGGGAGGGACTGCAGGAGGACTCTAGGGCATGTCTGGCCTTTCTTGCTCAGTTCCAATAAGCTGAACACTAGCAGCACACTAACCTACCGGTTGGAGTGTCTGCCGCCTGGTGGTCAGTGCACGTCATAGTGAGTGGTTGAGCTGCTTTAGGATATCATTAGTATATTATGCTTTGATTGGTTAAATGGCCGACCAGATGACCAGACACTTAACATATTAGGCTTTTATTAGATAGGATTATTATCACCTAAAAAATTTAAAAACATTTTACTTAGTTTTTTATAAGGAAATATAATATAGACCAATTCAGCATAAAGAGTGGTTATTCAGTAATCTGTATATTTAAAATGTCTCCAAGATGATTGAATAAAATTCCTTGGTAATTCTCATTATATACATGTCTTCCAAAATTGGTTTAATAGTATTATATGTATGGGTAGAAATAAGGGGAAGAGAAGAGAGGGAAAATATAATGAGGAAGAGTACTAATGGGCAAGAAAGAGAAAATGATTAAACACATGAAAGAAGGAATGAGTAGGGACAGGCAAAGCAAGTTCAGAGGTGCAAAGGGAGTTACCCCAAAATGTGGTCCCTTTTGTTCAAAATGTATCTACCACAGCTGTTTTATATACTGCCTTCATTTCTACCATTCTATTCCCCTAATCACTCCACCTTCACTCTCTTCATACATATGCACACATGTACATAAAATACACAAATATGTGCAATAGCAGACCTAAGAACACCTACCTGACAATTCCTGTAGATTCTAATGTTAACGATATGGAAAAGACTCAAAATTAATTCAGTGTTGCTCCCATTCTGTGAATAGCTCTTAAGTGTTCAGTTAGAATGAATTCAATTCCATAAATTATCATGCTTGATATATATGCTCACTGAGGAGATATGCTGATGAAGTTGAAGTTAAGTAAATACAGGTTTATGAACTGTGTGTTTGTGAAAGGTTTGAACTTTCGATCAGCTTGAAGAATATATTCATAAGAATTCACCCTGAATTTTTCAGACTTTGACACTTTGATGTCTTACTAGAGCATGAATCTAGATGAGTATGCTATTAGAGAAGCACACATATAAATGGAAGACTATATATATATATATATATATATATATATATATATATTCCTAACTTCACCTCCTTTCTTTAATTTGGCATAGAATAGTTTTTAGTCCAGAGCATATCACTCTGTTAGAATTGCTTTCTTACTGTTAACTAATGGCCAGACTCTATCTTTCTATTAATTTATATATATTATGCATGATTGATATAAATATATATGTACATTTTCTAAGTGATAAATAGCTACATATAAAGAACTATATAAACAAAACAAAATAAACTGACTCACCCAGCAGTTTTGCTCACATATTAAAGCAAGAAAATTATTTAATCTTCCAATTTTAAAGATGAGAAATAATAAAAATATGTACATATGGTTACTACAGATGCATTTTGATGTTCTATGACCAAAAATTACTAATAGACCTTTAACACTAGAACTCTTCTCAAAACCTAGATAAAAGTATGGAAGAATACATTTAAGTTCAATTGGATAGCAGACTCATTAAGTAAAAATAGCCTTAGCACCTTAGTCATTAATTGAAGTGTAAGTGTAAGATTTAAAACAAAGGATCAATTATGTCTTCTTCAACAGAAGAAATCATATATTACTTAAATGAATGTTTAATAACAGTTTTACTTCAACTGAGGGATTATATAAACCATAGAATTAAATCTATACCATAAACTCCCAAGGTGAAAAGGTTTCACTCTTAGATTTTTATGATGTTTTATTGAGAAGAAAGCTTTTCTTTAAAATTACATTATCTGGTTAATTATCCATATGTTTGTGATATACAATGTTTAATACCTATAGGGATTTTTCTTCACAGTTCTTAGCTCTTCTTATCTCCATTAACTGGATGTATTGTTTTTAATATTATCATTTTAATACTTTCCTGTGCCCTTGCCATGACAAAACAGAACTCTTCCATGAGTGGAGAAAATGAAAACATTTAAATACATTTCTTTAATATTCAGCTGCACCTCTGAATAGTTCTATCAGCTCAAAGTTATCATTTGATTGAGAAGCACTGGATCTATATCTGCCTATGAAAATTCATGAACTCCCATCTAATCTGGCCCCACCTTGCCCTACCTTTCTGCTTCCCTCTTTGGTTGCTCCAGCTCAGTGCAGCCTGCCAGTCCCAGCAGTGCCCTGTCCACTGATTCCTATGAGGCTAAGCACATGCTGCTGCTTCTGCTTGGGAGACTACTCTTCCCACTGCCCCCTCCCCCAAATACACACTTTAAAAAACTAACGCATATATTTCAAATTCAAATTTTGTCCTTCAGACACCATCAGGTTCAAAGTATCTTAAAAGCTTCCCATGATACCTCAAGGCTGCATTTGGTGCCCTTCTGATAGCCGTGAGCAACACCTTATGATTGGTTGATCAACGTAAGTGCCGCATTGCATTATAACTATGCGTTTCTTTTCATTTTTCTTTTCCTTTCTGTGATGGTGTACTTGAAGGCCAGTATCCCAAGCCCTAGGACCTTGATGGTCTCATGGTAAACAATAAGTAAACAGGTAAATAAATATATAAATATAGATTCGCTGAAGTGATTCATTATTACTCTAGAAATGGCATGTGAACTAGTACTGTATTTAGAAGAGAGCAATATGCATTATTTATGCCCTGAGTTCTTCCAAAGAAGTGTCAATTAGCCTATAAATAAATATAAGATATAGGAGTGGAAGATACATTTGAAGCAAATCGGAAGATGAAGTAAATGGAAAGTGACGTAGGGGCATAAAATGAAGCCAGAAATATAAATTAAGGTGATAATTATAAATTCATATAAAACCATTTCTCTCTGGCCATGATATAATCTATGCCCTGTTCAAACTCTAAATGCAGAGATTCTCTCTTTACTTAAAGAAGATCTGTCTGTCACCTGTAAGTTCTTCAGGTTTTAAGTCAGACATGCTTCCATAACTTGCCCAAAGTTTTGTAGACAACTTTATGAAAAGCTTATGAAAACTGGTCATTTCCTTAGAAGCTTTGTCCTCCTCCTTCTTCTACCAGTGGCTCCTAAATTCAGGCTTTGATATAATTGTACTAAGTTATACGAATTGGTACATTATATTCCACGTGTTTAGAGCTATTTATATTGAAAGATAAAATGCATATTTGCATATATAAATATGCATCAGATGCAAAATAATTCACAGATATATGCTTGTGATTTATTATATAAAATCTTAGTTTACAGTGTACCCAAAAATGTCTTCATTATTTGTCGATAGGAAGTATTAATCAATTCTATTTTACTGAAAATTGTGGGCACAAAACTTTTCTCAAATCAAATAAA
Organism: Vespertilio murinus; assembly: GCA_963924515.1. Taxonomy (NCBI): domain Eukaryota; kingdom Metazoa; phylum Chordata; class Mammalia; order Chiroptera; family Vespertilionidae; genus Vespertilio; species Vespertilio murinus. Next base: position 49,541,673 of record OZ004706.1, read on the forward strand.
ATGATCAATGCATACATTTGACTGTCATGAGTGAAAACTGAAATGTCTAGACCTAGTATTTTTATCTCGGTCTGGTTTATGCTATAGTTTTTCTGCTTAATTAATACTTTTCATTATTCATGTCTGTTTTTTTTTCTTAAAAATCAAATAAGTTATTAATGTTTTAATTTCCCAAACATCAATATTAACTGTTAAAAAATGGAATTAGTGCCCCCTCTCCTTAGGTGAAAGCACTATCTAAATATTAGGTTACCTTTATTGAATCAACCTGAACAATTTGGTAAAAAGAAATATCAGAAGTAAATTATTCAACATACTGATTTCATGTTTTTCTTGGAAAAAAATCTTGAAATTGTGGAGAAAACTTAATATCTTCTTCCTGTTTGTCTAGTAGAATGATTCCCTTAAAGAATGCTAATCCTTTTTAATAATTAAGTTATTCAATTAGTATTTTGGGGGTGTCTCCTCTGGACCAGGTGATGTTCTACATGTTCTACATGACAGGAACACATCATTGTATTAAGGAAAGGGAAATCCCTTACTATACACACACACACACACACACACACACACACACACACACACACACAGAGAGAGAGAGAGAGAGAGAGAGAGAGAGAGAGAGAGAGAGAGAAGAGATTGATTTTATTCAGTTGACTAGATACCTCAGGCACTAGAGGTTTTGTATCTCATTTAATCCTTACCCAAACCCTGAAATTTATGTATTATCACCCTCAGTGTACAGAATTGGAAACAGACTCAGAAAAGTAAAGCAGTGACCCAAGGTCTCTAAGTCCAGCAAAGTATAGAACAGGGTTTAAATAAATTATCTCTGAGTATAAGGCCCACATTTCTAAAACAGTTACCCTTAAGTGGGAGAATACATCTAAACATTGTGGAGAGCAGCCAGCCCCTGACAAGATCAGAGCACCCTACCCCTTTGACTAATAGCATTCTTTGTGAAGGGCTAGATCGAGTAGGCTTTCCTGATTTCTAATATCTGGAATCTGCTTCACTATAAAGAGCTACACTACTTAATTAGTCTATAATACTTTCTAAACTTTCCAGATTCTAGATTTAGCTTCACATAGTCACCTTTGCTGATTTTATAGACTCTGGGTTCTCATCCCTAATCAGACTTTACTAACTCCTGTTTTCCCCATTTCAGTTGAACCCATCGGTTTTCTGGAGGTCATTCATTCTTTGTGTGTGTGTGTGTGTGTGTGTGTGTGTGTGTGTGTGTGTAACAATAAAAATTGTGGAACTCCAATAAAAATAGTATCCTCTAAATCCCCTAAGCTGCTTCTAGGGATGGAATACAAATTCAAAAAGAATAGAAAATCTGTCCAACTCTAATCCATTACCTCCCTCTGGCTTAGCCTACCAACTGGTCCAACTTTTTCCCCTCTTGTTATGTGTATGTGTATTAATATTTTAAGTTCTAATTAAGATACTGCCATAATTCTTTTTTATTATTTTAGGTTTTTTCAATTTTTGTGAAATATATACATATGTTAAGTGCATGTTAAATGCAAATATGAAGCCATTTTTATATAATTATAATAAAATACAAATAAAGACAAAGTATAGTCACCTACAAAATCTGTAAATGATTCATATTAGCCATTTTATTAAATTAACTAGTCTAATCTTTATAAAATATGTTAATTACACCAATCATCTCACCACACATCTGTTTTATTAAATTGAATAGAAATTCACATAAGAGTGGCAAATATTATGTTTTTATATGTAAAATATGTTATATGTGTATGTTTTATAATACAGTAAATATGGCAGAAGTATTAGATAAATAGTTAACATTAAACATTTCTAACTTGCAAGGAACCTAAATATCTTTCTCAAATTGACTTAACATGTAAGTTTATTAGAGCTTATAAAAATGTATTATATTTTATCTTGAACCCCATTTAGGAAAAAGGACAGACGTTCTCTTCAAATTATGTCACAAAGCGACTGCAGTTCTAGAAGTACAATCGATATTGATTAATAATGGTGAAAAGGAGGGCTGCCTCGAACCTGGCACAGATCTATCCTCAGGGACTCTTGGGGCTGTCAGGGGATGAGCAGGTCTGTGCTGGTAACATAAACCTCTCTGCTCAATTTTGATCATTGACAAAATAGGGTTTGCTCAGTAGGATTTGGCTAATTTCCTTTGGGAAATCAGCCCAGTAAAATCCTTAGAGAGTGCTCAATTTAGGACTTATAGATTCATAAAATTAACACTTTTCAAACCTCCTCATAACTAGGAACAAGTACACACATACACTCACACATTTACAGGACTTAGACATCATTGGTATACGTGTGACATAACTATTCCAAACAAAGGCACAATTTAGGTCTTGAGCAGAAGTCTGAACAGAACTCATCTCTTTCATTAACTACTGATTCAATAGATCTGAATGCAACTGATTAATCAGTATTATATATAATTCTTCATCATACATTTAGGCAAAGGTAGGCTATCTTAAATATAATCTTGAAAGGAGAAGTCAAAATTGATTGAGATTTTAAAAATTTCTGTTGGGTCCATTTTTTAGTATGAGCTCTGCTAATATTCTGAGTGTACCACAACTTGCACTTAGGACAGACTATAATTTAACTGAAATTAGTTCTTTAAAAAAATAGAAAAAAGGTTTCCTGTGTTCTGATCTTACAAAGCAACCTCTTTTACTTTTTTTTCCCTAACTTTCTCCTTTTTTCCCGTATCCCTTCTTGGTTAACAAAGTCTTCTTTCCTATCTGTCCGTAGGTGTCTGACAGGCTACACAGCCCCAGAAGCACACTTCTCGACCGATGCAATGTCCCCAGGCCCTGCTTCAAACTTTCCTGCTCCCATCCTGCGCGGGAAAACAATTACCCAGGGGCCTCTCGTGCTTCTGCATGTCTTGTGAGCAGAGGCACTGACAGCTTTTGTTCCCAGCTGTCTTTTCAGAAATGTCTGTAATAGCGAGCGGTCTCCAAAGACAGAAGAAGTCACTCTCCTTATGGAACAAAGGGCAGGTTTGTTTACAGGCCAGTATAATAAAGATAATTGCTCCCTCTGTGGTAAAGGGCAGGTGTGCTTGCTGCCATTAGATATATATAAAAACACACACACTGAGTTTCCTAAGTTCAGGAACCTCAGCTATGACATAAACCCACTGGGCATGTAGGTGTCACCTAGCCCTCATGGTATCACCTTGAGCAGTGCCCGGGGGACTGCTGCAAGAAGATGACAGTGCTCTACCTGCTGTTGCTATGGGTAATAGACTGCCCTTTCTCTCTGTCTCCTGCCAGCGTACATGAAACTGTGGCAGGTCCTTCACTGTCCTTGGCATCTTGCATCCCCCAGTTTCTGTTCTGAAATCCTTTATATAAGGATTCTCTTCTCCATCCAAATCCAGTAGATGATGACTCATTGATTGGTCAGTCATCTCTCAATTGTTCCATTCCGATTCTCTCAAATGTCTGCCTCCTTAGTCTAAAGTCTACTCCTTGTGCAGAAAACACAGAATCAAATTAAATGATAAGTGACAATGAACTAACGTCAGGAGGTATAAAAAGGATAAGAAAGGAAGTGTAAGTATAAAGGGAAATCTGGATTATCCGTGTATGAGGGGCCGTGAGAAGCCTTACAGCAGCTGGATGTTCAGTGTCATCCCCACTGGAGACATCCGTTCTGGGTCATGGGTTTTGGGGTGGGATGCCTTGCTGGGCTGAGTGCCTTGCTAATTTGACAGTTTACTCCGCCTTTTCACTTTTTTGTACTCAATGCTAAAAATATTACTTCCTTAGCAGTTCTATTTTTTTTACCTCTCTTCCTACCACTTCAACAACAGAATCAGTAGGCTAATACTCAGGTAAATATGGTTAGTGGTTATGATTTTTTTACTTCCAATTTTAGAGAATTCAGGGGGGATGAGCAATAGCCCTCTGCAACTGGAGTCCTGAGATTCAATGGCTACTTATTGTAAATGCAGGTCTGCAGGCTATGTACGCCAAGGATTTTGATTCAGAAGGGTTGGTGTGGAAAAGGATAATTTTTCCATTTTTAATGAGCTTCTTGGGTAAATCTAAAGTTTGTCTGCAGGACATATATGAAAAATTCTGCTCACAAACTGCCTCTTCATCTGGTATTATGCACTTTTGCTCAGTTTCATGGAGATAGTTCAACCCCAAATGCATAGATTAGTCACTGACAAATCTTACTTGATGGCATTGATTTGCCCCGGCATATGCTCTACTGCCAGGGTTATTTAGACAGTTATTTTTGGCCCATGAAATGTCTTTTCATGAAACTGAAAGATAGATGTTAATATGAAAAATTGCTTTGTTCTAAAATTTTGGCATATATTTGGGAAATTTTCTTCTGAACTATGGTATGATACTACTATATGAATTGTTAGCAATAGCCATTAATAAGGAGATGTATGAGTTGAATAAAAAAATTGAAAGCTGCCAGAAGCAGTTTGGCTCAGTGGATAGAGTGTTGGTCTGTGGACTGAAAGGTCCCAGGTTCGATTCCGGTCAAGGGCATGTACATTGGTTGCGGGAACATCCCCAGTAGGGGGTGTGCAGGAGGCAGCTGGTCGATGTTTCTCTCTCATCAACATTTCTAGCTCTCTATCCCTCTCCCTTCCTCTCTGTGGAAAATCAATTAAATCTATTTTTTAAAAAAAGAAAAAATTGAAAACTATCACTTGTACCCACTTGGCAAAATGCTAGTACCCCTAAAGTACTTTATTTGAATTGGTTAAATATTGGGGAATTTTTTGAGAAAAATACTAAGGAGGTATTTTTGAAAAGTTAAGACTATTGCATCAAATAATGAAGTCATCTGATACTTGTCTCTCTCTGACTGTCGTATTTCACTTAGCATATTACTCTTCAGGTCCCTCCAGGCTGTCTGAGGAGCAAAACAGACCTAAAGACATGAAAGCGTGAAACAGACTGATTAATCTCAGAAGAAATGGGGGGCAAGGCAGGAAGAGATTAATCAAAGAGTTTATATGCATTTATGCATAACCCATGGGCACAGACACTTGTGCTGTGAAGGCCAGAGAGTGGTAGGGCTAATTGGAGAGGTCAAAGGGGGAAGAAAAAGGAAGATCTATAATCCTTTAAACAAAAAAGATAGATTAAACAACAACACACAACTATTTCAGTTATGGCTGTTGAAATCATAAGGTACAAAATAGGGTGTTAATGAAAAATATTTTATGTCAATATTTTGAGATGCATTTAAAGAAAGGCCATGGCTAATGACATTGATTGTTCTACAGATATTTTTTAAAAAAAAGATATATTTTATTAATTTTTTACAGAGAGAAAGGCAGAGTGATTGAGAGTTAGAAACATTGATGAGAGAGAAGCATCGATCAGCTGCCTCCTGCACATTCCCCACTGGGTATGTGCCCACAACCAAGGTACATGCCCTTGACTGGAATTGAACGTGGAACCCTTGAGTCTGCAGGCCAGCACTCTAACCACTGAGCCAAACCAGTTAGGGCTGCAGGTATTTCTAACAACACTAATTTCCTAATGATGATGTTGATGATGAAATTTCTTTTTTTTGCATATTTTTCAAATTAAATAAGTTAAGTAATAGGGGAAGCAGAGTAACTGCTTTCTTTGTTGAGTACTGACCAGTACACTTCAATTCCATCAGTTTGATTAGGAGTCTCATGGTTACATTGAGTCAAAATAAGCTACAGGTGAGACAACAAGAATGACAAAAACACCAGGTGTCTGCAAAGCTTTAGAGTTAGGGAAACCTCAGTTTTCAATGGCAGAGACTAGGCAGGGGTGGGCAAACTTTTTGACTCAAAGGCCACAATGGATTCTTAAACTGGACCGGAGGGCCAGAACAAAAGCAACCTGACCATGCTGGCATTCTCATCTGGGGCTGCTGGTGAAGGAGCGGAGGGGAGAGCAAAAGAACTCTCTACTCTTTTGGCTCCACAGGCCAGATAGAACAGCCGAATGGGCTGGATCTGGCCCGCGGGCCATAGTTTGCCCATGGCTGGACTAGGGGGATATAGGAAACATTTCCACCTGCACATTCAACTGAGATTATTTGGGATATTTGATCATACATAAAACAATTTGACCAATATTTTAACATATATGCATTTTTCACACCAGTAGGTGGTCTTCGTCAGTAGACTTAAAAACAGCAACATATATTTCAATCAGCATTTTTCAGGTGGTTTATTTTTCCTCTGTGGTTATTTGGATAAAAGTTGATGGGACTTACAGTTTACGACAACTTTTACTTTCTTCACGTCTGGGAATGACACGTCGTTTTCTGCACTGCATTCATATTCTCCAGCTTGGTCCCTGGTAATTCCATAAATGTCCAAATACTGTCCGTTTTCAAATGGTTTGGCTACAAGAAACAAAAAAAAATTAGAGCATGTTTCATTGTGGCTGCCTGAGGCTTCATTCAAGTAAAACAACAAACTTATGTCTTCCTATTAGGTATTGTTGACAAAATAATTTAGAATGAAGCTGGGGAATTATTAAAACCTTTGTTCCCCTGTGTTCAGAGGAAAAGTCAGAGAAAAAAAAGCAAAAACGGAACAAGGGATGCTATAACAATACTGTTTCCCCAGAATAGGATATACATGTGTTCTTTTTAATTGATTGTGGTCTCCTAACCTTGTCACGCATCAAATAGAGCTTGGCACATTTCTGTAATTGAGTTCAACAACCTCCTAGCAGTGCAGATGAAGTTCGCTAATACCACTTGGTTCATATTGACTTTTATACACTGCATGCTAGCAACCTGACACTTAACCTAACTAAATGTTACTTTCCTTTTGGGGAAATCTCACACTCATTCTCAGTGTTTCAATCCAGATGGCTTGAAAATAGTAGAGCGATATAATAAATCATTACCATGTTTCAGTTCCCAAAATTATTTATTTTTCAAGTGAGGTACATCTAAAATATTATATATGACCCACACAATAAACCTCAAAAAATCTTTATGGCTCTCAAACGAAAAGTTATAGTGGTCATAAAAATACACTAAATGATCTTTATTTTTAATATTTCAGGGAAAACATTCTATTTGACTAAAGATATTAGTAGAACAAAAATATAAGGACATAATCAGAGGTGATAGAATATCCCTGATGAGTTAGACTGGAAAAAAAAAGAATGATTCATAGTTCAAGGCACACCAAAGAAAACTGGAAAATTAAACAACAATTCCATTAAATGGTCTGTTTTCAAAATCAACCTTAGTTTCTGTTTTCATTTCACTCTGTCACCAAAACTATTATAATAATGTATATTATACAACCAGTAAGAATATTTAATTTTGTATGAATGAATCAAAATAAAATTTAGTTTTGCTGCTCCAAGTCTAAAATCCATGTCAATTAAAAACAACACTACTTTATTTTTTCCCCTGTGGGCTCTGTTACCTGGCCCTAAATCAGTTGCTGCTCATCTGCTTTCCAGATAACTAAGACTTTGTAAGTTGCAACCTGTAGTGTTTAGAAAGTATATGATTAAGGCATTACTCATCTTTTGTTGTTGTTGTTGTTGTTAATCACAAAGTGTAGACAGAAGAGGGTTATACTTAGATGGTGGTTGGCTGGTAAGCTCTTTCAGGTATAAGAAGAAAACTTAACAAAAGCGCCAGTTGTCTTCAAAGTCCACATTCTTAAAATCTGGTTCTACAATTACTTTTTTACTACCCAGTGTCCTTACCCGACTCAAATATACAAATAAAACATTGATTGATTTTCTATTGTTCCCTTCTTCTCCTATTTTCACTCTTATCAATGAAAATAATCTAAGCTTATATGTATCTGAAAAAAGTAATAGAATTTAGGGATGGCAGAATCCTTATTCACATCCTAGAATGTTTAGAGTATAACTTGAATTAATGCAAGATCAATATTAAATGGAAATTAAAGTATGGATGAATTGATGTACTGCATTAGAATTAACCTGGTTGAGCAATGAAAAACGAAGCCAATCACAAGTTAAAGGTATCCCACTGTGAAACATGGTCAAACAAATTTATTAAGGAAGGCTTAACTTATTTTCAGTATTAAATTGCTGCTTGAATATTTTTTTTATTTTTTGTGTACAGAGATAATTTTTAAAAATTGTATCCTCCACAATGATTTTTTGATAAAAATGTACATTATACCCATTTGAATAATCAACTATTTTATAATGATTCTTAAATAAATAACTAAAAATGGTGTGTGTGAGTTTCTGTATTGATGCCTTTTGCTGTTTAAACATTCTAGACATATGAACGATTGTTCTTAAAGTATTGAAAGATAAGAAACACATTAGAAAAGTATGTCTACTAGGGGGAAAAAAAGGCAGGCTCTAAAAGATTGAAAGCAACTATAGTAAGCTGTATGACAAAAATAACTCCAGTTCAGAACCACTACATCAGTCGACTCCAAAAACACCATGTTTATGTCTGGAGTTCACTACACAATCCACCTAACAATGTTTGGGGACCCTTCTCAACTCCACCGAAGAACAAGGTCCCTGTTTACAACTACCAGAATTAGCAGGAAATGTTTATGCATTTCTTAAATCAATAGCTATAGGACCAGTGAATGGATGGTATTGCCAATGCTAACCATCAGGAATATAGCACTGATATAAAGACACTTAGAGGGGGAAAGCATACATTCACGGTTAATTTCATTTTTCTCACTTACATGCACCATACTATGCATCAGCTCTCCCAATAGGAGTGCTCTAAGTATTCTCTTGTGTTTACACAAGTAGCTCTGTTTCTATCCTGAACTCTCCCTTGCTCTCGTCTCAGTCTGATCTCACCAGGCATCCGTTTCAGGTTTGAACTTTGGACTGGCCCTGGACCCAGACTCTGAAGCTTCCTAGCTGTCTGTACCTGGCTTGCCTGCCTCTGGTGGTTGTTGTCCTGTTTTCCCCAACAGTCACTTTTCACCTTAGCTGGGGAGCCAAGGAAACCAACCCTCTTTTTTTATTAAAGTATTATATGTGGTCATAGCTTACCATTGACCCACCCCCCCCCGCCTCCCATTCATGCCCTCCCTCCCCAGAGTTCTGTGTTCGTTGGTTGTACTTATATTCATGCATACCAGTCCTTCGGTTGTTCTCTTATCTCCCCCCAGGTCTCCTTCCCCTCCCTGCTGTAATTTGACAATCTGCTTGTTTTATTGTAGCTATCTCAGGACCCCATGAATAGAATCCGCTCCTCATTTGGCAGTCTGCTTGTTTTATGGTGACTATCTCAGGACCCCACGAATAGAGTCTGCTCCTCCTCTGGTTCACATCGCCCCTCAACCCTCTTTTATACCTGGATGGTTGCCTCTTTTTCCATCACTCCTGACAAAGGGGAGAGGATTTGAGCAGAGTACATTACAGTGCAGGGAACATTTCAGTTCATGCAATGTAGCCCAACTACTCTCCCCAAACGGAGGGTAAAGAGCAAGGCTGAGTGAGGTAGGGAGATAGACACATGAGGGCCATCACCAACACCAAGCCTTTACCATGTTTATGAGGATATTCACTATCTTGGGGTGATCCTATAAAGTTAGATTAAAAAACATTGTGCAATATTTTCTTATCTTTTAGGATACCAATATAAATAAATGCAAATGAAATATGGCAGGCCTCCCTGGTCACAGGCTTTGCCAATCTCTGTGAGTGCAGTGACAGTGTCTGTTTTGTTCATCTCTGCGTCTGCAGCCCCAGGGGCATGCCTGAAACATCATCCTCTTGGTAAATATTTGAGTAAATAAACAAGGACATGTATAAAATGAATGAATAAAGTCCTGTGAAGATAGAGGACAGAAAATCAGAACTAAGCACTTACATGCAAAGAAGTTGTCACTTCTCTTTCTGAGTCCCGGAGAAGGAAAAGGAATGTACAAAGCATTGTCATCCTTACTGACATCCTGAAGTGACAGGTGATGGCCGTGGTGAGAACAGACTACAGCTTTCACAGATCCTTTGTAAAACCATAAAGGCTAACAAAAACTTTCAGAATGATTTGAAGAAAAGGGGATAAGTACTGCTTATAGTCTCAACAGTAGTTTTCTTTTGTGTGTAGTCTCTTCTGGCGTAGGTAGACTTTTCTCAAAAAACGAAGAACTGAAGAGATTCCCCATGCTTTTAATAATGCCATTATTATCACCATTTTTCAAAAGGAAAGCTGAAAAAAATAGGATGTAGCTATGCTTTATAAAATCTCTCTCATCAGATTTATAAGAACTTTACCAAAAATATTGCTATGCTGGCCACTAAAAGGATTTTTAGACTTAGTTTCATGGTTTGAGAAGGTATATGAACCATACTTTTTATTTTGCATTTAAAAACTGAGCAACAGAATCAAATTTCTATAAAGTACCAATAAGTTTCAGAAAAACAAAACATTTGACAAAATAAATCTAGCTTTTCTTAAATGGCCAGAAAGATGAGAGTAAAACTCGTGAAAGATCAAGTCCTAGAAATTAAGAAAAGCGAGATTTATTTTGTCAAATGTTTTGTTTTTCTGAAACTTATTGGTACTGTGTAGAAATTTGTGAAAACAAATAGTCAGAAAGATGAGAGTAAAACTCATGAAAGATCAAGTCCTAGAAATTGTTTACACTTTTTCAAAAATAAAATCCTTTACTGTTCCACATCCTTTAAATATTGACTTTGTCCTGACCTTTTTTTCCTTCACTGAGGACACTATTTACAGGGGATCTTGTTCATTCATTTGTATTTTCATTACTATTTATGTATTGATCCACCCTTGATTGATCAACTTAGTCCATATCTATATCTTGAAACTGAAATGCAGGTAACATCTTCATTTGGATGACTCACCAACATCTTCATTTGGATGACTCACTGACATCTCCAAGTCGACTCACACAAAACAGCCTGCCCTCCCCTGCCATTTCTGCAGCTACTCCTGGGCTCCAAGACTATGAGTGCTTTGACCATCACCCAGTTGCTGAAGCCAGAAACCTTATCATTAACAACGACAATACATTCTATCTCAGTGCCCACAATCATCAGTCACCGTGTCCTGTAAATTCTGCCTCCTAAATAATTCTCAAACCTCTTCTAGAAGCCCCGTGTCTCAGTTACTGGTCTCTGAATACACATACTCAGGTCAGTGACTGTATACTGATTTTCAGAGTTATTTCAATCATTTTCCAAAACCCTTGCTCAGAAAGAATCATCCACTTTTCAAGGTTTCACTGCCAGGATATATTTTGTTAGGGTTTCATAGCCATTTATTACTGAAAGTTCATCTGCAAGTGAATTTTCAAAATGTCATTCGATAGGATTATTTACATTCATGATTGTTATTTTCTACCAGCATATTTGGTATCCTGCAAGTATTTCTTCTATGGATTATACCACACTGAGAAGTTTTGGAGGTGGATTCTAGAACTAGCCTATGTGGCTTCAAATCCCAGTTTGTCATTTATAGATAAATGATATTATATAAGAAATTTAACAGTGTACTCATCTGAGATGTCTGAGAATAACAGAAACTGTCTCATATGGATGCTGTGGGGATAAATTGGCTTAATGGAACTAAAGCGCTTAGAACTCATCATAGGAATTAAAAAATGCATTAGCTGTTATTACAATGCATAGGTTTAGGCATGCCAGGAAGGTCAATTTAGATAAATATTGTTTCCATGGTAAGAGGTCACTATACTTGAGAATTAATGCTTCTGTCTTAACATGTTATGCAAGTGGAACTAGAAGTGAAAGTAAGAAAGTCACTCAAGTAGAATTATTAGAAATTACCAGTTTAGTCCTCATATCACTGTAGGAGATAAGTACACACATCTGCCCTGTAGATCTGTAGGTGGAGTTGACAGTTGATCTCATGCGGGGTCACTTTCTCTCTGTCTGAGTGTCCTAGGGCAATTTAACCTTCTTGATTCACTTCACTTTTCTCCTCTCTTTCTTTATATATAAAGGATATATATATATATTAAAGGCCCGGTGCACGAAATTCATGTACGGGTGTGTGTGTGTCCCTCAGCCTAGCCTGCGCCCTCTCCAATCTGGGACCCCATGAGGGATATTCAACTGCCCTCTCACAATCCAGGACTGCTGACTCCCAACTGCTTGTTTGCCTGCCTTCCTGATTGCCACTAACCACTTCTGCCTGCCAATCTAATCACCCCCAAACCACACCCCTGCCAGGCTGATTGATACCTAATTGATCCCCTGCCAGCCTGATTGCCCCTAACTGCCCTCTCCTATAGGGCTGGCTCCCCCCAACTGCTTTCCCCTGCAGGCCTGGGTTCCTCCCAATTGCCCTTCCCTGCAGGCCCAGTCACTCCCAACTTCCCTCGTCTGCCAGCCTGATCACCCCTAACTGCCCTCCCCTGCAGGCCTGATTGTCCCCAACTGCCCTCCCTTGCAGACCTGGTCCCTCCCAACTGCCCTCCCCTGCTGGCCATCATGTGTCCACATGGGCACAGCCATCTTATGTGTTGGAGTGAGGGTTAATTTGCATATTAGTTTTTTATTAAAAGGATAGAGGCCTGGTGAACAGGTAGGGGCTGGCTGGTTTGCCCTGAAGAGTGTCCCGAATGAGGGTGGGGATTCCCTTGGGGCATGGGGCAGCTAAGGGCCTGTGATAGCAGGCTGGCCTCACCCCCAGCAACCCAAGTGGAGGCCCTGGGATCTGGAATTTATTTATCTTCTATAATTGAAACTTTATAGCCTTGAGTGGAGTCCAGAACTGGCCAGGGTATGTGGGAAGCTTGGCTTCCTCCATTGCTGGGGAAACCCATGCCTCCTATTTCTCCATGGACACAGCCATTTTGGTTGGGTTAATTTGCATATTCACTCCTGACTGGCTGGTGGGTGTGGCTTGTGGGTTAGAGGTGTGGTCAATTTGCATGCTACTCTTTTATTAGATAGGATATGTGTGTGTGTGTGTGTGTGTGTGTGTGTGTGTGTGTGTGTAATCATCCTTGATTAGTCTCTGATCTGAAAAGAGTATTCAAAGATGGCTTTGAATTTCTGATGGGAATTGTCCAGAGTGAGATAGTATCTCTCTAAACTTCTTTATCTTTATGCACTGATTCCTGCTGCCTGGAACACCTTATCCTTTAATTCTTCCTAATAACTGCTTTTCATCCTTCAGGTCTCTGCTTATGCAATGCCTCATTAGAGGAAACTTTCATGATTTACTCATAACTCAGTGTAGTAACTCCATGTTATATGTTTACTATAGATATAGATATAGATATAGATATAGATATAGATATAGATAGATAGATATAGCTAATGTTATGTACATATGCACATGCATTCTATTATTTGTTTAATTATTAACAACTTTTAAAATATCTTTCCTGTTACACTGTGAATTCTATGACATAAACACCCTCAACTTAATCCATGTTTAGTATGGGCTCTATATATTTATTGACTATATATTAAAGAAAGATAACAATAGAAAGTTCAGAACATTTGACATTTCATTAGATAAGGTAGATTAATCTTCTCATTTAAAATAACAAATACCTTTTATTAATTTCTCATTGTGTGTAAGGTTCCGTGCTTAGTGCTTTTAATTATGAATTCCTCAGGTAAACTTAGGTAAATATACAAGGTAGATCTCATTACATAAAATACGATACTAGCATTTAAAGAGGTTACATGTCTTGCTGATGAGCCTATTGACATATATGATGTTCAGAACTAATTCTAAAACCTACATATAATTGGAATGCTGCATTAGCATTACCTTTGTAAATGGTGATAATGAGCATGTTTACTCCCTATATGCACTGAAGTAGGTCATGTCTGTGTAACCCTTGCTCTTAGAACTATAAAGCAGTATATAGATGTTAATTTAATCTTTGAAAGGTGTTATTGGTCTTTTGTTAGTTTTCTATGGCTGTTATAACAAATTAACCACAAATTGAATGGTTTAAAATCAGACAAATTTGGTATTTAGTTCAGAAGTACAGCTCAGGTCTGTGGTAATTAGAATAATGGGTCCCCAAAAGATATCCATACCCTAATCATTGGGGTCTTCAACTCTATTAACTTGCATGGCAAATAAGACGTTGCAGGTTTGATTAATGTTAAGTACCCTGAGATGGGCAATTAATTATTTGGAAGGGTCTAATCTATCACATGTGTCTGTAAGAATAGGAGAGGAAGGGAAGAGGGCGCTGAAAGATGTGACAGGATACGTCACCCAGGCTGACTCTGAAGATGGAGGAAGCAAGATCCAAGCCAAAGACAGCTGTGGCCTCTAGAAACCGGGGATGGCCCTCAGATGACAGCAAGGAATTGATTCTCCTCTGGAGTGTACAAAAAGGACCACTGCTCACCAACATTTAGCTTTTAACCTGCTGAGACTGGTGCCAGACTTCTGACCTACAGAAATGTAAAGTAATACATGTGTGTTGTTTTAATCACTGACTTTGTGGTAATTTGTTAAAACAACATGAAATGATACAGGATCTCATTGAACTAAAACAGAAGTGTCAGTAGTACAGGATTTTTTACTGGAGGTTTGTTTTGCTCATTCCAGTTGTTGGGGAGGATTCTGTTCCTGGCAGGTGTAGTGTGGGGATTCCCGTTTCCTTGGTGGAATGTTATTCTCAGCTTCCAGAGGACACTCTCATTCATTGCTTGGATCACAACCCTCTTCCCTCATCTTCCAAGCCAACAAATGGCGGGTCAGTGTCTCTGCTAATTTAAATCTCTCTTGCCTCCAGCCTCATCTCTCTGAACCACTCTTCCACCTTTCTCTTCTACTTTTAAGGACTCATGTATTAAATTTAGTCCACCTACTTGATCCAAGATATCATCCTTGATTAGATCTGCAAATTCTCTTTACCATGTAAAGTTCAAGGGATTGGGACATGGCCTTCCCTCCCCTCCCCTCCCCTCCCCTCCCCTCCCCTCCCCTCCCCTCCCCTCCCCTCCCCTCCCCTCCCCTCCCCTCCCCTCCCCTCCCCTCCCCTCCCCTCCCCTCCCCCCCTCCCCTCCCCTCCCCTCCCCTTCCCTTCCCTTCCCTTCCCTTCCCTTCCCTTCCCTTCCCTTCCCTTCCTTTCCCTTCCTTTGTTTTATAGCAAAGGTGGAATCTTATTAAAGAATAAGTACAGACTCCTACATGACTAGGAGGAAAGTATCCCCTGATATATTTTTCTTTCATCAATGTTTTTATCTCTCTATCTCACTCCCTTCCTCTCTAAAAATCAATAAAAATATATTTAAAAATATTTTAAAAATTCTAAAAGTTTGTTTAGATTAGAGCATTAATTTAGCTAGAATGAGTAGAGATGACGCTGGAATTTTAAGCAGAGAGCAAAGCCTTAAGGTCTTGGACAATTTTTAATGAATTTGCTTGAATTTAGTAACTTCAAGAAGAATTACACTACTGTAAGAAAAAAGAGTATGACACATTTGAATATTTTTAAACATATTAACTCTGGAATTCTGCTTCTAGTTATATTTAGAAACAAAGACCAGGCTTACCTTTTTGCTATAACTCACCAGAAAAATTGATAAATTATTTGAAAGAACTTTTCACACATTGGGTAAAAGACAGAATATGATTTAACAAGGTGAGCTCCACAGTTGATCTCCATGACTGTCTATCTGAAAGCATCTTTCACATCCTAGGCTCAGAGAGGTGGAAAGCACGGCCCGATGATACTGCTGAGCTAAACAATGAAATATTAGAATACAAGCAGGCCAAGGGCACTGGAATTAGTGGACAGAATTCTAAAGAGAAGAAACCCACACAAATAACTACAAAAATCTACATATGTGTCCTTGCATATTGAGGCCTAGGCTTTACATGCATAGAAAGAAACACCAATAAAGTTGGGGAAAGAAGAAGGAGTTTGTAAGCAGGTTGAATTCTGAGCACTCAAACAAGGAAAGTAGACATTTGATCTCTGGCCATCAATAACAGAGAGGCTCCTGTAAGTACCAGAATATTCAGTGGATGGCTTATGTCTAAGTAGTACGGCTGGTAAAAAACACAAAACAAAACAAACAAACAAACAACAACAAAAAACCACATAGAGTAAAAGACCTCTTTTTAAATCATAAAAGCAAGGTTCAATGGACCAAATTCATCTTTAAACAATGCAGCTTCCTGTGAGAAAAAAAAAAATCCAAAACTTTAAAAACAAAACTATATCTAGACATTTAACAATGTAGCAACACAAGGTCCAATCTTCAATAAAAATTACTATCTATTCCGAGAAGCAGGAGACTGAACAATATAAGGGGAAAAATCATACAGAATGAGATATAGGAATGATAAAGATAATAGAATAATCAAAGCTTTTAAAGTAGCAAGCTATTAAAACTAAGTTCAAGTACTAAAGAAAATACATGAATATAATGAGATAAGTGGGAAATAGAAAAAACAATGAATTTTTTTCATGTAGGAACACAAAATATTTCAAATGAAATATTAATTGGCTGAAGTCAACTGAAGAGTAGATACTGAAAAAAATTAAACTGAACAGCATAACAAGAGTATTTTATGGCAACACTAAAGGGAAAAAGTAAATATATAAACATATTTTTAAATGTATAGTAAACAAATCCAGTAATATTTTAAAATTTTCATATACCAAAACCAACTGTGTTTCTCCCCCCCTCCCCAGGATTGAAAGACTTATTATACAACTGAAAAAAGTAAAGAAAACAATTCACTATGTTAAGAACAACAACAGAAATATACAAGTATTTCTAGATGCTAATTACTCATTGAAAAAATTTAATACTCATTCAAGATAATAAAACAGTTTCAGAAAATTGAGAATTAGAGGGAACCTTTCTAACCTGACAAAAATTTGTATGCAAACCCCATATCTGACCTCGTATTTAATTTTGTAAGAGTATATCCATTCTCCCTAAGGTGCTGGTCAATGCAAGGTTGCCCGCCCTGACCCATAATCTTACACCTTCTACATAAATTAACTCAACACTAATTATTGACCTAAATATGAATCCATACAGCTATAAATATCTATATATATAAAAGCCAAGAGACCAGAACTACCAGAATGACCGGTCACTGTGATGTACACTACGTCAGCCAATGGGCCTGATTGGGGTCCCCATTGGCCCTCAGAACACCGACTGGGGGCAACCAGCCAACCCATGGGGGACAGGGCCGGCCAACCTCCTCTAGCCACCCCCAGGCCTGCCTGGCCTGATGGCCCCCATCGGGAAAGGCTGGCCGGACCCCACCATACATGAATTTGAGTACCGGGCGTCTAATTCTAGAATAAAATGAAAGAGAATGTCTTTGTGACCTTGACTTAGGCTAAGAGTTTTTAGATATCATACAAAAGCACAAGCCACACAATAAGATATTGATAATTGGATTTTGTCAAAACTAAACAAAATGTTTGCTATGTAAACACCATTAGTTAAAAAAAAGGCACGCTACATAATGAGAAAAAAATATATAAATCACATTAGACGGAGGATGTGTATCCAGAATATATAAGGAACTCAAAAAATTTAGGAAAAATATACAACTTCATTTTTTTTTAAATGAGCAAAACACTTAAATAAAAACTTTACTAAAGGAAATACTCAGATGGTAAAAAGATATGTCATTCAATGATAAACCTGCTTAGTCATTATGAAACTCAAGGGGGGAAAATAAATAAATGGAAAAAATGAAAGAAAAATCAAAACAAAACACTGGTTAGTGCAGGTGAGAAGTAGAACACCTGGATTTCTCCTGTGTTGCTGGCAGGAATGTAAAACCCTCCAGTCCCTTTATTAAACATGCAGTCTCACTCCCAGAAAAATAGAAACTCACATTAATACAAAACTATGTATAGTAGTGTTTACATTTACTTTTTGACAATTATTAAAATTGAAAGCAGCCCAAATATCCTTTAGTCAGTGAAAGAGTAAACAAATTGTGGTACATTTACTCTAACCAATAAAATTATTCATATATGCATAACATGAATAAATATCAAATGCATTTTCCTAAATGTAAGTAGTAGACCCAAAAGGCTACATGCATTATTTCATTTATATGGCATTCTGCAAATAGAAAACCTACACAGGAAAGTAATTGATCAGTTTTTGTTTTGTTTTGTTTTTGTCCAGGGCTGGGAAGGGGAGGACAGTTGATTACAGAAGGGGAGTCTGAGGAAATGTCTTAGAGCAATGAAACTGTTCTGTACATTGAGTGTGGTGGTGGACACATGAGGGTGTGTTTGTCAAAATCCATTGACCTTTACACCACATTTTCTAATATAAATTTAAATGCAATACATATTTGCATACTACTACACAGCCAGTAAAATGCTCCAAATTTAAAGGATTTTATAATTCCAAATGTAAGTGAGAAGATGGAGCATTCAGCATAGCTCTCTTCTCAAATGCACAGTCCCTTCCTGACACTTTCTGTTCTGTAGGGAAGGAGTTTTAGCAGTAATCTAATTGGTTCTTGGTCAATCATATTTTAGCAATTTCATAGAGGTGATGTGAATTACAACACACTTTACTGTATGTTGCCTTAGGATGTCAGCTGGAGGGTTTCACTTTAGCATTCTGTTATATTAGCTTTGTGACTCAGGGTTCTCTGTGGATAATATACTCTGTACTCCAGAGCCTGGCCAGAAAAGAGAACTTTGACTTCTTTAGTATTTAATTATTATCACACATTCATGCAGAGAAATAGAATTCATCAAGGGTTTCATGAGGAAAATTCATTTAATTCTTCAGCCACTTAATATTTTTCATTTCAGAAAAAACCAGATAACTGTACTCTCACTACCACATTCTGATTTCTATTAAAATTTCCTTTACCAAACTTTCACTGAGGGACATAATAAGAAAGGCCATGTGGAATTTCCTATTACATTTTTATCATAAAAGTTATTGAGTTCCAACAGCTATAATCAATGTGTCTATTTACTAAGGACCCCTGGGAGAAATTCTTTGTGCATCTTAGCACCAGGAAAGGCTCTACTTCTGACATGCTAATTTGCTTTGATAGTGTGATCCATGATCTTATAAACTGGTTGTTTCTCTCTCTATCTTTTTTCTTTTTATAGCCCAGTAGAAAATTTAAAGCCACAGTAAAGGAAAACACTCTTTTGATGTTTCTATACCCAATGGTGTTTTGAGGATCATTAAGTAATATGTGGATAGATCAGGATATCATAAATAAGAGTTTAAACCAAAGAGATTTGGAAAATAGTGATATTACATATATTGGTAATAGAGCAGAACTCCATTAAAACCAAATGGATTAGATGAGTTCCTATTAGTAATATCCACAGAGACTTTGGGTCTTACTTTGTTTACAAGCAGAAATATTTGCTGAGGACACAGAAAACAAAGAAGCATGCTGTCTAATAGAAATGTTGTAATAATTCTGACACCACTGTGAGCATATCAAATAACATTCAAATACCGAATCATAGTGAGGCTTCTAAAAGTCTTTAAGCATTTTGAGGAAGTAGACAAATACCAAAGTTCACTCTAAAATGTGTTCATATGAATTCCTTTATAAAAAGAAGTACAAGAGAGATTACTTTGCAACATTAATAGAGAAAGAAGTAACTAGGAATATGGGCTTCAGAGCAGATGCACTGGGTTTCATGTGATGTGAGGCAACATTTTGAATCTCTCTTGGGGTCAATTTCCTCCTATGAACAAAGAAAACAATGCCTACTTCATAGGGAGTATATGAGCATTTATTGTTAGCATACATCTAAAGCACTGTACCAAATACCAATATTTTTTTAAAATTTGTATTGATAAACATGTATTAATAAAATAGAAATTATGACATGTTGCTCATTGTCTATAGCATTTGTACTTAAAAGGTAAAAATTGTGTCCTCATGTATCATGCCATAATTTGAATTTGTTAGCCAAAGCCTGCAGTGCCGGGGAAGCAGTTTAATAGTTAGAGTAGAAGAAACAACACGTATGCCTATTCTCATCAAGTAGGGATTATATTCACTCAATATTGTGCTAACAGATCCTGTCTACCTGCTGTTTCCCATTTTGGAGTTTGTGACTGTTTTTCTGGCCTCTCTACATTTGGTGGTCTGAGGCTCATTTTCCCTGGAAAATAAGTGATTTAATCTGCAGTGGTAAGTTTAGTCATTGCGATAACACATTGCACATTATACTAGGGAAGAATTGCCCTCTTCTCCTCCCTTCCTCCTCTGCCCCTACCATAAGCACCTTGCTCAAGAGGGGTTAATTCTGCAAAGAAAGTGCCTGCAGAGAGAGGAACCGGCTGTTACTATTTACATGCTTGTTTGCAGCTAAGTTCTGTTCAGACCAGGTTGAGCCAATGTAATATTTACTCTCTCTGAACAAAGCCATATGTTATTGGTCTGCACCAAGTGAAACCTCTATTATGTTCTTTTTGAACGTATTGTAACTTATCTGAATGCAGCAGTCTGCATTGGCTATAGAGTAATAAAGCCATCCTCTCCAAGTAGCAGTAGTTACAGTTATAGAAGGTTAAACTGGGTGCCAAAAATATTGTTTACACTTCCACTATGCCTATAACTTTCTATGTCTCTTGCTATGTTTGCTCCTTATTTTTATAAAAACATATTTTATTGATTTTTTACAGAGGAAGGGAGAGGGATAGAAAGTTAGAAACATTGATGATGAGAGACAAACATTGATCAGCTGCCTCATGCACATCCCTCACTGGGGATGTGCCTGCAACCAAGATGCATGCCCTTGACCGGAATCGAACCTGGGACCTTCCAGTCTGCAGGCTGATGCTCTATCCACTGAGCCAAACCAGTTTCGGCTGCTCCTTATTTTTGTATTTGCAAAATAGAAATTGTTTTGTTCCTACTTTACTTGAGTAAATCCCAGTCACAGATGCTGCTCTCCACGGTCATGTGGAATAGCCCAGTGCCTACGTAGATCTGTAGAGCTCATCTTAATTAGGTGCCATAGCTCTCCTATGTGTCTCTGTATTTTTTGTAAGTTTCATCAAGGTCAAAACTTAATATATCAATGTTTTTAAGGTACATGTAATATATAACAGTGTTCTGGTTCAGGAATAAAATATAAATCTTCAATGAATGTTTTTTTGTTGTTTTTTTTTTTTGGTTAATGTTGCTTCATGTTATGGGCTGAATTGTACAATTCCTAAAATACATATGGGGAAGTCATAGCCTCTGGTGCTACAGAATGGAGACCATATGTTCGGAGAGGGTTTTTAAAGTGGGTCTTTACTTAATTTAATATTAGGTCATCAGAGTGGGCCTCAATCCAGTATGACTGGACAGAAACATGCACTGAGGAAAGACTATGTGAAGACACAGATAAAATATGGTAATATATAAGTCAAGGAGAGAGGTTTGAGACAGACCCTTCCTTCTGGCCCTTACAGGAAATCAACTTGTTAACATCTTGATCTTGGACTTTTAGCATCTAGAGCTGTGAGAAAATACATTTTTGTTGTTTAATCCACCCAATTAGAGGTCCATTGCTATGGTAGTCCCAGTAAATGAATACTGATGCCATATGAAGACATTAAAGGCAAACCTGACTTGTTATATTACCTATATTTATAATGCTTGAAATTTGACATACTGCCTCTTTTAATTTTTATTCTATGGTATTTTTTCACAAATTCCAAAATACTTGTTTCTACTATTTATCCTTAAACAACATGGAAAATTGTCACAGAATGTAGATAAGAGCCTGTCATTTTTCAAAAGCATTCAGATTTTTTCCTGTAAAAAAACACTTGGAACATGTAAAAAAATAAAGTAGTAATCCTTTCATTATTCAATTTCTGTCTACTTTATATTCGTCTTTGTCTCCATTCTAACATGCCATCCTATTTCCACTAACTAAGGTATCCCCTTATATATGCTTAAGAATTTGCCTATTTGTATAAAATCTCTTGGTCTCTCTTATAGATTTTTAGCCAAATAAAACAAAAATAACAACAACAACAACAACAACAACACACACACACACACACACACAATATTTCTATTATGAGAAAAAAAATACTGCTTACCTAATCAAAGAGGTTAGTTTTGGAAAATAAATAAAGTAAGAGTTTGAGTTTGAAAGTGTCATGGAAAAGAGTTTGAGGAAATAAATTGGGCCATTCTCTGGGGAAATAGTTCTAAAATCTTTTGTTTTCCCCCCAAATACATTAAGACTTGATTTCTGCAAAAACAAACAAACAAACAAACCAAAAAAAACCAAAAAAAAACCCACACAAAAAAAACCATCATTTGAGTTAGCCTTTCTTGAATGTGTATTGACATGATGATATATAATGCTTAATGAGAGGTTCTGTTTTTAACTTTTATTCTCTCTACAGCCAGTATCTAAGAAACAGGGAACTCCAAAATTGTGGCTTATTGATACACAAAATTGAGGTCCAAAGCATAGAAATTTTGCACTCAAATGGTCCCTTAGCTTGGCCTGCTCCCTCTTGCAGTCTGGAACCCCTCGGGGGATGTCCACCTGCTGGCTTAGACACGTTACCCAGAGAATAGGGCTTCAGCTGGCAGTCAGACATCCCTCTTGCAGTCTGGGTGCCCTTGGGGGATGTCCAACTAACCACTTAGGCCAGATTTCTGTGGGAGCGGGCCTACGCTGTTAGTTAGACATCCTTAGCATTGCCATGGAGGTGGGAGAGGCTCCCACCACTGCTGCTGTGCTGGCCAGCCATAGGCTGGATCCTGGATGAGTTGTGTTCCCTTTGTGCTTCCACAGTGGAAGCCCACTGACCACCAGGGGGCAGCTCCTGCGTTGAGTGTCTGCCTCCTTGGGGTCAGTGCATGTCATAGCAACAGGTTGCTCCAGGTCATTCTGCTGTTAGGGTCAATTTGTGCATTACCCTTTTATTATATAGGGCTAGAGGCCCAGTGCATGAAATTCATGCACAGGGAGTGTTCTTTAGCATGGCCTGTGCCCTCTCGCAACTTGGGACCCCTCAGGAAGGGTCCCTAGGCCTAGCCAGCGATCAGTGCCTATTGGGGATTTCCTTCCCTTGTTTGCCAGCAGCTGGCCCCGCCCCTGCCACTGCCACTACTTGACAACTATGCACTGCTGCCCCACTCTCCCCCATCACTGGTAGCCTCCTGTTGAGCGTAACAGGCATGGGGTGCAATCACCTGGCTGGCCTGGGCCTCCTTCTGCAGGGGAATTGCTGGCCGGCCCTGCACATGCACCACAGTGGCCTGGGCCTCCCTCTTTAGGGCGATTGATCATGAGGCTCTGCAATTGATCAACCAGCAGAGGGAGGCCCCGCCCACCTGGCTGGGGTTCCACAATCAATCACTGCACAGAGTGTAACTTGGGCCTCTCTCTCCTATCAGGAATCCCTTTCACAAGTCGGGACCGCCAGCTCACCTGCCTGTCTGACTGACTGCACCTAAATGACACCCCTGCCAGCCTGATCACTCCAACCGCCTCTGCCTGCTGGCCTGATTGCCCCTAACTGTACCCCCTGCTGGTCTGGTTATCCCCAACTGTCCTCTGCCAGCCTGGTTGCCCCCAACTGCACCCCCCCTTCTGGCCTGGTCATACCCAATTGCCCTCTGCCAGCCTCCCTCTGCTGGCCTGGTGGTCCTTCACCCCCCCACACCAGCCTGGTTGCCCCTAATTGCTCCCCTGCTGGTCTGGTCACCTCCAATTTCCTCCTTGCTGGCCTGGTCACCTCACACAGCCTGCTGTTCATTTGGTCGTCCCTCACTAACCCCCCTGCTGGCCTGGTAGCCCCATACAGCCTGCTGTTCAGTTGTTTGGTCATCCCTCATTATGCCCCTGCCGGCCTTGCTGCCCCACACAGACTGTGTTTGGTCATCCATCTAGTTGTTTTGGTTATGATGGCCCCTAGCTTTTTATATATTAGGATGGGAAATGTTTGTTGTATATGTTACAGGAAAGAATCAAAAGCTACAATATGAAAGAACAATAGGATAAACCAAGAATGAATTTACAAGGTAACGAATTTCCTAATCATTCCAGAGTTTCACTGTTAATGTACTTGCCCCCAAGTACATTGGTGGATCTAATGATATAAAATTGATATAAAAAGTGGAGCTAACACAATTGTTATCATCATCTGGGATGACCTCATGCTAGCAGTAAGAGAGAAATCTTCCACCATCATTACATACCCAGATCTTTCAAACATTTCTGGACAGAATGAATAGATTCCACTATTTTTGAAATGTCAAGAATGAAGTGAGAAATAGAAAAACTTTAGAGTACTTAGAATGAAAAACAATAAGTTTGACCAACTATAATGTCATAAACCCATAAAGGAGCGTGTACTCCACATGATGGTTATTTCTCATACAATGCCCATTTACTGAGAAAAAGAAAGTTAAAGTGTGATTAAAGTATATGATAAAATAAAATCATTCTTTATTTAATTTTTTAGAAGTTACTATATGTTTATAAGTTATAAGTTTATAAGAAAAAATAAGGAAATGACAGCTGTTTTAAAGAAAAAATGAATAGAAAGGTGATAGATAGCCAATAGCAATGAATTTTTTGAAACAAATAAAGCAAATATTTCCATTTTACAATATTGTAACAATACATAAAAGGATATATTGTGATACAAAATGGGTGATAGGAATATGCTGGTTCAATAAAAGTGATACAATCTATTGAATATATCACTGCCACCTCTATGCAACAGGAGGAAAAGTAATTTTATTGAGGACATAATTATCTTTCTCTGTGTAGCTGAAACAGAAGCAATGTACAAATAATCCACACATATGCATGGCGGATGGGACTTAATGGGCATCAAAATCTTTGTCAACTATCAAATACAGATATTCAGCTGGTTTTTCTGTGACTAATATTCCTGTAATGATCAATGATTCTTTTAGTTAAATGCATTTTTCCTCCCTAGAAACTCTTGCTTAAAATGTAAATGCAATAACTAAGAAGTAAAATATGAAGCCTATTGGTACCCTATTTTCTTAATAGATGTAAAATGAAATTCTAGCTCCACCACTCTGTGAGCCTAAGCAAACTCCTTGATATCATTTTAACAGAGTTCTGCATTTGATAAATGCCATACCAAAGTGACTACTAAGGATAAAATTTATTGCACAAAATGGTAGAACCAGGTTTTCTATGAGGGCTAAGAGGGAGATGCTTTGATGAACTCCATGCTCTCAGTTCCATCATAATCTGCCCAATATGAGCACCAATATTCACAACCCTTGTTTCTTCTGAATTCTTTCTTTGTAGGAAATTAACAGTTAAAACTATTACTTTTACTGTGAACAAGGAGGTCAATAGTTATTTCTCTAGAGAAAATATCAGTTCCCAATGCAATATCTTTTCAAATATAACAGGTGGAAGCAAGTCAGATTAGATAAAAGTGTTAATTTATTTATAGAGGCAGAGAGAAAATCAGAGATGCAACGAGTTTGCACATTTAAACACAAATCATTGACCCTGCCAGAGATTTAGGCAAGTCGATTTATTTCACAAGCTATGAAAAGAATTTTACTCAAAAAATGGTGTGAGCTTGGCAATCTTCCTTCCCTAAAGATTTCTGGTATTCACACCACTTTTTTATTTCTATTTTCAAACTGGTAGAAAGTTGATACCTCTGTCCTTTAGTCTCAAATCACATGCTGGCGAAACATTCATTTAGCTCATGATGGTGGTCAGTTGAAAAATATTCAACAATATTTAATATATTTATATTTAATATAATGAATCTATAGATTGCCTCTACAAGAAAATGTTTGTGGCATTCAGTCATTCAGTAAATAGGTATTGACAAAACGTTCTTTGGTGGTCATTACTTTAAGAGCTGGGGATATAAGAGTGAGCAGCATACCTATGTGTCCTTGTTACCACGGGACTTTTAGCCTATCAAGGAATAAAAAATGACAGAGAAAAGGAAACACAAAAGAGACTATCAGATAATTATACATGATGGGCAGGAAATTAAAATGGAGCGCATTTTCTGAAATTTTGCAGTACTAATAGGTTAACCATAAAATTCCTGGCTACAATATCAGTACACTGTACAATGGTTAGAGTCTCCCTGGCCTCTACACACTAGATGCTAGAAGCAGTCAACCCACCTCAAAACTTTCCCCACACATTTCCAAATGTTCTTTTGGGGACCACACTAGCATCCCCAGTTGAGAACCACTGAAGTAATGTGATATGATAAAGAGTAACTATCCAGTCACTGGATGAATGGGGTTTAGTGATCACAAAAGGCCATGTGAGCTGAGCCCCTGGAGCCACCTTTGTGAAGACTTCAGAGAGAACCATCCATTCAAAAGAAACAGCGTGATGGCTGCCACAAGAGTGTGTCAGGTTTGAGGGACAGAAAGGCGGCCAGTAAGGGGAAGAGAAGTGTGAGAGGAGAGTGGGGAATAGAAGTTAGTTTACACATGGTTTTCCACCAGGTAAGGGATTTGTATTTTATTCTACATGTAATGAGATGCCACTCAGAGTTTTCTTCAATGAAGGAATATTACCTGGCTTATGTTTTCAAGCAATCACTCTGGCTTCCGTCTGGAGAATGAATTGAGGAGGCATAAGTAGAAGATGGAAAACTAATTAGGAGGCAATAAATGTAGAAACAGTGAGACGATGATGGTCTCAATGATCTGTAAATATATGTTCATGCTCCGGAATCATGATTGGCATGTACACTTTGCAAATGTGTTTCCTTTAGCATAAGCCACCTCCTTTCTTTCTTATCATCAGAAATATCATATCATATCATATCATAATAAATATTATATATATTCCTACTTAATCAATACAATAGGCCATTATTTTTTTCATAAATTCATTTATTTCTATAACATTTACTTTATAAATTTATTTACTTAATAAAATTAAGCTGCATTAAGGGATGGAAGCGATAAGGTCCCTGTCATTCGAAGCTAACTTTTTACTGAGAATAATGTTACATATTATACTACATTGCTTCCATTATTTTTGTTTCCTGCAGTCAGGAAGATCTTTTATAATTTTCTGATCTTGTCTGTATGACAGCAAGGAATAATAGGAATAAATAAATGGACATTAAAGTTGGATATGTTTGTGTGTGTTTTTTTTTTAACCCAGAGGCAAGCCTTTGTAACATTGCTTGAATTCTTTAATAATTTATAAATCACAAAACCTATATATTTTACAAGGTTTTTTTTATTGATTAGAAGAAAACCTTTTTTTGGCCATTTAATGCATATTTTGTTTTTATTTTTAACAGTTTCATTCATAGAATACTGTCATGCAATAAAATGTACACATTTAAATACAGTTTAATGTTTTAATATGTTAATACACCCACGAAACCATCATCCCAGTCAGCATAGTGAGCATATCCATTGCCCTCTATAGTTGCTTTATGCACCTGTCCAGTCCTTCCTTCCTGCTCTGCCTGTCCTCCTACATTCAGGCAATATTGCTTCTCTTGTCATCAAACATTAGTCTATGTTTCCTAGTATTTTATATAATTAGAATCATATTCTTGCTTACATAGTTTCTGACATAAAATCTTTTGTCATTTTTATCTTTGTTCCTCTAATTATACTGTGTTCTCTTTCTCTGCCTACTATTAAGATCGTTCCCTATTTTCACTGTTTTTTTTTGCAATTTGTTTATGATGTACCTTGTAATTTTTTTTTATCCTTTCATCTTTCTTGTGCTTGGATTTCACTGAACATCCTTGATCTTGGTGTGATAAATAGAAATATATTTCTTCTTTGTCCTGAGTTCCTGGCACAGAAGTCCCCAAATTCTTGGTATTTCTTTAGTGATAAGAAAAAATAGGAATCTTTATCATTCTAATGAAGTGGCTTTTGGTGGGTCCTTAAATTCCTTCAGGATAGGAGTTGGTCATGAGAATGTCTTTTTAACGCTGTTAAGAAGCTTGGAACCTTCAGGCCCACTCCCTCACCATTCCACATCTGACCTCCAGGGAGGAAATAGAGCCTGGAGACTGAGTTCATCACTTGTGACCAATGATTTTATCAACCATGCCTTATCAAGAAACTTTCATTAAAAACAACAAACTACAACCTAAATGATGGGGCTCAGAGCACTTCTAAGTGAGTGGTGCATCCACATGGGGGGAAGGATGTGCAGCTTTGCTCCTTGGGAAAGAAGCTCTTGTGATCAGGTCATGTTTTCCTGCTTATTTGTGTGCCTTCTAATTTCCCATCAGGTAGTACACAATCTCACCTGATGGATCATTAGATCTTTTTGTATTCCTGTAAATATCCTTCAGTTTTATTCTTGGGTGCATTTAAGTGACTTGAAAACAGTTTAATATTTTCCAGTCTTGGTTTGAATATTTAAAAAAATATTTTATTGATTTTTTTTACAGAGAGGGAGGGAGAAGGATAGAAAGTTAGAAACACTGATGTGAGAGAAACATCAGTCAGCTGCTTCTTGCACACCCCCAATGGGGATGTGCCCGCAACCTAGGTACATGCCCTTGACCGGAATTGAACCCAGGACCATTCAGTCCACAGGCTGATGCTCTATCCACTGAGCCAAACTGGTCTTGGCAAGTTTTGATACTTCTTTGTAATGATGCAACCAGGCACCCTTTATAAGCCATACTTACAATTTTATTTTCTGTATCACCATGGTGAAACTTTGTTATTTGTTCCTCTACATTTCTACACATTTCTCTTTTGTTTCTTATCTAAATGCCTATTTATTTATTTATTTATTTATTTATTTTTGCTGGTGAAAATTTCAGATAATTTGGGGGTCAAATATCCATGTTGATGAAGGTTAAGAATGTGGGTTAACTACATTATCATCAGTTAACCCTGTGGTCCTTTTAGTTTTCAATGAAATCTTTGGTGAGGAGTAGGTAGTTGTGTCATAAGTGAAGGGAATATGCTAAACTTTAAGATTAATACTTTTTCTGTTTTAATTGTATCTTCAAATAAAGAGAGAGAGAGAGAGAGAGAGAGAGAGAGAGAGAGAGAGAGAGAGAGAATAGCCTGTTGAAGACACAATGTTAGCTTTTAGCTCTAGGGAATTTATTTTAAGAATCCACGCTCAGGAAATCTCTGTAGGCAGGGCTTTTGTTGTTATTATTCTCTTTGAGAATACTCTAAGAGATCTAAACTTACCTTTCTTTCTCCTTTTTGCCTCATTTGATACACTTTAGACATCTTGGATTATGGAATAATGTCTAGTATTTACTCAAAAGCTCCATTAAGATGATACCTTATGTCAAATGAGGTCAGTACTCCTGCTGCTCCTCTGTGATGGAAAAATTGACTTTATCTGCTCCACTTCTCCCTACTTCCATTTTTGTCCTCATGTCTGCGTCAAGATGGTTGAAAAAAATTAATGAATATGCTATCTTTAGGAAACGGGCATGCTCTGAAGAGCTGATCAAAGATAGCTTCTTAGTAATGATGCCTGAGAAGGATGTTGGATCACAAATTGCTGCTGTTGTGAGTTATTGGAGTTAGTATTTAGAAAACTTTAAAAGTACTTCCCTGATACTTAATTTGATGTACAGCTGTCACTGTCAAAGCTAGAATCCTTTTTTGTCTGCGAAATCAGACTCTGAGTGTTTCTTTTATACTTTGTGCAAGTAATAGTAAAGTATCAATTTTTACTCGCCTCCAGTTTTAGAGTAGAAGAAGAAGAGAAATTGTGAGAGATTTTTCTTACTTTTCTCTTCAGAGCATCACATGATAACTGTGTTAGCTCTGATTCTGTTATTTTAAGGTGATAGGAATTCATTTTAAGCCGTTTAAACAGGGGAAAAAATATGTAATTTACTGTCTCAGGCAACTGAAGAGTCCAATGTTAAGTCACTTGAACTGAGACATTTATCATCAGAATTCATAAGACCTACATTTCTTGGTAATTATTCCTTTTTTTGTTTTTTTATTATCAGGCAGGTTTCTCTATGTATCAGGAAAGAGAGACAACCCCCTCTTTGAAAGGAGGTGGAAATTAACACATCTTAGTATCCTTAATCTCAGAAGGATTGAGAACCTTTCCAGCATCCAATCAATTCAACCCTAAAATCTCTGATAAGACCTGATGCGGTGATGTGTCCATCTCTAGAGCAATCAGTGTAGTGAAGGAAATCTATCAATATATATATAAAAGCCAAGCAACCAGAACACATGACAGAACGACTGGAACAATCAAAACGACCGGTCACTATGACATGCACTGTGGCGGCCAACCTGCCTGATCAAGGCCCTGACTGTCCCCCCAATTGCCTGTGGCCCCTCCCCCCAGCCAGAACCGCCCCCAACTCCCTGCCCCCAATTGGGGGCGGGGCCATTTGGCCAACCTCCCAGGTCATCTCCCTGCCTGCTATCCAGGCCTTGATTGGCCCCAATCAGGGTTAGCCAGACCCCACCTGTACATGAATTTATGCACCAGGCCTCTAGTAATATAATAGAACTGTTGAAGCTTCCATTTCATGATCATTCTGGAGGAGATACAGTGAATCTGTATATCATACCACTGAGAACAGTTCTTCCCCCAAAATATTGACTTTCATTACCGAGGGAGAAAATAAATGGTTGGCGCACATTGTCATAAATATCTACTATTAAACACCTCAGGTATACTTCTGTGGCATGCCTTACTGTATATCATTGAAGCTTCTAGTGCATAGTTTGGGTCTTCGTAGGTTCAGTAAATCTGATTCCTTTACTGTGGTCAGCAAAGGAATTAGGGCTTTGACATTAGCAAGATGCTGGACTTTCTTCCATCTTATTTGTTTTTGTCCCTTATTAATCATCCATGACCCAACTAGACACCCTTTATAAGCTGAACTTCAATTTTATTCTCTATATCACTATGATGAAACCTTGTTCTCTGTTTTTCTATATTTCTACCCACTTCCTTTCTATTTCTTATCTAAATGCTCATCTATTTCTTTCTTTTTTTTCTGTTACAATTTTAGGGTAATTTTTGATCATATATAAGTTTATTATAAAACCTAGAGAGGTAAACAAATAATAACCATTTTGAGTTAATATCAATAAAATAAATCCAGGATATGCCAAAAAAATTCAGGAAAGTGATGAGGTAAATGGCTAATATGTTGATAAAGAATGTTTTTATTAGTCATACTTCAGGCATTTAAAATGTATTAGGATCCTAATGAATAAAAAAATTAAAAAGAAGTAGATATCACTCATCTACTTCTCAAATATATCCCTGATTTAGAAGATGCCTAAGCATCAATAAAATAGGTCCAGAGACATGGGAGCATGCAACATACTGATAAATCTTAGAGGGAATGGGAGGGGGAAGGCAGGAAGAGTTTAACTAAATAACTTATATGCATAGCCCATGGGCACAGACAATAGTGCAGTGAAGACCTGGAGAGGAGGATGGAATGGGTTAAAGGAGGTGGTCAATGGAGGGGGAAAAAGGAGACATCTGCAATACTTTCAACAAAAACTAATTTCTTTAAAAATCACAAACATAAGAACACATTTTTGTGGTTTGTGGTGTAAACATTCATAAAATGTAAAGAACTTTCAGAGTGGAGCACTCACCGAAGTCTCTGAGGGAAAAGCAAGACTTGTACAGTCTGAAAAAATGAGTTGCCATCATGGAGGTCATTTCTACTTAACGGCAAAAGAAAAAAAGTTCACAGGCAAGAATGAGCTTATGTCACATGTGGTAGGAACAGTCCTAAATCTGCTTGAGCAGAATGTGGGGTTTATGTTAAAGAGCAGTGAGAAATGCCCTGAGAATTGCTAGTGGGGTATTAGGTCTTATCAGTATGAAAGATGGGAAGCAATAGCACAGGCCAGGATGATATGTAAGAAAGAGACAAAGTTTGGCACAGTGCAGTCATGACCCTAAACCTGTGATCTGCAAACTGCGGCTCACGAGCCACATGTGGGTCTTTGGCCCCTTGAGTGTGTCTCTTCCACAAAATACCATGGCCTAGGCGAGTCTATTTTGAACAAGTGGTGTTAGAAGAAGTTTAAGTTTAAAAAATTTGGCTCTCAAAAGAAATTTCAATCCTTGTACTGTTGTTATTTGACTCTGTTGACTAATGAGTTTGTCGACCACTGCCCTAAGCCATCGCATCTGGGGAGAGGTTCTGAAAACTATGCAGTCTTCTCAGCACACAGGCTTCTGGTTTGAATCCAGACAGCAGGTAAGGTTCCTATGGTGAGCAGGGGAATGTGACTAGAATGTCCATTCAGAAAAGAGGGCACTACCTGGCCTGTGTGGCTTACTGCTTGAGCATTGACCTATGAACCAGAATTCAAGGTCAGGGCACATGCCAGGGTTGTGGGCTGGGTCTCCATTGTGGGCATGCAAGAGGCATCCATTCCTATATGAAATTATATATATATATATATATATATATATATATATATATATATATATATATATATATATAAAAGAAAGGAGGGTGCTAACTGAAGTTGGTTGCTTATATAGGTGAAGATCCAAGGAGCCAGTGGAGGGTGGGATGGTGGTTCATTTCAATTCAATTAAACAAATACATAACCCAGTTCTCGAAGTAAGAGACTTATGCAAAAATCTGTAGACAAAGAAGATAAAACAACTGCTGGGGTCTTGGCAGAATGAATTAGAGAGAGGAGGAACTAAGACATAGGACTGACATTGCTACTGAGAAAACCACTGGTGAGATTGATGTTTGGTTCTATGTTCTGATTTCTCTACCTTTTATTGCGTGTTCTTAACACATCTTTTGTTGATACCTTAAAAAAATTATTTCAATGGAATCAATGATTTGTTTCTCCCATTTATTTTATAGTGGTCTGTACTGGTTGTGTAATTTTAGGCAACTTACTTAATCCCTCTGATCTTCATTCTACTTATCTTCAAGATGAAACAATAATGATTGACTGTTTCTCAGAGTTTTGAAGATTAAATTATATAAAATATGCCTTAGAACACAGCACAGATCCATCCCAAGGACATGTTTATTAATGGGAGTTTTCTTCAGTTCTTCATGCCCTCCTTTTTTTCTGTTTCAAAAAGGTGGAAGTTAAGAAAAGCAATGAGCAGCAAAATCAAGTTATTATTTACATAGTGATGTTCTACCCGGAGAGAAATCTGATGGGTGAATGAGGGAGGATCTGAGAGGTAGGTATTCTCTGTGTTTTTGATGTGTGATGGAGAACCACTACCCAGCTCTGCAGGAAAGCCTGATAAAAGAAGAAATGTAGAGTCTCCACAATGGCCTAAAAGCTATTACTGATCTGACCTGTTTTCT
Organism: Vespertilio murinus; assembly: GCA_963924515.1. Lineage (NCBI taxonomy): Eukaryota > Metazoa > Chordata > Mammalia > Chiroptera > Vespertilionidae > Vespertilio > Vespertilio murinus. The sequence continues at coordinate 49,574,912 of OZ004706.1, forward strand.
GATCTTTCAGATTTGATTTCCTCACCTCTCTCCTTTGTTCTCTCTGCTCTAGCCTCACAGGCCTCCTCACCTCTCTTCACTCTCTTCAGACCAGAAACTCTCCTGTGTCAGGGACTTTGCTCATGTCTTTATTCAAATGTCACCTTCCCAGTGAGGCTACATTTTAAATTGCAACAACTTCCTTCCTTCTCCAGCTTTACCATTCCACTTTATCAGGCTTTATTTCCATCTCCACCCCCTCAGCATCTATTCTGATCTCCTTGTAACATACTACGTGATTCAATATCTATTATTTACTGGGTGTCCAGGGCACAAAATGTGTGCACTCATGGAGGTGCCTCAGCCCAGCCTGCACCCTTTCACAGTCCAGGAGCCTTTGGGAGATGTCTGACTGATGTCTTAGGCCTGCTTCCTGTGAGGAGCAGGCCTAAGCTGTCAGTTGGATATCCTTAGCACTGTCACAGAGGCAGGTAAGGATCCCGCCACAATTGCTGTGCTTGCCAGGAGTGAACCAGGCTTGTGGCTGAGCAGTGCTTCCCTGTAGGAGCATACTGACCACCATGGGATAGCTCTTGCATTGAGCATCTGCCCCCTGGTGGTCAGTGCGCATCATAGTGACCAGTCATTCCACTGTTCAGTTGATTTGCATATTAGCCTTTTATTATATAGGATTGTCCATCTTCTTATGAAAAAAAAGGCTCTACAAAAAAAAAAGCTTTTATCTATTCTATACACTCCTTTGTCCCAAGTTTTGACACCTGATAAAATATTAATAAATAATTAGCTATCAAATTAATAAAAGTTGTACTTTACAAGATAAATCTGAGTGACTTGCATTAGTGACTTAACAAAACTTGTTAAGAGATATGGCTGAATAGTTTCGATGAGAAAACAATTATTAATATTTTTTCTTTTATCAGGAGACAATACTTATGAAAGTGTATCCCAAACTAACTTAGAAATAAAATTGGATAAAAATCAACCAAATTAATTAGAAAACAGGAAAATCTTTGTTCATTCTTATAATTGGAATGGGATCAGAAAGATTAATTCTGGGACAGACATAAATTCTAATGTCAAGGGGCATGAGAGCTTCCTAAAAAATGATTTTTACAATAAGAGGATACAGACAACCTAGAGTAATTTATTGGAGAAGTAACTGGCATGTGTACAGGTTTCTTAGGAATAAATAATGCAGTATGGGATAGTGACAACTGGAGCCTCAAAGAGAACTGCTAAAGTGCTTATTTTTTCACTCTGATCAAAGAAAATATTGATAACAGCAATAGAGAAGAAACAGAAAATGATTTAGAGAAATAGATACAATTCAGAAAGTCTAGAATAAAGGTCTAGATGTCTAAATTGCAATTCACGCTGGATAATAGTAATGATGACCATGATTTTCAAAAAATATATTGTTTTGGTCCAGTTTATCTATCTTATTTAACCAAGGTTTGTGAAAGACAGTTTTCACAAGAAAGTCCTATGTGATACACATATCACACCATCATACAATTTCCATAAATCTGGAAGCTGTATATGACTTTCCAAACTTGAAAATGCATTTCTAAAAAGCATTTTAGATTCACTGCTACATTTTTCCAAAATATTATCAAATAGATGATTAATATCTATAATTATTACAAAAATCACAAAATATAAATAAAAAGTTTTTTCCAATATTCACAGATTTGTTTTTGCTTTCAATTAGATTTAGTAGCCAAACTGTTTGGCATTTAAACCTTCTTGATCCATTTATACCAATAGATTCATACGCACATTTGCTGCTAAGGTAAAGAAGCACTGTTATGTCTTTTCCTGTGTGTGTGTGTGTGTGTGTGTGTGTGTGTGTGTGTGTTTGTGTATGTGTCTAGTGGTTGAGTGTATTTCCTTTTATAAAGAAACTAGGGACCTGGTTCATGAAATTCATGCACTGGGGAGCGCTCCCTCAGTCCCCCTCTCACATCCTGAGAGCCCTGAGAGGATGTCCTACTGATGGCTTCCGCCAGCTCTACATTGGGAGTGGGCCTAAGCTGCAGCCTGGCCTCCCTTTGCAGGAGGCGACCAGGCTGATCAGAAGAAGGCGCCAGTCCCATCAGCTCACTGCAGCCACTGCCACTCATTGTAACCACCAAGGTGTTTTCATCAACATGGGCTCTGGTCCCTTCACCATAAAAAATGACAACTTTCTTTAGAAATTTTCAAGATATGTCTTTCAAAGGATATGACATTTCTTTCTTTATTTTGTTATCCTCACCTGAGTATATGTTTCTATTGATGTTTCCCCTTCCCTCCCATCACAGGCTTGGCCCCTTCCTAAGCCTAAAGTCTCCACCCCAGGCTTTAGCCTTGGGAAGTGGGACCTTTTCCCCTCTGGTTACTAGCTTAGGAGGCTTTAGATTTGAGCAGAGCCCCCCCCCACCACCACCACCACCACTCCGATTGCTGGGTTGGAGTGACCTGGGTGCCAAGGATGTTCCCAGGACTCAGGTATGCTTGCAAATTAACCACCATCTTTGTTGGGTTAATTTGCATGCTCATTCTGATTGGCTGTAAGCATAGTGGAGGTATGGTCAATTTACATGTTTGTTTATTATTAGGTAAGATGACCATGGAAAAGAAAGTGATCCAATAACAAAACAAAAGGCAACCAAACGAATGCAAACAACAGCTCTGACAAGGGGTTAATATCCAAAATATATAAAGAACTCATACATCTCAATAGCAAACAAACAATCCAATTGAAAAACAGGCAGAAGACCTGTTTTATATTTTCCCCTAGAGGATATACAAATATTCAAGAGATATATGAAAAGATGATCAACTTCACTAGCTATTAAGAAAATGCAAATGGAACCAGAATAAGATACCACCTCCCACCTGTTAGAATGGTCATTATTAACAAGACAGGTAATGACGAGTGCTGGAGAAGTTGTGGAGTAAAAGCAACCATAATTCACAGCTTATGAGAATGTAAACTGGTACAGACACTATGGAAAATAGTATGGCAGTTTCTCAAAATATTAAGAATTGATATACCATATACCGAGAAATTCCTCGATGGGGTTCCTATCTAAAAAAATGTTTATTCACAAAAATATATGTACTCTTAAGTTCATTGTAGCATTATTCACAGTAGCCAAGACATGGAGACAACTGAAATGCCCTTTGATAGATGATGAGACAAAGAAGATGTGATATATAAACACAATGCAATACTACGTAGCCATTAGAAAAGATAAAATAGTGCTCTTTGCAACAATATAACAGACCTTGAGAATATTATGAAATAAGGTTTCAGGAAAAGGTAGAAACCATATGATTTCACTCATATGTGGGATATAAATTGAAACTCATAGATACAGACAACAGTATGGTGGTTACCAGAGGGAAAGGGTTTGGTGGATGGTAAAGAATAGAGGGGGATAAATATATGTAACAGAAGATGATTTAACTTTGGGTGGTGGGAACACTCTGAAAAATACATATCATGTATCATAAAAATGTATACTTGAAGCCTATATGAGGTTAACAACCAATGTCACCTCAATAAATTCAATTTTAAAAAGTGAAAAAAACAAAAAACCACCAAGGCTGCTGCTTCAGACATAGGCATGTGTGATGCAGAGCCTAGCCAGGGGTGGGCAATCTTTTTGACTCGAGGGCCACAATGGGTTCTTAAATTGGACCGGAGGGCTGGAACAAAAGCAACCTGACCATGCTGGTACTCTCATCTTGGGCTGCTGGTGAAGGAGCAAAGGGGAGAGTAAGAGAACCCTCCTCTCTTTCGTCTCCGCAGGCTAGATAGAACAGTCGAATGGGCCGGATCTGACCTGCAGGCCATAGTTTGCCCATGGCTGGCCTAGACCCTTCAGTGAGAGCAAAAATTGGGAAACAAAAAAAAAAAACAACCCCAAAGGAAAGAAAAGGAAGAATCACCAGAAAAGGAACTAAATAAAATGGCAGCATGCAATATATCAAAAAAAGAATTCAGAGTGAGGGTCAAGTAGTTCCTAAACAAGCTGGATGAAAAAATCAACTTATGAAAGAATCAAGAGGAAATAAAGAATGGGATAAAAGAGATGATGGAAAGTTTCAATAGTAGACTAAAAGAAGCAGATGACTGTATTAACAAGTTAGAAGACAGGGCAGAAAACACACATAATATGAACAGCAATTGAAGAAAATAAAGTTAGGAAGTAGAAGGAGAGGCTAAGGGAGCTTTGGCACAACATTAAATGAAGCAATTTATGTATAATAGTGGTACCAAAAGGACAAAAAAGATTAGAAAGGATTAGAAAACCTACTTGAAAAAATTTCAAAAAACTTCAATGATTGGGGAAGAAAAATCCACACAAGCAGAGAGAGTCCCAAACAAGATGAACCCAAAAAGACCCATAGCAAGACACACTGTAATTACAATGGGAAGCATTAACAACAAAGAGAGAATCTTTAAGACCATAAAAGAAATATAGAGAGTTACCTACAAGGGATCTCCCATTAGATTGTCAAATGCTTTATCAATAGAAACACATCAGGCCAGAAGAGAATGGAATGAAGTATTCTAAGTGATGCAAAGGAAGGGGCTGAATCCAAGAATTTATCCAGCAAGGCTATAATTTAAAATTTAAGGGGAAATCAGGAGCTGCACAGACAAAAAAAAAGGCTAAGGGAGTATATCACTACCAAGGCAGCAAGGCAATAAATGCTAAAGGGACTGTTGTAAAAAGAAGAAATAAAAAGGGGAGAAGTTACACAGGCATAAAGAATGAAAATGGCTACAAACAAGTATCCATTAATAAGAACAAAATAAACCATAAACAAATCAACAAAGGAGCCTACTGAATGATAAAAATATTTGCCAATGTTATATCTGATAAGGGTTTAATCTCCACAATTTACAGAGAACTCATACAATTTAACAAAAGTAAGATAAACAACCCAATTAAAAAAATGAGCAAAGGATCTAAATAGAATATTTTCTGAAAGAGGACATACAGAGGCCAAGAGACATATGAAAACATGCTCAAATTCACTAATCACCCAAGAGATGCAAATCAAAACAGCAATGAAGTACCATCTCACACCTGTCAGAATGGCTATCATCAACAAGTCAACAAATGATAAGAACTGGAGAGGATGTAGAGAAAAAGAAACCCTCTTGCACTGCTGGTGGGAATGCAGGCTGGTGCAATCACTGTGGAAAACAGTATGGAGTTTCTTCAAAAAATTAAAAATGGAACTCCCATTTGACCCAGTAATTGAACCTCTAGGAATATATCCAAGAAAACAGAAACCCCAATCAAAAAGCATATATGCACACCTATGTTCATAGGAGCACAATTTACAATAGCTAAGAGTTGGAAACAGCCTAACTGTCCATCAATAGATGAGTGCATTAAAAAGGGTGGTACATCTACACAATGGAATATTATATGCTGTAAAAAAGAAAGAACTGTTACCATCCACAACAGCCTGGATAGACCTGGAGAGCATTATATTAAGTGAAATAAGCCAGTCAAACAATGATAAATATCACATGATCTCGGTCATTTGTGGAATATAGTGAACAACATACACTGATGAACAAAAATAGATCCAGAGGCAGAGAACCATCAAACAGAATGTCAAACTTCAGAGGGAAGACAGGGGAGGGTAAGTTGGGGCTAAGAGATCATCCAAAGAACTTGTATACATGCATAAAAATATAACCAATGGCCATAGACACTATGGGGGTGAAGGCATGTGCTGGGGGGTGGGAGTTCAGGGAGAGGTCAATGGGCAGGGAGAAGGAGACATTTATACTATCTTAAACAATAAAGACTTTTTTTAAAAATGTGAAAGAACAATAGTAGGTAAAAAATGATTTAATTTTGTCATTATTAGATTTTTACTTTCTTTTTCTCCTAATAGGCACCAAGGCTCAGAGAGCAAGAAAAGAAAGTTGTCAGATTTTATTCTTAGGTGGATTAGTGATTTCAGCAACTTAAGGAAGATAAGACCAAGGAGATCATTCTTATTAACAAGACAATTTAAGTCAGAAAGGTAAATTCATGTGATGAATTTTTGGTATATGGTCTACAGTCTCTCTCCTCCTTTTTAAATCAGCATATGCCATTTTGTGGAATAAAATACATAGAACTCAACTCTCAGCATTGCCTTTGGAGGAGCTTCTGCTACTCAGATGGCACAGTTGTCAGTGGCCATCACTGCATTATTACATGATGGTGGAGTTCAGCTTCTGTGATTAGCACTTAAGGTGAGGAGTGCTTGCTCTGACATCTCAAATCACACTTTCCAAAAAACACATGGGCTTTTTCTTTTCTTTTTTTTCTTCTTTTTTTTTTTTTAAGAGAGAATGTAGTAAGATATATCATTTAAAAAGTTAATAAAAGAATTGCTAATTATAGGTAATTTTTTTGTAGAAACAATAATACAGGGTGTCCCAAAAATGTGTACAAACATTGAATGATAATAAAGTGTTTATTAACATATAGTTCATATTCAAAATCTAAAAGAATCTATAGAAATGAATAAATTTTTGTCAATGCCTATTTTCAAACTTGTGATCATTCTGGTCCAGGTACTGCTGATAAAGCAAAGTGATGGAATTGCAAGCATCAAAAATAGTTTTGGCAGAAACCGGTTTGGCTCAGTGGATAGAGCTTTGGTCTGCGGACTGAAAGGTCCCAGGTTGGATTCCAGTCAAGGGCGTGTACCTTGGCAGCTGATTGAGGATTCTCTTGCATTGATGTTTCTGATTCTCTATCCCTCTCTCTTTCTCTCTGTAAAAAATCAATAAAATATATGTTTTTTAAAAAGAATAATTTTGGTTGGTATTTGTGAGCCCTTGATTTGACTGTTGCTTGTGTTTTGCCTTAAGCTTTATCTTTTTTGTATCTCCATAAAAAAAGTCCATAGCAGCTGTGGGCAAACTATGGCCCGAGGGCTGGATCCAGCCCTTTCGGCTATTCTATCCGGCCCGCAAAGCCGAAAGAACAGAGGGTTCTCTTGCTCTCCCCTCCACTCCTTCACCAGCAGCCCAAGATGAGAGGGCCAGCATGGTCAGGTTGCTTTTGTTCCGGCCCTCTGGTCCAGTTTAAGAACCCATTGTGGCCCCCAAATCAAAAAGTTTGCCCACCCCTGCTCTAGAGGCACATTAGGATAAATTTTCTTTGTTCAAAGCTGAGTCTGGGTTCACCCATTATTTCAAATCCTGAAAAGTAGTGAAAATTAAGTGATTTATCAGCAGTTAAAGTGTATATACCGTACATTTTTGGGGGGTTGCACTACATAATGGAAAGAAGACAATTACTTCAATATAGAATATAGAGACAGGAATTCCTTTTTTGTTGTTGTACAAATTACATTAAAAAGCAATAACACATTGCTTCTCTCTTGACTCCCCGCCAGAAAAGTAGGCAAAATTGGACTCGCCTAAAATGATGGTTACTGTTATATGCCACTGCAGAAAATACAAAACTGACATATTGTTTTCATATACAGTGTCTTCTGAAGACTAGTGCTTTACTAGCATATAAGCATTACATGAAATGAGTATACAACTGTTGGAATTTAGTTTTCAGATAATTTGGAGTTCTGGAGTAGTACTTCTTTGAAAACTTGATATCTTCTATTCACAAATAAACAAGAGGAAGTAAATGAGGAGAATCAATAAGTATGATTACTTGTTGGGCTCCCATTTACACTTTCATTGTAAAGATATTGAGTTAGAATTGATGTCTCCAGTTTTTATAAGACAGGGGTCCTTATCGGCAATGAATAATAAAATATTACATTTCACAAGTCTATACAAATTGTAGATATCTTGATTTTCTATCAGGGACAATGTGTTCAGACAATGTGTTCGATTTTTACCCATCAATTACTATCTTTAATTCATTAGTGACACATTCAGCACTCATTACTGAGTGATCCCCCCTTTTTTTGCTACCTTCTTTGTTTTATACTAGAAAAATAAAGCATGGTAAACTGCTTACTTCATTAATATGCTTGTTCTTCTATTTTGCAGACATTGTTTTATCCTTAGCCTAATATTTGTAATTTTGAAGAGGTATCTGGGGGAAATGTAATGCAACATTCAAGTAACAATTAGGGCACCAGTTTGCTAAGATTGCATTTCATAGTTCTTTTGAACGGCACTTGCATTTTATATTACTAATACACAAATATTCAAGAATCCTGACTTTTCTCTCTCTGAACTGCTATTGTTCCAGAAAGCACAAATCAGAGACTGCAGCATTCCCCAAAATATGTTTTGTGTTTGTTTGTTTTTCTGTGTTTTTTCTTTTTTGGGGGTGGGGTGGTAGGAGACAAGAAGACAACCACCTTGAATAAAAAATATTTTATAGGACATGTGCTTGATAGGATTATGGAGAAAATGGTTTCCCATTTTCAAATAACTTTGTGAATTATTGGATTAAAACAAAGAAGCACATTTTCAGATTCTGGACTTCTTAGAGACTTTAACATAGGAATGTGTCCTGTGACTTTCCTTGGGTCAGTTTGGTCACAGGAATTTTTTTCCCCTGTAGATAATCTACTGGTTATTGTCCCAAAGATTTGGGAAAGCTGCCCACTGTGCTGATTAGCTTCTGAGATTAGACTACGATCTAAAAGTCAAGCATATCTCTATTTTAATACTGAAACTTCTGACATACACTGTGCTGTTTGGAAAGAAGCACATTGTCTTCGTAGAAAATGACAAGAATTGGTGAGGGTTCAGAGTGTGGAAGTCACTCAGATTGTTTGTGGGAACAGTTTGCAGCTGTGCATTTTAGCATCTGAGAGGCAGCATTCCTCCAGGGGACTTGAAATATATATATATATATATATATATATATATATATATATATATATATATATAAACTTAAAAGGAAGCTTACTTGGGAATTTTATTCTACTTTCTAACTGAAGGTTACCCTGTTCAAATTTTATCTTATTCTTCACCATGCATCCAGTTTGTTAAAATTATAAATGTCACAATTTAGATTGAGTGAAAGTAATGTAGATCTGATACATTATTTATATTTCAGCTTCATATCACACTTTTGGCTGAAGAGCCCAAGGCTATAAGACTTTTCAATAAAGCAAAAATAATAGAAGTTAGTTGATGAGTGGAAAATGTAGGGTAAAGAGAATGAGAATGAAGGACCTAGAAAAAGTAAGAGTAAATCCTGACAATTCAAAGTTCATTTTTAAAAAATATCAGTGTATACAACTATCTATCTATCTATCTATCTATCTATCTATCTATCTATCTATCTATCTATCATCTATCGAGCCAGGGACCATAATGACCAAGGCTCTACTGAACACTGGAAGTCAGTGCTGGATTGCAGAGGCGACTCAGCACTGACTGTCAAGGGGGCTGTAGATCAGGCCTAGAGAGAGGCTAGCAGAGAGAGATGCAGGGTCTGATCCACAGCCTCCATGGCAGCTGTTGATCAGCAATTTCCTCTCTCTTCCTCTCCAGCTTCGCCAGCAGCTGTGCCTCTTTTTCTCTCCAGGCTTCCTCAGGGCTGCTGATCATCCCTGCCTCTTTGATCAGGCACTGAGATAGGCCTGGAGATGCTGACTGGCATAGAAATTGAACAATCAGAATCAAATCAGGGTGGAATGCCAGGAGCCAATGGCTGCCTAGGAGGTGGAGCTTTTGATGTTGACTGGCATAGAAACAGACCAATAAGAACCAAATCTGGGTGAAGGACCAGGAGCCATTGGCTGCCTAGGAGGTGGATTTTTGGTGTAGGCTGGGCTGAGGGAACCCCCCATGCACAAATTTTATGCACTGGGCTCCTAGTATATGTATATGGCTAAGTGACTAACCATACATTTGTTCAACTGTCCAACCAACTGACCAACTGACCAGCACATATGATGCACACTGACAATTAAAAAATAAATGTTGACTCATGCATGTGCCATATTTGTCCCCATCTGACACTTGTCTCCCATTTAAATGAATTCAAATACAATTTCCTGTGATGCAAGCATTTATGATGACTATTAGGAAAGCACAAGGGCAAATTCTAGACAGAGTAGGAATATTCCTACCTGAACCAGTTTTTGAACATAGCTATATGTTGCTTTCTCTTGAGTTCGAAGTGTGTGTGATGTTAAAGTTGTAAATACTTCATCACAAGGAAAATTAGCCAAGCACTCTGAACATGTTTTTATTCTTTTTTTAAAAGGTATTTTATTGATATTTTACAGAGAGGAAGGGAGAGAGATAGAGAGCTAGAAATGTCAATGAGAGAGAAACATTGACCAGCTGCCTCTTGCACACCCCCTAGCGGGGATGTGCCCGCAACCAATGTACATGCCCTTGACCAGAATGGAACCTGGGACCTTTCAGTCCACAGACCGACGCTCTACCACTGAGCCAAACCAGTTTCGGCCATGTTTTTATTTTTAATGTGGTATACAAGTTGATATTAGTATAATTTTAATCAATTTATCAGTCATTCTTTGTATCAATGTTGTTTGTATATCATGTTTTGTTGTTATATCATGTTATTTTTTATTTAATAATCAATTTATATATTACTTTTATATACACTTCACTACTTTTCTATCTCTGGCACTTCTATTTTAGAAAAAAGGCGAATAGGAATATTAAAATATTTCTTCTAATTAATTTTCTTTCAATGTGTATGAATATGTGCACTGGGCCACTAGTAGTAAAATAACAAAATGAAATGGTACAGAATTAGATGTATCTTACAAATGTATGTATAGTATGATGGTATGAATTCCATAACAGAACATACCACTGACAGTCTTTTACAAATAAGAAACACTGAGTCATGTTATGTACCTCCACCATGGACACTTTATTCATTCCTTTTCAACCATTATGTTGAAACTTTCTAAATTGGAAAGTATTAAATCTTTCAACAAGATTAAATCTTTGAACAAGATTAATATCTAGAAAATCTGGTTAATTTTCATACTTATATAAGATTCCCATAAAAAACCTAGGCTTTCTCATATTACTGAGAGCCACTGATTCCTTTATTGTAGTCTAGGGCTGACACATTCCAAACATTGTCTAGGATCCTAAGGAAGAGGCAGAGTATGGAAATCACAGAGATGCACCAGGTTTATTTGTAGAGCTGGGGTTCTGAATCCAGATGGCTTCCAGATGGCCTCAGTTCAAGTTACATATCATTTCTTTCCATTAGGGTGACTTTGGGCAAGTTTGTTAACCACTCTTAGCCCAGCTTTAATGTCCTTATCTATAAAAACGAGTATAAAAATAGTACATACACATTGTAGAATTGTTGGAGGATATACTAACTTATTTTTGAAAATAAGTTTTTATTGATTTTAGAGAGAGAGGAAGGGAGAGGGATAGAGATAGAAACATCTGCTGCTAGGGATTGATCCCGCAACCCAGGCATGTGCCATGACTAGGAATTGAACTGGTAACCTCTTGATTCATGTGTTGACAACCACTGAAGCACAACAACTGGGCATATTAACTTACTTTACACACAGTGCTTTGAATAATGCCTAGCATTAGTAATAGCACAATCAATAATCATTCTCATCATTGTTTTGATACTATAAGCAACTTTTATCCATTAATTATCCCCTTTCTTTTATGTCAGTTTCTCTTTACTGTCTTCTCCCTTTTAGCCTGATTTCCCCAAAGTGAAAATAAATGTTCCTTGAGCTATGCTTCTAACTTAATCTACCATTCCATTTTCCTCCCTCTCTTACTGCCACACTTCATTAAAGTCTCATTCCTCCCAAATGTAATAGGTCCTTAAACCCCTGTCATCTTAGTGCACCAGGAAACAGCTTTCACTCAATTCACCAATGGCCTTTTAGCTTTAAATGCATTGAGTCCATGCACAGTCTTGCCGTCATTGTCTTTGATAGGCTTAAAAATGCCCATTATCCTTTTGAAGGGAGTGTGTTCCTCTTTAGTCACTTAAGAGGTTCTGCCCTCTACTTACCACTTCATTTCAGTCATCCTCCTAAGCATCTTTCCTCAGCATTTCTAAGTTCAATCTACATGCATCCTACCTGAGAATATCTTTACCCCTTCGGTGATATGTGGCTCCCTTACCACCTTTCTTCACTAGACGTGGCCTATTTTTTGATTTTCAGTTACTAGTCGCATTGACATTTCCACATGGATGCCCCATCATCACTTCTAACTCAGCATGAATTTCCCATTTCTTGATTCTGCTTCATCCATTATAATACTGCCAGATTTAGTATTCATCTTTCAGTGCACACTTCAAATAGACCCTCCTTTACAGATAACTCCTAAGAGTTTCAAGTTAAATTTTATCAGAACCCCACTCTTTTGTTTGAATCTCTTACATGGTTACACATGGTTATTTTTTTACGTATATATTCATTTTTTTAACCCACTGCTGACTGCAAGCCACTGAGAGCCCAAAACATTGTTATAATTTTTAAAGTTCTTAAAAATGACAGATGAACAAAAAATGTTATAATTAATGAATGGTTGCTGAATTGAATTGCTGGACATAAAGGGAGGCATTACCTCTTAAAATGGTAAATGAGACAGAGTAGGTACATGATCTGTACAAAAACATATAGGAACATGAAACAGTTGCAGATATTGGAGTAAAAAATAAACAAGATTCTAATGACCATGATAGTAATAGTGAAAATGCATGTTTATCTATATATTTTATATATAATGTATACACATATAATTAAGTATAAATAAATTTAAAAGCATAAAATTAATCATATGCTTATATTATACCCATGCTATATTTGTGATGATAGGTACTAGAGGGCAACAACTAAACAATGATTCATCCTCCAACAATATTATGTGCTCAAGGTCATTTGAGAAAAATTAATTTTAAATTGTTATGTATGAATCAAAGGACTAGAAAGGACTGAGAAAGTTATCTACTTTATACCCCTGCCTCAGGGGTATGGAGGGTTTAAAGTTTTAACATTCCATTGAAATTATCAATTAATATTCAGTGAAAGAGAATATTCATAGAGTTCTAGACAATGTGATTCAGGATCTCCCTAGATTGTTATTGTTTCAATATTTTCCATCACTCTCAATGTAAAAAAGCCTAAAATTTCCTGGGATGTTGACCAAAGTCAGATGAGCTAACTAGATAGAATATCTGTCTTAATTTTATAAAATAAAATACTACCCTCTAACTTTTGAAATTAAATGAAATGTTTCTTATTACTTTGTTACTATACATAGTCTGTGTATTATAGTATTAGACTCTTCAATTTTTTATATTTTATGAAAAAAAATTTATGAGTCTTATGTCCCAAATAGAATCTGGGCTTTGACATTTAAGAATTTGTAAAAAAAATATATACATACATATGTATCTTTACAAAAACTATTTTTTTTCTTTTTTATGTACACATTCAATGATTATGATAGTATAAGCAATATATCTTATATTAAATATCAATTTTACTGTTAACCATTCTACTAACATTCAAAATACTCATTTTCTTTCAAAGTTTGTGCAGTAACATTAGAGAAAACCACATGACTTGAAATAATCAGTAATTTGTATGTGGTAATTGGTACAGAGTACAGTTTCTAGAACAGGTACATTTATTATTATCTAAGCCTCTTCAAGTTGTTCAAGCCAAGAAGCCATCTAATGATTGCTTCTAGGGCATAGTTTGAATGGCATCAGGAAAGTCCTCCTAGACCAAAGTTTCCACAAGAGGACAGCCAAGCACCTTCACTGTAAGCATGCCTTCTAGTGTTTGTAATAATAGAACTGAATATTTGCTGGAGATTTAAATGCACTTTTCAAGATGCAGGAGGAGAAAAAAAATGTGGATAACTATCTGCTCTCTCCCAAGTAAGAAAATTCAACTTCTGCAATTCTATTCCAACCAAACTAAAAATGCCAGGTGGTATTTAACACTGCGAAGGCACATTCTGGATGGGCTCTGTAAGAGGAGACACGGAGGAACACTTAAGAATGCAATGCAGTCAAGTTGGGTGCTTCCTAAAATTGTTCTCTAATATCTATATGGGAAGAAATCAGAAACTATTCATACATGTTTTAAGCAAAAAGTAAAAAAAAAAAAAAAAAAAAAAAAAAAAAAAGTATGTGAGGAAAAAAAAAACTACTTTCAGCTATAATACACTCCAAGCAAAAGTAGAGATGTAACCTGAATTTTAAAATAAGTCCTTTTTGATTTTTCAACTTATGAAAAAGGAAATGAAACAGGCTCAATTATATTATATCCAAAATGTCTTTAAAATGTGACCTTTTATTCAACCAGTTCTTCAATAGTTCTAAAATTACAAATTCTGGTCCTGACTTTGATGTATATTTCCTACTCACTCACCTTTGGGATGGAGGTAAGAAAATAACTCTCTTTCTTGTAGAGGAATACTAATGCTGGCTGAAAGCCTGAGCCCAAGTTTGTTCCACCCCTCAACATGGAGACAAACATGGATAAATGTTATTGTTACAGTAATAAAGATAAGAAAGTAATAAAGTGGAAAAAGTACCCTCTCACAATGCAAGTTGGTCCTCTATCTTACCATTAGTTTTAAGACTTTTTAACCATAAGCATGACAAAGGGAGTGAGGAGTAAAATATGTTTTATACTTTTTCACTCTTCCTTCAAACAAGGCCAAAATAACTATATGTATACTAGAGGCCTGGTGCACAAAATGCATGCATGACGGTGGGGAGGGGGGCAGCCTGCACCCTCTCCAATTTGGGACCCCTTGCTCCTAACTGCTCACCCACCTGACTGCCTGATCACCCCTAACAGCCCCCTCTGTTTGCCTGGTCACCCCCAAATGCTCCCCAACCAGCCTGGTCACCTCTTACTGCCCCCCCTCCTGCCAGCCTGGTTGCCCCTGACTACCCCCCTCTGCCAGCCTGGTTGCCCCTCACTGCACTCCTCTGCTAGCCTGGTCACCCCCCATTACTCCCTCACCGGCCTGGTTGCCTCCAACTGCCTCCCCCCTGCCGGCCCCGTCACCCCACTAAGCCTGCTGTTCAGTTGCTTGATTGTTCCTCATTTCCCCTGCTGCCATTCTGGTCACCCCACACAGTCTGCTGTTCAGTTGTTTGGTTATCCCTCACTAACCCCCCAACTGGCCTGGTTGCTCCAAGCAGCCCTCTGCTCAGTTGTTTGGCCATCCCTCACTGAACCCCCTGCTGGCCTGGTAGCCCCACATAGCCTGTTTGGTTGTTAGGTTGTTTTGGTTGTGATGGTCACTTAGGCTTTTATAGATAGATAAATACATGATAGATAGATAGATAGATAGATAGATAGATAGATAGATAGATAGATAGATAGATGATAGATAGATTTCAAGTGGATTTTCCTTCATTGTCATTTAACTAAAAAATTAAGAGTTGGATCTAATAGTTGCCTTTTAATCAACAGGTAATAAACACCTCACCGACCCATTTTTGGGATCTCTGATTAGTAAGCTTAAAGCCCTCATGGCTGGAACGGGTTACAATCCTTTTAGGCAACCCTGTCTCTGCCCAGAATCAATGTTTACTCCTTCCATCAGATGACCTCCATCCAACGGCTATGGGAGGGAGAGGCCTTGCTGGAGTATGAGTCTTATAATGCCTCCTTTCTCTCCTTCCTAAGTTACTGTTATCCCATCTCTTTCCCCTGAAGTAGGTTTCCAAAAATCCTTCAGACTTTGTTTGTCCTCTAATGAAAACCTTCTATGAACCTCGAGGGCTCTTTTTAGTTACTGAGTATACATAGAATTGCATAGTATGCTTTCCCCACCTAACTCAAATTTTGACCTCTCTGTTTATTATTAGGAACTAAAGAGACAACATAACAGAGGGGGAGAGAGAGGGAGAGAGAGAGAGAGAGAGAGAGAGAGAGAGAGAGAGAGAGAGAGAGAGAGAGAGAGATCTCAAAAAAAAAATCAAAACCAAATTAAAAAAAAAAAACACTCTTAAATCATTCTTATAAACCACTGGATAGTTCCCTCATATTCTATTTTTGTGCAATTGGTCAAGCTTTATTTTATTTTATTATTTTATTTTTTGTTTTATTCTATTTTCTTAGGTACAGCAAGCAGACAAGCCCTTCAATTATTGTCCCAGGAAACATCTTTGTGACATTGTATAAGCTTATTTCCTTAGGGTCCCATCCTTGCTCATAGTATGTGGGTTATCCAGGAGGAAACGTAGGCTTTGTATTTTTTAGGTGAACTAGATATTTAAGTCCATTACATTATGTGTTCCTCTTTTAAAACATACTTATATTAATCTCTATCTATGGAAACTATATATGGTACAGGGTAGCAAGCTTAAAGAATAATGCAAATATTATACAGTACTAATGAGAAAATTCACTCACAATTTGATGAGAACTATCTATATGTTATGCTTTATTAGAGGCTCTAATAATGAAGAATGGCTGAAAAATTATACAAATAAGGTTGACTGCCTTTAAAGGTTTATAGTGTATTAGGAAGATGTATTATAGAAATGAACGATGTACATTTCCTAAAAGAAATAATGAATACAATTATAGGGAAAGCATAGATGTGGTATATCAGATCTAGATAATAAAAAGCCTAAGCATCTGTTACAGCAGAATGACCAGAATGACTGTTCACTATGATGCACACTGACCACCAGCGGGAGACGCTCAATGCAGGAGCTGCCCCCTAGTGGTCAGTGCACGCCCCCAGGGGATTGCCGCTCAGCCAGAAGCCAGGCTCATGGCTGGTGAGCACAGTGGCAGTGGTGGGAGCTTCTCCCCATTCCACAGTAATGCTAAGGAGCAGCAAGCAGATGGGTGGTAAGGAGCGAGGGGTCCTGGACTGTGAGAGGGATGTCTGACTGACAGCTGAGACCCGTTCCCTGGGGAGAGGGCCTAAGCTGGCAGGTGGACATCCCCAGAGGGGTCCTAGACTGCGAGAGGGCACAGGCCGGGCTGAGGGAGCCTCTCCCCACCCAGTAGACAAATTTGGTGCCCTGGGCTTCTAGTTTGGTATAGAAGGTATACCATTTAACATCACCCCTGCTCAATTTCAGGGGACCATATCTTTGGTGCCTTTTGGAACTAGCACGTAAACATACTTTAATATTATCATTTTATTACTTTCATAAACAAGTGATAGGGATGTTTTAACGAGTAATTTTAAAAATATATATTTTATTGATTTTTACAGAGAGGAAGGGAGAGGGACAGAGAGTTAGAAACATCAATGAGAAACATCCATCAGCTGCTCCCTGCACCCCCCTCCCCCACTGGGGATGTGCCCTCAACCAAGGCACATGCCCCTGACTGGAATCAAAGCCGGGACCCTTCAGTCCACAGGCCAACACTCTATCCACTGAGCCAAACCAGCTTCAGCTTAACAAATAATTTTATAGTCAAGCTAGGCAATTGGATGCTTCAGAGTTGATAAGTGAAAATTTATTTTCAGGAATTCTTTTGTAAGCCTTCTGCTTCACTCCACTGTGATTCAGTATATTGAACAAGACACCCTGGAGATATTTTCTCAAGTATCCCATTAACCATCAGACTATGGGGTCTAAATTACTCACAGAAAAATCTGACCAAATGATTTCTTTCATTTACAGAGTCCCCTTTAGGCAATTAACCACTTGATTACATTGTATCCTAAATTCCAACACATTCATTATTGCTCTGAGGAGACACCCAGAGTCTTAGGTTGATCTGTTAATTCTTTATGTGGATCCTTTTTTGGGCTGGAGATTTAACAACTGCAGTTATAGAACATAGTGCAAAGTTCCACTAAAATTAGGGCTCAGAAAATATCTTGATATGGTGCAATGAGAATCTATGAGCACTGTAAAAATAATAGGAATGTTAATTAATATAATATTTGTGTTTATCATCTTTTGCCATTACTGATCAATTTATTTTTAGGTCAAGTGATAGTCACTTTCTCATATAACCCTATCCCTTCCATTTCTTTCTGCTTCAAAAGTAGATATTCTGTGTGTTAGATCCTCTGGGATCATCATCTTCCTGGGAAAACTATTTCAGCTCTCCAAATATCCATTCATCCTTTATGTAAGTATTTGCCAAGTTACCTACCACATGCATTGCTTCTTAAGTTAAGAACTATGGGGGGATCAAATATATATAATACAGAATTATCTTTCAAAAGGAAAGTAAGATGTCATAACTTTTGCAGAGGTTGAGATTGTACAGAATTACAGTTACCTGGTTTTATCAGTAAGATTTTTATTTGAATAGTTTATAATTCAGCTGTCATTGATTTCTTCAGCCTAAGAACAATTTCAACTAAAATTTTCATAACTGGGTCAGCCTCTTTGTTAACAATGAATCTTAATTTTAACTAATGCTTAATATGTTGAATCTGAAAATGTCTTTCAGGGTGGAATTATTAAAAATGTCATTCATGTTCAAAATGAACCTTACTTATAGATTCCCTTTAAATGCTATTGTTCTGTCAGACGTCCAAATCAGGCCCTAATAGCCTATAAAATAATCTAGTGGGGTGTTGGTGCAGGTGAAGATCAGCCTGCAGTTGCAGAGCTCTGTTGCTTTTCTGAGCATCTTTCTACCCTGAAGCTGGGTATCATGCTTGACTCTCTCATTTAGCTAATTGGCACTTATGTCTTATAAGTTGAAATGTCCTTCCTTAGTCAGATAATTGAAGCAAAGTAGAATCTTAACTTCTATTCATTCATGCATCACCTCAACACTGAAAATTATATCTATATATATAAAAGCCTAAGTGACCTAACAACTGAATGGCTAGTTTACTGGTCGCTATGATGCACACTGACCACTGGGGAGCAGATGCTCAATGCAGGGGCTGCCCACTGGTAGTCAGTGCACTCCCTTGACAGGAGTGCTGCTCTGGTGATTCAGATGATTGACCCTTCCTGGTAGCCCACCAACCCAGAGACAGCTATTCACTCCCTCAGTAGTCCTGCCGGTCCAAACTCCAGAGAACGGGCCAGGCACTGATGGACTGGTGCCACTGGCATGATCCCAACAATGCAGATAGCCTCGTGGAAGTTGGGCTCCGACACCAAGGCAGCTTCCCCTCCCTAGATGCTCAGCAAGGAAGAAACAATATAAAAGTGGCCCGTAAGGTGGCTCCTGACAACAAATGCAAATGTCAGCAGGACAGATCTGGATCCTAGGCCCCACTGGAGAACTACTGTATTTTTCGCACCATAAGACACACCTGGTTTTTAGAGGAGAAAAATAGGGAAAAAAATATTCTGAACCAAATAGTGTAATAAAATATTTAATAAAGTATAACAGAATAATATTTGAACCATATAAACTGAACAGCAGTCAACAGTGGCGTTGAGAACCATTATCACTGTCATTAACACATAAAGACAAAGGTTTGAGTACTCTAGTCTTCTGAAAACCCCAAGAACTATTCTTCGCTAGAGTCAGAATTCATGAAGACGCAGGCACTTCTTCTATTCAGACCATAAGACGCAGGCACTTTTCCTCCCACTATTTGGTGAAGAAAAAGTGCATCTTATGGTCCGAAAAATACGGTAATCGTGTCCCAGCCCCCACTACTCCCATCAGCATGGGCACTGAATGTGGGGCTCACAGCTGGTGAGTGCTGCTTTGGGGGCGTGAGCCTCTCCTGATCAGGGCTGACTGGGCATGAGTCCGCGGCAGGTGCAACAGGGCCAGGATGAGTGGAAGTAGAAGCAGCAGGCAGGAGCAGCAGGCAGCATTGGACTGCTGGTTTCAGTCCAATCCCTGCAGGCCACACCAAGGAACCCCATCTATGCACAAGTTTGTGCAAAGGGCCTCTAGTATAAAGTAACTACTTTCTCAGTCAAGAATTGGAAATATGATCAGTCCTGCAATTATTTATCTCCCCTTTCTGGTTAATTCTACAATCTTCTTCTCCCTGTGGTTTGGATGACATTAGGATTCATTTACTTAAAAAAAAAATGCTTACTTAGTTCTATATCTGTGGAACAAAAATTGTCAACTAAGCCTAGACTGATGACATTTGGACCTTGTTATTATTGTTTTAAGCCTTAGACTACTATAGAAAGATAAAGAGCATACATTTTAAAGTTATAAAGTTCAAGTTCCAAGATCTAATTTTGTTCTTCAGGCTTAACTTCTCTGTAAAGGAAGGATGATCATAGAATGTTTATGATAATTAAGTAAGATAAAAATATAATGTGCTTGGCAAACGTAATGTAGCAAGTGCTCCATAAATAGTAGCAATAATGATAATAGGCCTTGTAAGATTAAAAACATATAAATCAACATCGACACCATATATCATTATCCATGATATGCAGTTTTAATTAGTGTATGTATGCTCATCTGTCATCTCCATTTTTAACACAGGAGTCAGGAAATTTTTACAATAAAGATAGGGATGATAATTATTTTAGGTTTCCTGTGATAAACTATCTCTGTTGCAACACTCAGCTGTGCTGATCTAGCATGGATGCATGCTTCAATAGCTTGGATTTGGCAAAGGAGCGAAGGCTGAATATAGTTTGCTGACTGATATGAACTGAATATCTGTGACCTCCACAAACTTAAATGTAAGGACCTCATTCCCAAGGTGCTGATATTTGGAAGTAAGGCCTTTCGAAGTTGATTATCTCATAAGGGTGGAGTCTCATAAATTGGATTAAGGCCCTTATAAAAGAGACCCATCTACAACTCCAAAAACACAATTTTTGAAAAAAAATGTTAAAATAGACTTAATAAATAAATAAATAAATAAATATGTCTGCTCTATGAAAGAAAAATGTCAAGAGAACAAGAAGACACACCATAGGATTGTGTGAAGATATCTGTAAAAGACACATATGATACAGCACTGTTATCCAAAATAAACAAAATGCTTAAAACTCAACATTAAGAAAATAACCCCTGGGCCAAACACCTGAAAACACACCTGACCAAGAAATTATAAGAATGACAACTAAACATAGGGAATGATTCTCCACATCATTTAACATCAGAGAAATAAAAATTAAAAACTTTGAAATTCCATTACACACTTATTAAAATGGCTGAAATATGGAACACTGATAATATTAAGTGCTGGAGAGGATAGAGAGCACACATAGGAATTCTCATACATTTCTGGTAGAAAGCAAAATGGTATGCATCCACTTAGAAAGGCAGTTTGCTGTTCATTATTTTCTGTTTTTTTTGTTTTTGTTTTGTTTTGTGTTTTAACTAAATAGACTCTTAGCTTATGATTCAGCTATCATGTTCCTTGGATTTACTCAAAGTAGTTGAAAACTTGTGCCTACCCAAATACCTGCACACAGATGTTTGTTGTAGCCTTATTCATAATTGCTAAAACTGGAAGCAACTAAGGCATGCTTTAGTAGGTCAATGTGTGAATTGAATGTAGCACCTCCAGATGATAAAATAGTATTTAATGTTTAAAAGAAAGGCATTATCAAGCAATGAAAAATAAATGGAGGATCATTAAATATTACTAAGTGAAAGAAGCAAATCTGAAATGGCTACATACTGTCCGATCTCATCTATATGCATTTTAGAAGAAAAAAACCCACAAAATATAGAAACAGTAAAAAGATAAATGATTTCCAGGAGTTAGGGGGTGGGAAAAGATAGAGCACTGAGAAATTTTAAGGGAATGAAAATACTCTGGTGATATTTTAATGATGGATACACAGCATTATATATTTGTGCAGATTCACAGAATGTATATCACTGAATGGATACTAAGGTAAACTATGGAGTTTAGGTGAGTATGATGTGTCAATGTAGATTATTTTGTTAACAAATGTACCACTGTGGTGAGTGATATTAATAATGGGCAAGGTTATGCATGTGTGGAGGAAGGGGGTTAACGGGAACTCTCTGTATCTTGCTCTTCATTTAGTTGAAAACTAATAGTAAAAGAATAAATTATTCAAATGAAAGAAAATAGAAGATAAATCTCCAGAGAGCTCTTTCACTCTCTTTTCATCATGATAGGGCATAGTGAGGAGATGGCTGTTTATGAACAAAGAAGTTAGCTCACACCCAAAATGTCAGTGTCTTGATCTTGGGCTCCGTTCCCTCCAAAAATGTGCAAAATAAATGTTTGTTGTTTAAGCAGCAGGGTCCATGTTTTTTGTTGTTGTTGTTGTTATAGCAGCATGAGCAGACTAAGACACTTGCTCTATTGTAAATTACAAAGTGTTTTCCCAAAAATCTTCAATCTACCTCTTCTTAACATAATTGTTCATAGATCCAACTAGTAAAATGACCGATGTCTGTCCATGGTAAAGTTTCACCAGAGAAATGAGAGTACATAATGAGTTTTTGTAAAAGACAAGAAAAGATCAAGTTAAAGCATCTTCTTTTATTTATTTATTTTAAAAAATACATTTTATTGGTTTTTTTTACAGAGAGGAAGAGAGGGATAGAGAGTTAGAAACATCCATAAGAGAGAAAAATCGATCAGCTGCCTTCTGCATATCTCCCACTGAAGATGTGCCCACAACCAAGGTACATGCCCTTGACTGGAATGGAACCTGGGACCTTTCAGTCCACAGGCTGACACTCTATCCACTGAGCCAAACCGGTTTTGGCAACTTCTTTTATTTTGACAAACTGTTCTCTTTTGTGTTAAAGCATTTGATTGAGGACTTGATGGTGACTGAGGATGCAAGTTAATTTTAATTACTCTTACAAAATGCTGACTCTATTACAATATCACTCACCACTGTGGGCCAAATAATAGAAATTGTATGGCCACCAAGGGTAGTGCAAAATTATTGTTTTAATTATTATCTACTAGAGGGCCAGTGCATGAAATTCACACATGGGAGAAAGGGGGAGGGATTGTTCCTCAGCTCAGCCTGTACCCTTTCCAATCTGGGACCCCTTGAGAAGTGTCCGACTGCCTGGTTAGCTCTGATCCCACCACCTCCGGGATTGGGCCTAAACAGGCAGTTGGACATCCCTCTCACAATCCAGGACTGCTGGCTCCCAACTACTTGCCTGCTTGCCTTCTTGATTGTCCCTAACCGCTTCTGCCTGCCAGCCTGATCACTCCATAACCACTCCCATGCCAGCCTGATTGATGTCCAACTGCTCCCCTGCTAGCCTGTTTGCCCCTAACTTCCCTCCTCTGCTGGCCTGGTCACCCCTAACTGCCCTTCCCTGAAGGGTTGATCATCTCCAACTGCCCTCCCTTGCAGGCCTGGACCCTCTCAACTGCCTCCCTCACAGGCCTGGTGCCACCCAACTGCCCTCCCCTACTGGCCATTTTATGACCACATAGGAGCAGGATCTTTGACCACATGGGGGCAGCCGTCTTGTTTGTTGGAGTGATGTTCAATCTGCATATTATTCTTTTATTAGGTAAGATAGAGGCCTGGTGCATGGGTGGGGGGCAGCTGGTTTGCCCTAAAGGATATCCCGGATCAGGGTGGGGGTTCCTTTGGGGCATGGGGCAGCCTGAAGGAGGGGCCTGTGGTGGTTTGCAGGCTGGCCATGCCCCCCAGTGATCCAAGTGGAGCCCCTGATATCTGGGATATATTTACTTTCTATAATTGAAACTTTGTAGCCTCAAGCAGAGCCAAGCCTCCTGCTCATTGAGTGGCTTCTGTCATTTCTGTTTGGATTTGTTTACCTTTTTTTTTTTTTTTTTTTTTTTTTTAATATATATATTTTATTGATATCTTACAGAGAGGAAGGGAGAGAGATAGAGAGCTAGAAACGTCGATGAGAGAGAAACATCGACCAGCTGCCTCCTGCACACCCCCTGCCAGGGATGTGCCCGCAACCAATGTACATGCCCTTGACCGGAATCGAACCCGGGACCTTTCAGTCCGCAGACCGACACTCTACCACTGAGCCAAACCGGTTTCGGCGTGGATTTGTTTACCTTTTATAATTGAAAATTTGTATCCTTGAGTGGAAGCTTAGGCCAGTAAGGGCAGGTGGAAAGGTTGGCTTCCTCCATTGCCAGGCAAATGCCTCCCTCCTGCTCTCTGTGGCTGTAGCCACCTTGGTTGGGTTTATTTGCATACTTGCTCTGATTGGTTGGTGGGAGTGTCTGGTGGGCTTGGTTGGTGGAGCCAGTGATGGTTAATTTTCATATTACTCTTTTATTAGGTAGGATAAGAAAGTACTTCATTATTAATTTGTAAAATTATATTTCTATGTCGAATAGGAATTTTAAGGACATTTTGTCCAACCATTAGCTTATAAGTAAACTGTCATTCTAGCATACCTTGTATATTCCAAGCAACTAAAATGCCCTCTTTGAACACTTCACGATTTCAATGAAAGCTTGCTTTACTTTTACAGCACTACTGGAGTACATTCTCTTTTACAAAAATTATACTATCACATCTACCCTCCAGAATAATACATGACTGATAGTCATAGAACAGAACATCCTTTTGATATTTGAAAACAACTCTCATTCACAAAATAAAATAGAACAACAACAAAAAAATATTTTCTAAGTAACAAGATAAAAAATTTCCCAATTCTTTCCATTTTTCTTGATTTTTATTTTTAAAAAAGGAGTGACAGAGAGATATTTTGTTGTACTTATTTATACATTCATTGGTTGGTATTGTCTGCACTCTGACTAAAGATTGAACACACAACCCGGCATATTGGAAGGATTTTCTAATCAATTGAGCTATCTGGCCAGGACAAATCTCCAATACCTATTTCTTATCCTCATTCTTAATCAGTAATTTTGCTTTGTAATTTAATTGATAAAATACAAGGAATCTTATGAGAAATATCAGTCTGTTCATCAAACATATAAGCATATCAGCATTTGCATCTATAATCATTACATTGACATTTTTAACATTTAATTAAAAATAATAAATTAAGGTAATTACTAGTATAAGAGAAGGAATATATGGTGCTCATAGATAAATGACTGAATATTGAAAACATGCCAATTCTCCCTCTTTAATCCTTAAATTCCTCTGGGTAATTTGTTGTTTTTGTTAAGGAACTTTTCAAAACTTTCATATGTACTTACATGGAAGAATGAAAATCCAAAAAGAGCTAAAAAATACTTGTAGCCCAGCTGTTGTTGCTCAATAGCTGAACATAGACTTATGAACCTGGATGTCATGGCTCAATTCCTAGTCAGGGAACAGGCCCAGTCCCTACTCAGGGGAATGTAGGAGGCAGCCAATCAATGATTCTCTCTCATCATTGATGTCTCTATCTCTCTCTCCCTCTCCCTTCTTCTTTGAAATCAATACAAATATATTTTTAAAAATTGCAGGGAGTGATTATCACATCATAGCTAAGGTGCTATAAAGCCATTTAATAAAACATATGGCAAACATAAAGGGTAGACAATCAGTCTAGTACTCTGTGTCAGACTTTATATAAATATGTACCTAATAAATACATAAAGTAATTAAATTTATTGCTAAAGACTGCAACATGAAAGGATAAAGGCTTCCTGGAGAAAGCAGTGTAATTGCAGAAAACAGCCAACCAGGATAGTCTGTTCCAGCACATCTGAAATACTATTTTGTCCAAATCATCTCGTTATACCTGAAGCTATTAAATACCCTGAATTCATATTTTTTAAAGCAAGAAAAATTCAGATATCTTAAACTTCTCATTATCTAAATCTTTAAGTGACTACCATTAAGATTTTTCCCCCTATTAACTCTCCCTCGAAGTTAACTTTCAAAAATACAGGTAATTTTATTTTATTCAATGTATGTTCTCTCTTCTGCCATTCTGTCATAACATTCACACAATATAAACTCACCTGAAGAGAAAAAAAACACATAATATTGTTGGCATATTTCTAAATTTTCCCAAAGAAAATTCATGGGTTTTTCTGCAGTTTCATTCAGCCTTTAATTGCATGGTATACTTCCTTTCTAAAATGCCTTTCAGTTCACCTAGGTATGAGCCATTAAAAATGGAATATTGCTTATCTCAATTATGTAAGATGCTTATCTGATTCTAAGGGTCACTGAAGTTTCCAACCCTCTTCCGAAAATAAAGGATATAGAGAGCGTAAATGATTCCGTTGCATTACTGGCTTTCAAATGACAATTAAATTGAGTGTAGGTGGGAGGCTCTCTTCCCTAAGACTATTTCCTCCAGTGAGTAGTAAAATACATCAGCTTTTTATTACATAAAGAGGCAATTGACTTAGTGACAAATAGACACAGTTGTAGAGAGCTATTCTGAAGTCAGGCATATAAATCTCATTTTTAAAAAGTGAAGTGTTTCTGTATAGATATTTACCAGAAGGGACTCTAGGTAGGTGGATCAGTTTGCCAATCTCCTTCCATTAAACCCAGCTCAGTGTAGCACATAGAATCAATATTAAACCATATAAATATAAATGTTGGAATCAGTGTCACTTCTGAGTGAAAACAGGATTGGGGAAATTTTTTTTCATCATCTATATTAATAAAAGGGTAATGTTCTAATTAGACATCCAACTTCCTTCCAGATAAAGCCACAGTGGTGGGGGCTGAGACAGATACAGTTAGGGGTGATCAGGCCATCAGGGGAAAAGCAGTTAGGGGGGGCGATCAGGCCAGCAGGGAAAGGCAATTGGAGGCAATCAGGCCAGCAGGGGAGGGCAATTGGGGGCAATCAGGCTGGCAGGGAAAGGCTTTGGGGGTGATTAGGCTGGCAGGTAGGCAAGCAGTTAGGAGCCAGGGGTCCCTAATTGTGAGAGGGATGTCTGACTGCCAGGGATCGGGCCTAAACCAGCAGTTGGGCATCACCTGAGGCGTCCCAGTTTGGAGAGGGTGCAGGCCGGGCTAAGGAACACCCCGCTTCCATGCATGAATTTTGTGCACTGGGTCTCTAGTTTTTATATAATAATAGAAATCTTAACAGAGGAGTTGAGATGGGTTGATTTTTCATTTGCACCATATTATTTTTAATCCTACCCCATCCCTATACCACAGTTCACCCTGGAGTTTTACATGTAAGTTTTATTAGAGAAATCTAGATTGCAAAGTGTTAGGGAAGAAAAGAGAAAGAGTTGGAAAGCTGAAACTACTTCCTAGCTCCCAGGTCCTTTCAAATCCAATTTTGTAGGACACAACAAGTCTCCTAATATCCTACTGATTCTTACTTCAGATTGATTTTGGAAATGCTTTTATGTTGATTATTTCATCTTGCCTTCAAAATAATCAATTTGGATTAGTATAACTTTTCCCATTCTGGTTCAAGAAAATTAAATTCAAAGGGGTTAGACACCTTGATTACTGGCACAGGCACAATTTGCAGAGCTGTGAGAGAAAACAGTTCTGTTGACTCCCATTCCAGTGCTCTTTTTATTTTCCTTACTTCTCCCCAGAGAATATATCACAGGGTATAATTAGCCTTTTAAGGAAGAGTCTGTCTTCCAATGTCAGAGTTACAAGTTCCTTAATTATTGATTATGCTGGTTTACAATGTAGTTTCCTAAGGGTAAATATGAAGCTCATTCCTGATACAAAGTACAAGTAGGCCTTCATGGACTCGTTGAGTAAGTATAAGTATCTTCACTCTTGTTTCAATTAAAAGGTAAATTGCTATCTTTTCGTGGAAATATGATGATATATTAAGACATCACCAATGACTCATGATATCTGTATCATGGAAAAAAATGAAAAGTTTAAAGTTTATGCCCTTTGATTATGTATGTTTATTTATTTGATGTGTTTATTCCTTTTAATTGAGTCCAAATGACATTAATTTTCTTTTCAGCCTTTAAAATTTTTTATTCTCATTTTCAGAAAAAAATACTCTGGGACCATTTAGTTCTGACACAATGGCATAATTTAAAACAAATGAAATGAAACAAATACAATTTCACTTTGGTCTGAAAATGGACAGTGTCTCTAATACTTGGAGAGAGTGAGTTCTATAAAGGACTGTAATGTGCTTCTTATGATTCTCAACAGAGGAGAAAAAAAGGCCATTTAGAGACTGATCAAAGAAAACTCTGAAAAGAATGGAATCAAAAGACTGCACAATGAGAATGGGAGCAAACTAGAAAAAGGACTCACCAGAAATATAACAAGATCATGATGCTATTGTTTTTCTTGAAATGAAGCAGAGTTTAACTTAAAAATAATGATGTTTTTATTATGTGCTACCAAAATATACTTACTTGAGCCTGAAGTAACAAACAACTTATTTGTGATACCAATATCTGGAATAAAATATTCTGATGTAATATGTAGGGGGGTATTTAATTAAGGAAACAGTTCTCCCTCTCACCACTATTACCAAGATATCATAATTATTGATACTTGTATCTGTATCATGATATCCATATCATGGAAAAATAAATGAAAAGTTTAAAGGTTAAACTTTAAACTGTTTAAAGGAAACAGTTCTCCCTCTTACCATTATTACCAATATATCACAATTATTATTAACTGAATTACCATTTGGCAAATTTCATTTTGAATAAAATACTGAGTTCAAAGTTACCTCAAATTATATACACTCATATTTTATGCAGGCTAACTACATAGCAACAGTGTCTCCTTAACTTAATCTTTTCAGTTAATTATGTAAACTCCAGTTTCTTTGTGAGTAAAATAGACATGATAATACTAGCACATCGTCTTTGCTTTGTTATAAGAATATGTACTAGGGCACACTTGAAGCACTGAGCATAGTATCTGCCATGCTATAGCTACTAAAGAAAGGATAATTATTTATACTTTCAAGCTTTTGTCTCTGACACCCTACCTTTGTCTGCTACGTGGGGCCTCTAATTTGAATTCCTGTGTTCTGTCCCTGGACTGGGATGGACTCTCCCTACTACTGCAGCTGACTCTCAGCTCTAGCTCCACTTCCCAGAATCTGGTAAAATAGTCCCAATCTCACTTTTACATTTCTGAAGAGCCAATCCAGTCCCAAATTTGACAAGTGATTGTGTGGAACCATTTCCTTCTCCATCCTTTTGAGGCTGTATCTCTTTATTAAGTCAGGCCACTGTAAAGTGACACACTTTAACATTCACCATGGAGTAATATACTAGTGGAAACCGTCACTAGAGTACCACTGACCATTTGGTGTCCTATAGTCACAGGCACTATATCAACATGTAAAAAATATTTTCAAAGCCTACAGACAAATTGATCTCTCATGATGAAATGCTTTACTATCTTCTTTGAACAGCAAGATTTATATAAACTATTGTAATGGTCTCTGTACCCTATGTGTGTTAATCAGCTCTGGGTTTTTACTGAGCTGCTATTTATTTTCCCAGAAAGCAGGTCTATTACATACTTTTTATCTTTCATAGTCCAAATTACATACTTTTTATTTCATAGTCAGATCACGACTCTGTATGTGTGCCCATGTATGTAAATTTCATGTATCCGTATTTAAGGACAATGCAATGAGACAGAATGTTGTATGCCTCATCTACGGAACTTAGCTTAACTAGATACATAGAATTAAAGACCTTTGGCAGGGCATACCTTAGAGATACTCATACTCATACACCTTCATTTTAGGTGTAAGAAAATTGTGTTCTTAAGAAGCTACAGGGCTTGCCCGAGAGCTCATAGTAAGGCGGCAGGGCTTACATGTATGACTTTTTCTCTTTTCCTTAGCCATGCAGTCTTGCTCTAGAAAAGATGTCCTATCAAATGAGAAAATTGTAAAGTGCTTGATGTACATCTCATATTCCTGCTTTGTGGGTTTCTGTTTTCTCTTTTAGCCCGCATCCTCTAACACGGAGTGATAGCCAATGCGATTAAGGAATTCAGTGTTTCGGGTTTTATCTCCTTTTTAAAAAGCAATGAACTCTTAGCTAAGGTCAGCCAGGCGCTTCCCCGAATCTGTTCTTTTAATTTGCCATTTCAAACTTATGTACACAGTTTATGCATTTCACTTCTAAAGCGTATAGATAGTGCTTATTATAGTCTAGATTGCTGTATAATTTGAACACATCTAGATAGGTATTTGACCGCTGGAACAGTCAATGATCAACATTTAATACAACAGATCCCCATTAAGGGCATATGAGGCTCCGCTGGGGATGTCTCTGAAGATCAATATTATTAAATCACATACATTTTCCTCATTGTTTGAGTTCCCAAATCTCAAACAGAGTCCTTATTGATTTTACAAGGCAACTTTTCCCCCCACGGTTTGTTTCTTGTGCTTTCTCTACCCACTGGATGTTGATCAAGTGGTGACTTTTATCTTACTGCGTGGGAGCTATTCAGCCTAGAGCTGCTTCTGTGGCTGCCACTCAATGAATGCCCACAGGCCTCCTGGGCAAATGTGCAAACTTCTTTCCCAAGAAAAAAATTCGGCATCATTCAAAGGCGGCTACAAAAATTGGATAAAAATGGCATTCTTCCTGGAGAGAAGTCCACAGACAGATTTTCTCTGTCAAAGATGTATCTATTCTGAATTCTAATATAAATCATTCTTGGAATAGATATGGAGGTCATTGTGTGAAAATAGTAGCTATAAAAACATGAAAATTTGAGATTTTACATTTAAAGAATTTGAAGAAAGGTCAGTAGTCATCAGGTTGATGGCAAAATAAAGCAAAAATGGATGCATTTAAAGAATTAGTTGAAGAAAAGGGGAGAAGGTACTTATTGGAGTTATGTAACACCTAGGAAGTACCAACCATGAAATCAAGTATTGGCCTCCAGAAATTCGGCAGCAGTCCATGTTTGGTATAATACTGAGGAGGAATTGGGATCTTTTTACAATCTACAGCAGGAGTAAGAAATGGGAATGACCAGATAATAAATATTTTCAGATTTGCAAACCAAATGGTTTCTGTTGCAATAAGTCAAATTTGCTGTTGTAGCATGAAGTAAGCCATGAGCAGTACAAAAATAAGTGGATGTGGCTGTGTTCCAATCAAACTACTTATAAACACCGACAGAATACATTTATTCTACAGGTTTATGGTTTATTAACTCCTGATCTAGAGAATTTTGGTTTTACTGACTCGATAACTAGATAGATAAGAAGGGTATCTAATGTAAGATTATCAATGATCTATTTTTGCATAGCACTCTTTATTTTAAATGTGCTTCCTTTCTTCTTTTTTGAATTAACATACTTTAATGAAAAAAGTTAATAGCCGAAACTGGTTTGGCTCAGTGGTAGAGCATCGGTCTGCGGACTGAAAGGTCCCGGGTTCGATTCCGGTCAAGGGCATGTACCTTGGTTGCGGGCACATCCCCAGTAGGGGGTGTGCAAGAGGCAGCTGGTTGATGTTTCTCTCTCATCGACGTTTCTAGCTCTCTATCTCTCTCCCTTCCTCTCTGTAAAATATCAATAAAATATTTTTTAAAATGTCTAAAGGAAAAAAGTTAATAAATTACAAAATTTTGTTTAGTATAATGTAGGTATAGCTAATTATACACTAAGCAAATTTTGTAATTTCATTAAAATATAAAATTTATATTTTAATATAGGATATATTATATCATATATGTATATAGTAAACAAAAATGTACTTTTTCTTACTTTTATTTCATAAAAAATATGTTAGCAAAAAAGGAAAACAGCGTTCACATTTATAATAAAACAGCGCTATGTAAAAATAGCCATTTGATTACATATGCATTATATATACAATATGCATATTATGTCTAAATATATATAATTGTATCTGTTTCTGTGGAGAACTTTGACTAATACACTGGCCTATAAATAAAATATTACAGTATCAATCATTAGTGCATTATCTCACATTCATAGGTAATATTCCTCATAAGAGATTATGTAGTCTTTATTACTATTTCAGTAATAGGGGGTTTACTTCCTCGTAGGGCCTGGACTTCATTTTACAATAGTTCTCATTATTGGAAATTGTTCCAGAAAGCCGTGTCCATTTTGAGATTAACACTATTCTATAATAGTAAGCCCATAAGCCAGAAATTCTAATTCTACTATTAGCAACTCTATATAGCCAATACTTCATGCTATATGCTCCTTTTAGTGATGTTTAATAGCTTGGGATTTGGGGTCTATTGAAATGGACTGTAATTTTAACTCTGAAACATAGTATTGTAATTCTGAGTAAAAATTACTAAAAATTAAAGCCCAGTTTTGTTTTGTTTTATACTTTAAATGCAAATAACACCACTTATAGGATAGGGTGTTTTATTTTGGAGGTGTACTTAAGGAAATTAATATAAATTGCATGACAGATAATAAGTGCTCACCTACAAGGATATTGCTGATATTATTTTTGTTGCCAGTGGATGCAGAAGAGATAAAATTATTACTCAAAGTCACCAGAAACATATTTCAGTTTTCTCATTCAGTAAAAATATTTTAGGCACCTACTATATTGAAAGCATAATAAAGATAAAGATAGAATTGTATTCTGCTCTTATGGATCTTTTACAATAGCAAAGATGTTTTTTTTTTAAATGACATTTTCTGTATCCATATGGATCCTCAAATGTAGGTCCTGGTTAGTGGGTTTGTTAAATCTCAGTTTTTGGACCATATATGAATACTTCCAAAATAATAATATGCAGCTCTATTAGCAACCACAGAGATATATACTGCCCCCTTCACCATTCATGATAGGGAATCAGTGACACCAATACCATCTTTGCCCGTGGACTGTTAACAAGATTCTTCTACTTATTTCCTAGTGATTATATATACCCTTGTTTGTATTTTGAAGATGGGCCTTTCCCATGCACATAGTAGGTCCATATCACAGGTAGGTTTCAAAATCGTGAATGTTTTTAGAGATGTAAATAAAAATAATTTAAAAATAATAAAATTGAAAGGAGTGCATAAGAAAACTGATGCTGAAAGACAATCTGAATTACATATCTTAATCCAGGCATGTCTGATGTTCAGTCTAGACATCATGATTAAAGATGATTATGTCAGGGCCGAACAAGCTCAACATGTGTCCTTCTTTGCTTTAGTGGGGTTTGGAGAAATCATATTCTATTCAACCCTCTTACATCTGATTAACCCACCATCTGTAGAAAGAAATCCTAGAGAGTATAAATTTGAATACTGAAACCTGGTAAAGGTGGATATCTAATACCATTACCAAACTGTCTAAATGAGAATTTTAAATTTACCTTAATCCTTTTAGGTTATAGCCTTGGACTGTATACATGGACTCCATTTATCACAAGCACTATTTGAGAGATTCAACACAAATTTAGGAATCTATCAAATTCCCCAAAATATACCATCTTAAAAAGTTTACTTTTTGGCTTATAGACTCAAATTGTATTTGACTGATTATTTTCTGTATTCAGAGTGAGCTAGTATCCCTTTTACTGTACACATCAGATTCAACAGGTATGTAGATTGTAACCTTTTTTTTTTCTTCTTTTCTAATCATCTGGAAACTACACGAAATCACTTCCTTCTTACTGACTTAACTCTGAGGATCCAACATATGCTCTGTAACAGTTCTGAATGTGTGATAGTAGCAATTGGCAATGTGAGATGGCTGCAGAGCAAGAGAGCACCTGGGAAGAGAAAGGCTGACTTTTTTGAAGGCTGCATCTCCTGTTACAGAAAGAAAGGAAAGGAAAAGAATAGTGTTACCTCATAGCAATAAACTGCCAGGTGACATTTCCAGGCTGAGGCCATTCAGAGCAGCAGACGCCTGTGGTGATGAATTTCAGGACAAAGCAATGGAATAGAACTAAGAGACAGAGCATGCTATCAAAAAGAGGAGAATAGAAGCTTTCCTGAAAGAGCTGGAACTGAGAAACTTGCAATAAGTAATATTGCAATGACAGAACTGAGAGAAAGGAGCTTGTGACCAGCACACAATCCACACCTGTGTGCACTCTGCTTGATCATCTTGGCTTGAGGTACGAAGCATGAAGAAGGGGATACCATTTTTACAATTGATACTCCTTCTGTTTTGTTTTATGATCTACTAGAGGCCCGGTGCATGAAATTCACACATGGGGCTTGTGTGTCCTTCAGCCAAGCCTGCACCCTCTCCAAACTGGGACCCCTTGAAGGATGCCTGACTGCCTGGGATAGGGCCTAAATGGGGAGTCTGACCTCCCTCTCACAATCCAGGACTGCGGGCTCCCAGCTGCTCACCTGTCTGCCTTCCTGATTGCGCTTAACTGTTTCTGCCTGCCAGCTTCATCAACCCCTAACCACTCCCCTGTCAGCATGATTGACACCTAACTGCTACCCAGCCAGCACAATTGCCCCTAACTGCTCTCTCCCGCAAGCCTGATCACCCCTAACTGAACCTCCCTTGCAGGCCTGGTCACCCTTAACTGCCCTCCCCTGCAGGTCTGGGTTCCCCTTAACTGGCTTTCCCTGTAAGCCTGGTCATCTCCAACTTCCTTCTTCTGCTGCCCTGGTCACCCCTAACTGCCCTACCCTGCAGACTTGATCACCACCAACTGTCCTACCTTGCAGGTCTGGTCCCTCCCAACTGCCCTCCCCTGCTGGCCATTTGTGGAGACCATCTTGTGTCCACATGGGGGCAGGTATCTTTGACCACATGGGGGCGGCCATCTTGTGTGTTGGAGTGATGGCCAATTTGCATATTACTCTTTTATTAGATAGGATTGTAGTTTAAATGTTCTGTAATTATTATTACTAATGACCCTTTTGACAAACATTTTTTTGTGGTTTAAAAGAAGCAGGCAACACAAATGAACAAATTAGCCATGCATTGCTAATTGTTGAAGCCAGATGATAAAGACATTCGGTTTGTTATATTATTCTGTCTCTTAAACCTTATACAACAGTTGAAACATCCATCACTCTCTTCCTATCACTAAAAAAATATTGAAAGTGACAAAATTTATCCACTGGTTCTCCACACCACACCTACATTCCTTTAACCCACCCTGTCTAGCTTTGTTTCTGATAGTGTCAGTTTTATCAACATCAGAGTAATCTCCACATTGACAAATACAACAGACACTTTTCTGTATGTATCTTATTATTCCTCCGCCTACATTTCAATGCATTAGATATGTGTGCTAATTATTAAAACAAACTCCTCTCTGAGCTTTATTCTTCTAGGTCTTCATTTCTCAATCTAGCATCCCTTCCTGAGTCTCATTCTTCTCTTTTTTTTCCAAATTCTCATTGACCATGGGCAACCTTCTTGTGTCTCTCTAGGTGTCACCATATACAGGCTTATACTCATGGCAAGTCTTATTTCTAATCCTGGCCTCTTCCTTAAGAATGAGCCTCATGTATTAAATCATTCATTGACATTTCAATTTGTAGGTCTAATATGCCTTACAACTTAAAATGATCAAAATATTGAAATTTTAATTTTTTCCCAAAATATATTTTTCTCCAGGTTTGCCTCATCTCAGTTGACAACATGCCTGTTCTCCAAGTTGAGATAGCCAGGAAGCTAAGACCCATTGCCCACCTCCCACCTATGCAAGTCTCACGATTTTACCTGTATAATACAGCTTCCGCCTACTTTCTTCACTTCACTGCAATCACCTTGTTAAAGTCAACACCATCTCCCACGTCATCTGCTACAGTGGTTTCTTAACTGGTCACCCTGGTTCTTCTGGTTCAGGCTCCCTGCTATTTGTTCTCTACATAGCACCACGGCTTTCTACAGATTACTAGCAAGTCATGCTGCTTCTGTGCTCAAAAATCCCCCTCCCCTGGTTTCCTTTTGCATTTCGAAAAGAAAATCTTATCTCCTCACCATAGCCTACAATCAATCCCTAGTTGGTCTTAATGCTCAGCTAATTTCCAACCTAACCTTAAGCCACTCTCCCCCTTGCATCAGCTAGTTCCAGGCTTTCTGTTTAAAGCACACCGACTTCTTTCCTGCCTCCAAGCATTTCCAAATGCTGTGCTCGCCACAGCACTGCTACACAGAGCAGCCTCCCTCTCTTCATCTTCAAGGTTCAGTTTAGAAGATAACTTTTCAAAGATGCCTTATTGTGTAAGCTTTCCCTATGGGAACAGCCCACACCATTCTCTTCCCCCTATTCTTCCCCAACAGGCAAGCATCTCTTAAACTCTAAGGGTCCCCACAAGACTTGCAACCAGGGGAGCAATGAGCAGCAGCATCTAGTTCCAGGCTAATCCCCTGAACCTACCCTAAGGCCCCCTTTATGCTGACTTCCCATGAGTTAAGGCAGTCCAGCCTTGACTCTCCTATTGCTTCTTTTATGCTAAGCCCTTCCTTGTTTAACTATACTCAGCTTTAATAAATGTACCCTCATAGTAAAAAAAAAAAAAAAAAAAAGCCTTTTTATCAGTCTTTAATGAATGTGTTATTGTCTCCCTCTTTACCTGACTCTTGCAACAAGACGGTGAATCCCTTAAAGGTAGTAGCTGTATATTTTCCTCTTACAACTGTTTACTCAATGTTTAGCAAACTGTATAGCATATGAGTATTCAAAAGATGATATTAGAAGAAAATACATTCAAAATAAATATTCAAAATACAACCATTATGTGATGAGTTAGGGGTGTTTTACTTAAGCAATCTATTTTTTGTAAAACATGTAAGCCAGGTGGAACACTTGAAACCCCGGATGTACTTGTACTATGATGAAATTAAGAGTTTCTCTGATTTTTTTGAACATATGAGAGATATCTAAGAAAACCTTAGCCTAGCAATAAAACTTATTGATCACTCACGACAGCTCAAATCTAGTGAAGATAGTTAGGCCCTGACTAAGAACAGTTGTTGATTTTTCTCATGTGTTGCCTGCTGATTGCCTTTCAGTCAGCTATTGTATATCTTGACATGCGTCTGAAAATTTAAAAAGTGCTAACTAAGACTTTATTTGAAATATAAACACTTTTCATACCTATCCCATTTTAATAAATCAATTTCTAGGTTAATTGTATACTGTAGGTTTATCTATTAAATGAATAGCATTGTTTATACAACTTTCCCCCAAATCAATTGAATGCCTCCCCCAAAACCACCAGGCCTCTACTGTTCAAACACAGGGTAGGGAAGCCTTTGTCATTACAGAAGCCTTTGTCAAAATCCATAATTATTCCTTGTCATGTCACAAAAGAAAAAAAAAATGGTATATATTCCATGAAATATCCGGTTGTAATCAACTCCACAGAGAGTCTTGCTCAGAGTTCTCTCCTTCTCTTCATCTGGTTCTTTTGTCCTGTAATTGAATTGAATTTGCTCCTCGTCCCATTCCTTCTAGACAGCTTCTCATTTGAGGGCTCTGAAGATGTATTACACTAATATATCGTCAGAATGACAATGCTATGATGATGCATGGGTATAATACATCTTCAGAGCTTCCACACTGCCCAGAAACAATGCAGCTGGCACTTGATTAAATTTAAACCTAATGCAGAAGAAAACACTAAAAAAATAAAATAAAACAGAACACACTACTGTCTAACAAGGAAGGCAAAACACACGCACACTAAATTAAAAAAAAAAAGTTATTTCAATGGACTTCATAATCCTATATACTTTGAAGACAAGTTTTCAAGACTTTAGCATAGCTTATTATCAATTTGTCAAGTTATGCAAGACTATTCTTTATATAAATTTATGAACATGGAAAAGAAACATGGCCTGAGTTAGACAAAAATACACAATAAATCTAGTTATTTAACTCAAAATTGCTCCGGCAAAGCATACATATAAAATTTTATGAAATAAGAGTTTCATTTTGCCTCTTTTGTCAGTCTGGCAAAATTAGTCTCAACATTTCAGGAGTTATTTCCAGTATGCATTATACTAGGAGACATTTCATGAATGTTGAACTTCTTCCCTTAGGACAAAATTCCTTTTGTAACATTTTTATAAAGGGTGAAAGTACTGTCTTCTGAAAGAAAATATTTCATAAATTTTAGGAGATTTTAACAGGCTGAAATTGGGTGGCACAGTACTGGGATTAGATAATTTATTGATGATAATAATAGTAATACTACTAATACTACTAATAATAAACAACCGAAAAATATAGCACTATTATTCATGTTCTCCTCATCACAGTATCCTTTAAATTCTTTATTTTGCCTTTTTTTGGGACTAGTAATCATACCAAACTCTTGAGAGACTTGGGCCTTTATTATGAGGTCAATCCTTCAGTAATATATAGCTGTTTAAGAGACTTTTCTTTTGTTCTTTATTTTTTTTTTACATATTTTATACAAACAAGTAAAGCAAAAGAAAAAAAAACAAAGATATCCCGCTCATGCATTGTGTTTCTTGTCCTCTCCTCTCATCAATAGCCTTTTATGAGAACCCAAATCAATAATTAAAACTTTTGTTTCTAGCCAAAACCGGTTTGGCTCAGTGGAAAGAGTGTTGGTCTGCAGACTGAAAGGTCCCAGGTTCGATTCCGGCCAAGGGCATGTACATTGGTTGCGGGCACATCCCCAGTAGGAGTCAGGAGTGTGTGTGCAGGAGGCAGATGGTCTATGTTTCTCTCTCATTGATGTTTCTAGCTCTCTATCTCTCTCCCTTATTCTCTGTAAAAAAATAATATATATATATGTATATATATGTGTATATATATGTGTATATATATATATATGTATATGAATATATATATTTAAAAACTTTTGTTTCTAGAAGTTATTCCAGTAGTTGCTCAGTAAACAATTCTCTTCTACTTTCTATGCAGAAACAACTACAAATAACATCTCCCTAGGTCAGGACTGCAATCATTACATTGCATTTATCTGATTTTAATCAGATAAGAAGACAGTGTTTATCCCTGCTTCTTTTATTATATGTCCTCAAGCAATTTTTACATAAACTGTGAAACAAATTTTGATAATAGCTTAGAATTTGGCACTCTTGATTTGTGTTTGCTTTAAATACTTACATGTACTATTGCCTTTATATAATAGCCCTATGATATGATTATTTGTTATTATTGTCACCCCCATTTCACAGATTAAGAAACTGAGGCACAGAGAGTTTAAGAAATTTGTCCAAGTTGATACACAGAGTGGCAGAGCAAGGATTTGAAACCAAGTAAATCCAAGTGCTAAGCATGCCCTTTTAAGCACTATGCTATATTGCCTTGTTTAATAAGAGTTATATAATTATAAAAATGTTATTAGCTTCTTCTACAACCTCTCTGGAGAATTATATATTCATAATTATTATAAATGAAAATAATGGCAATATTAATTTTAAAGCATTAATCAGTTAATACAAGTTTATTGATCATGTAAAAAATTTATAGTATTCTAAAACATTGTCATTTAACAGTTACTTATTGAGAATCCATGATGTAGCTACATTTGCCTGGTAAATAGAGGTTAAAATGAGAGCACCCAAATAATGAGAGAGTATTTATCATAGTTTTATTGATCTATAATCCAATATTATTAAAATCATTCTAACTTTCCACTAGTGAGAATTTTTCCTAATTATGGTCAAGTTAATCAAGGAAAATATAATTTAAAACAAGCTGGAATATAATTAAAATGCAATAATAATATATCCATTTTGAATGAAAAAAT
The DNA here is from genome assembly GCA_963924515.1 of Vespertilio murinus. NCBI lineage: Eukaryota > Metazoa > Chordata > Mammalia > Chiroptera > Vespertilionidae > Vespertilio > Vespertilio murinus. Next base: position 49,614,329 of record OZ004706.1, read on the forward strand.
GTATACTGTGCTTTTTTACATTGGAGGTCATAACTCCTCTATAAATAATTATTGCAAGACAAACATATGCTCATGTCTATAATTGTCAAGGACATATTGAGTCTTGATTAAAAAAACATTATTAACATATTTTATTTTTATTATTTATGTACATTTTCATAATTATCCTGTAACATCTCTAAAATTCCAGCAGGCCTTGTTTGCACATAAATGTAGCTTTAATGTACATGATCATACTTTTTTGGGGAAGTAAAACCAAGTTGTACCTTCATTGATTACCTTGGTTTCAAATGAACATAATGCTCTTTTCCTTGTAAATGTGATACATGAAGTTACAATACTTCGGATGTAACCTAGTGAAAATACGTTAACCTAAGCTATATCAGAGCAATGCCTAGAACACACTAAATGCTAATGAATAATACTTAGGTATTATTTAGGTTCATTTTATACATTCACAATACCTACTGGTACAGTTTCTGGATCTTTATGGGAATTATTTCAATATTATGAGTGGAATTTTTACCCAGGTTGTCCTACCTCAGTATGAATTAGCATGAAATTTACAACCAAAGTGAAGTTGTATTTTCTTTTTTTTAAATATAGTTTATTGATTTTTACAGAGAGGAAAGGAGAGGGATAGAGAGTTAGAAACATTGAAGATAGAAACATCAATCAGCTGGATCCTACACACACCCTATGGGGGATGTGCCCACAACCAAGGTGCATGGCCTTGACTGGAATTGAACCTGAGATCTTTTAGTCCAAAGACCGATGCTCTATCCACTGAGCCAAACCAGTTAGGGCTGCATTTTCTAACTTTCATTTGTCTGGTTCTAAAGCCATCCCTACTTTTATTCAGTTAGTGGTGGGCTCTCTGTATTCAGAACTTTTAATACAAGCCCCTTATTTGTTTAGATATAACCATTTTTGTCAAACCTTTCCTTTATACATGTAACATGCCACTGACATCATTTAGAAAAAAAAAGACTCTACCAAAACCTAAATCCTAAAATATCAACACCTGGATGCCAATCTTTAACCCCAAATTTAATCCATTAAAGGGAGACAAAATCCAGACATATTATGAAATGCTTTGAGATGCTTGATGGATTCCTGTTTTCTGTTTCGTTATGGATAAAGCACTTTCCTCTTAGAACAGTGGATTCTTTTTTTTTTATAATAATACATCATTTCATCAGATCCATTGTTCAACCTTAGATGTGTCTTAAAACACTGCATATTTTCTTGTTATTTTCAGTCATATAGCAGGCATTATCATCAGGTCCATTGTTCAGCCTTGGATGTGTCTTAAAAACACTGAATATTTTCTTGCTTTCTATATTCATCTAGTAGGCATTAACAGTTTTGAATGCAGAGAGCCCACCACTAACTAAATAAAAGCAGTGGGTCTTTAGAAACAGACAAACGAAGGTTACAAAAGTTAGTATAAAGACAAACTGAGAACACATAGGCAATTGTACCTGCATCTATACATTATTGGTTTGCAATCAAGTTTAACTTGCCATCGTTATGTAGATTCACTCATTATATAATTACCCATTAGTAAAGTCATTATGGAAGTTCCCCAAACCTCTACCTAGAGTGCGTTTCTACACTGGAAACGGAAGCCTAACTTGTGATCGGAAGATCTGGTGTTGTTGAAATGGTATGAGCACACATTGCTCATTTCACGGAATTTTTTTTCTTCCTAACATTAAATAACAAAGTGTAATGTCAGGATTGCAAACCTGAGAAAATGCTCACCGAACTGAGTGTCAGGGCGATAGGCCGCCAGCTTGCAAGGAGCACACGCACAGCCGCTTCATCACAACGCTCTTTGTGTTGGCCCAGCGCTCAAGTATTTCAAAGCAGACTGCCTTTCACCAAAGGGAACGGTCGTAGAATCAAGGACAATAATAAAAAGTGGTACTTTCCAGATTATACCTGTGATGACTTAAAACTATTGTCAGAATTACTAACAGCGGACTTCAGTAGTGTACATGAATTTTAGGTAATAGCTTTCATGTTTACAGTCTTTTATGTCTTTTTTCCCCTGATAATTAGTAATTAACATTTTCTCTCTTAAGATTGCATTTAATTCTCTTTAAAGGTTACAAGAAGCTTCAATGTGCTAACATTAAACTTGTATGTCTTGCAGCTGTGAAACAAAATGTAAAGCACCTCTTTTAAAATATTTAATGCAGGGCTCAGCAAATTTATCCTTAAAGGACCAGATAGTAAATAGTTTAAGTTTTGTGGGCCATAGGGTTTCTACTGTAATTGCTGAACTCTACTATTATAATATGACAGAGGCCACAGACAATATGCATAGGAATGAGTGTGACTGTGTGCCAACAATAGCGACCAAAACTCCATTTAGGAAAATAGACTGTAGGCCAGTTTGGTCCACAGACTTCAGGCTCCTGACCCATGTTCTAGTGAATATTTGGCCTTGTTTATTCTGAAACAGCTCTCACTTACAATCTCAAAACTCCTTAAAAATCTCTTCGTTTTGAATAATTTATTGTATTCCTAATTGAAAATGTATATTATTTATCTTATAGAGGAGACAAATCCATAGCAATACCTAAAGAAAGCATACTTATAGAAAGCATATGAAATATTGTTTTATATCTTTCAGTTTCTATACTTTAATCTATATGATTTCCAAATAAAGTCTTTGGCCATTTTATGGCTACTTCAATGTTAAATGGTGACTGACAGTATTCTATCCCAAGCAAATATACACTTCAGGAATGAGGGCAAAACAAGACATGCACAGATGAAGATTGCTAAAAGAATTTGTCTCCAGAGCCCAATTTGTGCCTGGCCCTGTGCTAATTCATGGGCCAGGCACAAATTGGAAACAGACACTGTTTCCTAACATAAAGAGTCCCATAAGCCTTAGACAAACAAAGCCACCAACTATAATTCTGAAAAATAGTTCCACGCAAGTGGTGCAACTAAGGAGCAAAAAGCACCCCCCTTTTGCTGGGATCCTTAACAACGGTTTTATTATGGATTGGGTACAGGGATAACGAATATTCCTAATAGCAAAAACAATGTGTGTAAAAATAGAGAAATCAAATTTCCATCTAGACTAACTGGATCCATACGTTTGCCCCACATCTAGTTCTCCACTGCCCATATGCTTTTAAGCCTCCACCAATGGGTTCTGGCCCATTGTCACTAAAGTGTCACATGATCACCAAACAACCTAATGCAAAGGTAACTCTTTGGCTCTTATCTGCCCTGATTACATTGCTCACTGCACACTGCTCCAGGAAATGTTTTCTTCTTTTAATCTCTCAAAATCCTGGCTTTCTATTTGCATTCATACATCTCTGACCCTTTGTTTGTATTTTCCTTTACTTTATATATATATATATATATATATATATATATATATATATATATATATATTTAATTAAACAAAAGTGATCAGTGTCAAAAGACTGCATTCAGATAATAGTTTAAATATGGGCATTGGGAGTCAAAAGGGAAAAAAAAAGAGTTTAAAGAGTATATTAATGAAATAAGAATCTGAAAGAATGGAACGTGGTATAATACTGAGCCTAACAGGAGAAAGGTGCTTTAACTTAATTGAATTAGGTAATAGTCTTAACGCCTATGGATAATTAGGGTGAGAATATCCTGCCAAAAGGCATGAGACATATAGAAATTAGATAACATAGAGTTTGAGACAAACAGCCATTGTTTCTCTCATATTTTAGCTTCAGAACCCAGTAATAAATAGCAGCAGAATAGAGTTAGAACATATCTGGAGATTTCAGATATGACAGAATAGGAATACACTAGGAAACAGTGATTAAGATAAACAGCAATGAATAATAAGTGAAAATTTGACAGAGGCTTTGGAATGTCTCAGGTTTCTTATCTGTAATCTATCATTTTAAAATTTATCTCTTAACTTTTCTTATTTTTTTCTGACTGGATCTAGATTTATGGATAAAATGACATATGCTTAAACTGTTTATCTTGTCATTATATTCAAAATCAGATGGCTTATGTAAACCTGTCAATGTTCTCCAGGAGTTTGAAATGATTTTTGGCTTCATAACACACTCATTTGAGAATAGTTACATGAATTACATTTAAGAGCTATAAATAGCCCCCTTAATTTTAAGAACAGGCTTGGAAGAGTCTATCTGTTCAACATTAAACACAACCGATTAACCCATTAATAGTTAATATTAGGCAATATTTTATTTAAGCCATGAACTCTTTTCAATACCTTATGCTATTCCATTTAATCCCCATAACCCTTCTGTGAATCATTATCATCACTTATACTTCAAATTAAAGAGGTTGACAATTTTGTCTAAGATTTTACACTTGGTATGAGGAGATCTATGTCTTAAATTCAATTTTGATTGTCATCAAAGTTCATGATCTTTATCACTGGTCTTCTGGTACTACCTGGTCCATAAGAAATTACTGATAAGAATAAGAACAAATTATACATTTTATGTTAGGGATTTGAGAAAAACCTTGAACTTTTTCTGGGTAGTTAAGAAACTAATCAAAGATTACTCAAAACAATTGGGTCTATTATCAACAATGATGTATGAACCTATCTAAATATCCAGCAATGGAACAATTTCTTATATTTTCCTCATTATATTTTTTTACATTAATTCCATAAGCATTTTTGTATACTCTGCTGGCCCTGTTCCATGCTTACTGTTAGATAAAACCAAATACAATATAATCTGCCCTATGCACTGAGGTTATGTATGGTCTTGTGGTTATTATAATAAGGCCTCTGAGTCTCTGAAAATTTAGCTGTAAATCAGACTAATAGTTAACTATCTGAAACCAATATGTAATGATACTAACCCCAAGTGTCTGATTTCTAATCATTTGCAGTAAGTGAAGTGCTTGATTCCAGAGCTTGGGCAAGAAAGACACAAGATAATTCTGGCATATTTTTATCATGCAGGAAAATATGAAAATGCTAAAAAATATGATGGGATGTATCACAATGACACAAGAGTCAGAATGAATTCACCCCCACTGGCCAAATAAAGAACAATTTGAACATCAGAATAATTAGAACAGCAATGAACTATAATAATTTTTAAAAACTGGAATCCATAAGTCTATGTCATAATACATAGATAAATAAATAACAGGGGGAAATTAGGTTCTTGTTGACAGCAGAATGCCAAGTGCTAATTGGTGAAAGTGAGAGGAATACTTCAGCTTGAAAAAAAATGCTCTTTGATGATTATTAGAGTAAAGATTGGTTCACAAAAGAGTCACCGGTAGCCGAAACTGGTTTGGCTCAGTGGTAGAGCATCGGTCTGAGGACTGAAAGGTCCCGGGTTCCATTCTGGTCAAGGGCATGTACACTGGTTGCGGGCACATCCCCGGTAGGGGGTGTGCAAGAGGCAGCTGGTCTAAGTTTCTCTCTCATTGACGTTTCTAGCTCTCTATCTCTCTCCGTTCCTCTCTGTAAAATATCAATAAAATATATATTTTTTAAAAAAGAGTCACTGGTAATGCTAAATCTCAGGGTAAGGTGGACAAGGAGCAGATATTTCTGTGTTAAGACCTTAAAATCTTCCCCTTCTGCTCATTGGTAGCATAGGGAAAGAAAAAAATGGCTCTACAGTACAGAAATAAGACAACATCTTGTTCGGTAATAGAAATTAATATAAAAATAAGGAACAGATGGATATCCTTGTGCCTCTGGATATCATTCCTTGAGAAGGATACAACTTCATTTATTTATTTCCAGATGGGCATAACTATAATGCAATCAAGAAGAAATGAGCCAAACTCAAAATGAGAAATCTTCTGTTTTAAATAAAGGGTTGCATGCATTGTGGAAAAACATGAATGTTTAGTAATGACAAAGAAAGATAAAGAATTAGCCCCAAGACTAAAGAAGGTTAAAGTGATATTACAACTACATATAAAACTTGGATTCTATTCTAGAGAAAAAAAAAAGAATTCCATGAAGGACACTATTTGATCACTTGTCACAATTGGAATATGGATAACAGTGGAATAAAAGTATAACTGTTAGATGTGTGAATATCTGTGGTTATGTAATAAATGCCCTAATTCTTTAGAAATGCACACTGAAATGGCTGGGGAGAAGAGAGCATGCTGAATACAGGTTGTTTTCAAACAATTCAATGAAAAGATGTAATACATATATTTTTCCACATATTATACACATAGCAAATGATGAAGCAAATGATTATCAAGTGAAATTGTAATTAGTGCTTCAGAGTCCACAAATACAGAGGGCCTTCTGTATGCACTGATGTAGGCCACTTTATATAGGGGACTTAAGTATCTGCAAATTTTGGTATCTGGGGGTGCTGGTGGCCCTAGAATGAATGCTCTTTATATATCCAAGGAACAAATTAAGGTTTGAGGAAGTAAAAATTATCATAAATAAAAATATAATACATGTATTTTTCTACACATTCTACACATAGTAAGTGATGACACAATTGGGAAAAATGATCATGAATGAAACTGAATAAAAGATATAATATGTTCTTTAAGTGATATTACAATAATTTTAAATATGAATATAAAATTAATTTCTCACTATAGACTAGAAAAAATAGAAATAAATCACTAGTATATGTTAACTCTAAGGAAACTCATATCCAGACTCTTTTCAAGAGAGATGGTTTTAGGAAAATACACTGAGTTGTTTGAACTAAGAAGTGAAATACCGATTTATTTTTTTCGGAGAAACCAAGATGGCAGTGTAGGTAAACAACTGGTCTGCTACCTCACACAACAATTTCAAAATTAACACTAATATAAAGGACATCTATCACCAAAAACTGTGGGAAGGCTGGCTCAAAGTGAAAGGAGCGCAAGCGCTGAAAAGCTGAGGAGCCTAAGTACAGAGGCACAAGAATCAGGCTGGTGGCGGGTGACTGGGTGCGAGGCTTTTTTTTTTTCAACCCAAAGGGAAACAAGCTCCCAATCACTTTGAAATCCAGTGTCTCGGGTCACATGGGGAACCCAGACGCATACAGGGAAAAGCTGGTCTGTTGGCCATCAGGTCCGAAAGTGAGGGTGACTCTCTTGGATCTCAGGGACGTGGGGTCTTGGAAACACAGAAGGGCAGGGAAGGCTGAAGGCAGCCATCACTGTTAGCTGTGCCCCAGCCTAGTGATGTCCTGAGACCCCACCCCACCCTGAGGCCCTGCCCTGAGGCCCCACTGGCACATTCTACAGACCCACTCAGGCACCACACAGCTGCTTTTGCATATAAATGGCCTGCATTTTGCCAACTTAACAAAATAAACTACAGCTCCAGCAACAAAACTGCCAAGTCCCAAGCAAATGAACTGTACCCCATTGGAGATCCAGAAGCCAGTGTTCCTAGTAGTCAGTTTCAACCCCTCACACCCATAAGTGACACATTCGGAAGATTAACTCAGTGAGAACCAAAACCCCACTGAAACAAAGCATGTCTCTAGCACAGTAGTTCTTCCTTTATAGACACAACTGGTCCTCACAGATAATTGGCCTGGAGATCAATTCCTCCCAGTGTACCAACAGAAATCAAGGCTTAATTACACCAAGACTTTGCACTCAGCCCACAAAGGGATATACCAAAAGCAACCACCTCAGGTGATTGGGGAAGATGAGCTACTGGCCCCTAAAGGTCACCTACCACACAAAGCCACTCCATCAACACAGGGAGGAAGCCAAAATGAGGAGACACAGAAGCATGTCACGAATGGGAGAGATAGAGGAAAGTAAACTACAGTATAACACACAGTTCAAAATCATATTTATAAGATTACTCAAGAATCTTGATAAAACCTCTGAGAAATTTGACGAGACCTCCAAGAAACTTGGTGAGACCTTCAAGGACCTTAATGAGAATACCAAAAAAAAAATGGAAAAGGACAAGCCAAAAATTAAACATGCAATGTCTGAAATAAATAATATACAGAAAATCAACTATAGATCAATGTACCCCAAGAATAAAACCAAATATATGGAATAAAAGGAAGAATAAAATCACCCAACCAGAGAGGCAGAAAGAAAGAAGAATCCAAAAGTGTGAGGATAGTGTAAGGAGCCTCTGGGACGGCTTAAAGCTCACCAACATCCGGATTTTTGGGGTGCCAGAAAAAGAGAGAGAGCAAGATACTGAACACCTATTTGAAGAAATAATGACAGAAATATTTCCCTACCTGGTGAAAGAAATAGATTTAAAAGTTCAGGAAGCACACAGAACCCCAAACAAAAGGAATCCAAAGAGGACCACGCCAAGACGCATCATAATTAAAATGCCAAGTGCAAAAGACAAAGAGAATCTTACAAGCAGCAAGAGAAAAACAACTAGTTAGTTACCTACAAGTGAGTATCCATATGACTACCAGCTGATTTATCAACAGAAACTATGCAGGACAGAAGGGAGTGACAAGAAATCTTGAAAATTATGAACAATAAGATCCTACAACCAAGATCACTCTACCCAGAAAAGCTATCATTGAGAATTGAAGGTCAGATAAAGAGCTTCACAGACCAGAAAACAACATTATGAACAAAAAGATATCAAATACATACCTATCAACAAATGAATCTAAAAATCAAGAATAAAAAACCTGAAGAACAAAATAGACTGATGAATATAATAGAATCAGGGACATAGAAAGGGATTGGACTAACAATTCTCAGGGGGGAAGGGGGCTGAGGGGTGTGGGAAGAGATTGGACAAAAATCTTTCACCTATGGATAAAGAGAGGGTCGGGGGAAGGGGCACGGGGTGGAGTTGGGAATCAGGTGGAAGGGAGATATGGAGGAGTAGGAAGGAAAGAGGAACACCTGTAATAATCTGAACAATAAAGATTTATTATTTAAAAAAAGAAGTGAAATAGCAACTCAAACAGCCTCAGGTTATTAATATATGTGATGTGGTGGAATGCATACCCTACATTTTCTGTAGATTAGGGAGAATCTCTGTGGAGTTATTCTGTTACCACATATTTCTTATTAATCTTAAAAACAGAAATAGACCTTGATGAGTTGGCAAAAATTACCAAAGGTATTGGTAAAAAGATCAAAACAAATTGCACAAGTACAAAAGCTAATCATCTCTTCCAATGTTGACAGGGAAGACAATTGATCCTGTAACAGCAAGGGTTTGAACTACATGGTTCCACTTATATGTGGGTTATTGTTTATGTTTTTTTTTATCGTTACCTGTGCTAATTTTGATGTGTGCATCAGAGTCCACAGATACAGTGGGCCCACTATATGCTTTAATCTAGGCCATTTTATATAGGGTCTGAACATTTTGGTGCTGTGTGTGTATGAGTGTGTGTCGGGGGAGGGGGAGTGTCCTAGAATTAATACCCCTAAGTAACCAAAGGACAAGTTAAGTTTTGAGGGAATGAACATTTATAAGTGGATTTTGGCATGCACAGTGTCAGCACCTCTAACCTCTGCATTGTTCAAGGATCAACTGTCTATCTGTTTTTAACACTAAACTTTGCTTATATGGTGACTGCTGTTTTGAGCCACATTTTTTTTTCATGATATTATAAGATAAAAAAGGGAGAATATACAAAATATTAATATTACTTAGGTAAAACATTAACATATCTTAATTTTACAATTTAGCATTCAAATAAATATACAAATGGAAAAAGCTAATAGAATTATCAGGCATGTTACTTAAAGCAGGAACTCCACAGTGCTGCACATTTAAATATAGATAGTTAACGAATTATAATTTGAAAATATTGGGAGCATTTATAAAATATCAGCCATGTGTAGCTATTCATTGGATAATAGTTAATATTTATGCTAATTTTTCTAATTTGCTCTGTATGGCAGGATCAGGAAAACAAATCTATGTACAGTTTAACTTATAAACCCAATCTGTCTTCTTTCAGCTTCATGATGTTATCCATTATCATTATTCTAATAACTTCACTAACCAACATTCATGCTATTTAATTAAACTAAAATGTACGCAAGCACTTTAAAATGAAGACTATGCATAATAACAAGCACTGCAAAGCAGAAAAGTTAAATCCAACATATTAATCTTAAATTGTATAAAGATGGAGATTATGTGCCTCGTTCTTACAAAAAAATATATTACCATATCAGATTTAAATCCCTGGAAAGATGATTAAGAATCAGTCATACATTTGCATATCACCTTATATTTTATAAAGCACGTTTAGGCCTTGTATCTACTTGCAGTCTCACAATAGCCAGGGATTATTATCATTTGATTTTGAAAAGTAGAAAACTAGCTGATAATTTCCGAGGCAAAGCGATTTGGCCTAGCAGTGGCTGCACTGATGACTAGAGAATTGGAGATAGGAACACATGCATCCCAAATGTTAGTCCTGCATTTGTCTCACACTCCACCGAGAGCTCTGTCACTAATTCACATGCCAGTTTTTATGATCCTGCAGCCACTCTAGAGACTGAAGCGTTGGCAGTCAAGAGTGCACTCATGCTTCAGAAACATTATAGAGGCCAAAATGCATATTGTATAAGTATATACTGCTGTTATATTGATTTTCTTCTCACATTAATAGTAATACTAAGCATATGATAGGAGTGAGTCTCATCAGGCCTACTGCATAAATGAGGAAACTGAAAGACACTTAAAGATAAGTGATATTAAAGAAAGCATTAGCAGATCAAATAGATGTTCCAGATGTCCTCTTCCTATGCCTCTATAAAAAGTGCCTTTCTGATTTCTTTAAAAGCATTTTCATCACAATAGCCTTGTTGAAACTATTTCCACTAAAAATATAGAACAAATAAAAATCAATTTTCATGATCTGAAATCTTGAGGCATCCTGTTCATTAAAAGCACTGCCTTCACTTCCATGGTGCATTTAAAGCTATATAGTTCAAACGTTAAAACTGGACACAAGCTGATGATTCTGTTAGAAATGATTTCCTGCTGTGAAAACAGAAGTGTTTGGATGATTATCCTCAGCTTCCTAGGCTGAACTTCCCCTCTTCATGCCACGCCCCTTAATTCCACAGAGGTACATGGTCTTGTACAAGTCGCTTAAACTCTGGGGTTTTAAGATCCCTTCATCACTTAAAATGCAATTCTAACTATCTGATCCTTGATTCTGAACTGCATTTTCAAATTAGACCCAGCAACCTCATAATTTGTATAATGTGATTTCCCCCTGATTACCTTAGCAGTTCATGATGGCCTGTTAACATGTGCCTGCGGGCAGAATAAAAAGCCTTACACATGTTGACGGAAATATTTCACTTGGAATATTTCCATTTGGTCCTTTTGTCTATTGATGTGCAATTCTCCAGCATACTAAAATAGCCTTGACTAAGAATCATGAGACACGGGTTCTATTCCAGGCTCTGACAGAAAATGTGCATTTAACTTTTGTGAGCGACAGCATATTTAGGTATAAAAATACACATCCTGCCTACCTCACAAACAAGATGTAGGAGAATAAATCGACTCAAGTTTGGAACAAGTGAGGTTAAAGGAGAATAGCGAACAGCACAAACAACACTCGCATAGTTCTGCTTTACCTGACGGGGAGATGTGCCGCCAAGAAATGGTAGGCTCTGGTTTCCCAGTGGCCAAACAAATTAGGGTGACATTGGTTCCTTCATTGATGGTCATATCACTTGAGATGTCATATATCTTCGGAGGAACTGAAATGGTAAAACATGCAGTGGTCAGAAAAAAATAGATAAAATTCTGTTGAGCTCTATATGATAACTCCATGATCTCATGCACTAAAGCAGGGGTGGTGAAATGCGCGTATGGCCTATGATCATGATCAGTACATCAAAGATAGATTCTCCAGCTCCTGTAGACTCTCCTAGAGTTTTCTTTGTTAGTTAATTTTATTTTTTTCCCTAATGTTTAGATGTGTAATATTTAATAACACAAACATTTAAGCTTAAAGTTTTATTGTGGATAGTTTTTCTGTTGTCGTTGCTATTCAGCCTCACCAATAATATTCTTTTCCTATTGATTTTCAGAGAAAGTGGGAGAGAAGGTGAGAAACAGGGAGAAAGAGAGAGAAACACATCCACTAGTTGCCTCCCACATGTATCCCAACCAGAGCTAGGGATCGAGTCTGCAACCTAGGCATGTGCCCTTGAGCAGAATTGAATCCATGATGCTTCAGTCCACAGGCCGACACTCTAATCACTGAGCAAAAAACAGACAGGGCTATTGTGGATATTTTGTATTAAATAAACTGGAGTATTGCTAATCAATCTGTTCTATCCACGTATCTTCACCATAATTATGGTTTTCTTGTTGAAAGGAGTAACAAAAATGGAACTTTAGAGGACACTTAAGCTAGAATAGTTGTGCCTACATCTTGATTCAAAAGCTGAGTAAGATTTTAAAAAAAACAACAAAAGACATGTGCAGGAAGGGCTGGGAAGTAAGATTCTGGGGTCCCAAAGGCATTTTGGGCCTCAATTATCTATTTACTAAATAGTAGGGCTGGAGATTTCCAGCATTTATGTTCTAAGGGACACTATTACTAGGGGCTGTGAAACTTGTGTTCCACAAGAGTTTTTTTTCTTGTTAGTGATGGCTGGAAACCACTGGTTGAAATAGTCCTTCACATGGGGAATGTCTTAGAACATCTGTTATGCCCACTGTACCTCTCAAGAGTAAAGGGGAAAATATTATGTTGTATTTTTTATTGTCCCTGGTGTATTAGACCTTGGGAGCTTTTATCCCAGCAGCATTTGAAGAAGAGTGTATAGGCCATGGAATATATGGTGGGAGAGTTGGATAGAAAAATCCTTAAATTACATTCCTGGGTTAAAATGTCCTTTATTCTCTCAAATTCCAAATGGTCTCGTTTAAACCTCAAACAACATGGATATGAATCCTGGGTCCTCAACTGGCTAGTGAGTTATCTAGGGTGAGTTACTTAATGTATCTCAGACTCAGTGTCTTCATCTGAAACTTGGATATAATAATACAAACCCCATGTAGCTGTTTGGAGCATTCTATAAGTCAATACATGTTAAAGAAAAGTACGTGACATTATTAGCTAGTATTATCAGATGCCTTAAAAAACATACCATATTGTATTTAATTTCAGTACTGCCCTTTTCCTATGCCTTAAACTTCTCTCAGAATTTCATCCCTTTGTTAGGGTTTGACTGGCTTATAATATACATTTTAGTTTACTATATAAAACTTACAGTATAGTGAGAGAAACACATCCACTGGTTGTCTCCCAATAGCAATTAGATACCTTGATAATTATTATAAATATGTTTTTACTGTAATATTTTAATTGTTAGAGTTTCTTCATGCAAGAGTTATTTACACAGTTATTAAAAAAGTAACTAAAATCTATCTTAAGAATAGTTAAATTACATATCCCGTGAATATCATCTTTGATTTTTAAATGAAGTCATAACTCTGCTACAAGAAAAATCTAGGATAATGATTATGGATATAATGCATTTGATTATATGTAACTATTGCTATGATTAAAGAAAATGCTTATTCCTAAGTGATTTACTATTGTAACTGTTTCTAAATGACATATTTTAATGAGCATTTAAAACATGTTATCATTATCTTCAGTGAGCTCTTTTCAGGTAAAACACACACACACACACACACACACACCAAAAAATGTTCCAAATAGGTACTCTCTTTAGCTTAATTGAAACAACAAAAATAGTCATTAAGATACTATAGAAAGAAAATAGGAAAAAAATGTGACTTATCTATTACTGGTGAACTAATTACTGGAGAGTTAATAAAAATAAATTTATAACATTAAGTAGGCATAACATTAGCTATGTGGATGTAGGTATAAGTTTGACACAGCAAACTAAGAAATAAATGTGTAGATATGTGTGAATATACAAACATACATAGATGCACATACACACCAATGCATATATACCAATGTACCCTATTAAGAAAATAAAAAATTTACTTAGTACTTCCTCTTTTATATAGAACACAGAGATCAGCCTAGGATGGTTAGTTTATATATTTTAAACACATAACTGATTTAAGTTTAGACAGAAGTTGTGTGTATATTTAAGAGAAGTGATGAAGTGTCCTAAGACCATACATTCTATCCTCTCAATTACATTATTTTGTCAATTTCATCAGATTTTTAAAATAGTTTAGTTTCATCTTATACATCAGCTTATATTTTAAGCAGTAAACATGAGTGGTAAACTGATATTAAGCACAACATTTGACTTCACAAAGAAACAACAGAGTTCCTTAGCCATAAAATTAGATTTAAAATTTAACTATGGGAAATTGTATGGTAAGGGAAGAGTACTGAATTCCAGGTGTGGCATGTCATCTCAGTGATTGCAATCACTTCTTGGGGCCTCATAATTCAGGATATGCTATAGGGAAGGAACATATGGAAAGAGGAGTTTAGTAAGGGAAACCCCTTTGGCAAGGCTCCTCTCCCCAGAATGCATCACCTGTTGACAGCAGATACTGATGCTCAGGAGGGGGAGGTGGAGGCAATTAAATCTTTCACATGCACAGTAGTTTGTGAGGCAAAAAAAACCACACACAACAAAACAGATGTTGCTTCACTGAATATTCAAAGCATTTGCCCATTCCGTTTAAGAGTTCTACAGAATTTATGAAAGGTTAATACTGGACACTCAGGAAATGTAGAAATTTTAAGGCATAATTCTTGTCCTCAAGGAACTTAAAATTAAGAGGAAACAGATAAGAATGTAACTAAGAAAATATAAATATTTTCCACATTTTTTCTTTACCATTTGACATGAGTAACACATATCTAATAGTTATGCCTTCTGGGTTCATATCGGCAGAGATTGGTTTTATATTGGTTTATTTTAATGTGAAACGTGTAGAACAACTTATGCACAAAGCTATTTGGCCGGGTGTTATTTATAATGGAAAAAACACTATTAATAATCTCAATTTAGGACAGCATAAATGTAGGTATGGCCAGCTTTATTTCCAGAATAAAGCATAGTGATAGAGAAGGGTTTAGGATGATTCCAGGTGCAACAGGCTAAGGGAAAATGGAAGAGAAAAGATATGCTTCTACTTTGGGTGGCAGGGACTGGGAACAATGCTATTATCTCAGGCATCATAAGACCATCCGGTTCTGGTAACTCTTCCTGTGTTACAGATTATGTATAAATGAGCCACACATACACACAGGTGGGAAGGACTCTATTGACCTTTCTGAATGACAAAACAGTGTGTCTTATGGTATGTCCATATGTTGTGCTCTATCATAGAAAAACAGAGTTAAAATAACTTACTATTTATTCTAGATGCATGTTTCTTTTCTATATACTGTATTTTAGATTTTCTAAAATGCCTTATTTAATATATTTTAGTTGATTTTAGAGAGGATGTGAGAGGAAGAAAGAGATAGAAGCATCATTGATGAGAGAGAATCATTGATTATCTGCCTCCTGCATGCTGCAAACTGGGCATGTGCACTGACAGGGAATCAAACCTTGATCTCCAAGTTCACAGGTTGATGGTCAACCACTGAGCTACACCTGCTGAGCTCAAATACTTTATTTAGAAATTTAACTTAAATGATATGTTTACAAAGGAGAAACTGTTTTAAGTCAATTCAATTATTTTAGGTAACTATGAATATTTATCAGCATTTTGGACTTCTGTGTATATTATTAAAGTATTTATGACCAGAGCAAAATAATAAAAATATGTTATTCATCTAAATATAAAGTTGTTTAATTTTCAGAAAATAATTATTATTACATTATAATTACTCTCATCATCAACATGACACCATAAATAAAAAACAGCAAAGGACAGAAGTTCTAGATTTCATACAAAATCATAGAATATCTCTCTCCTAATAGGACTTCAATTGGATCCCCAGATTTTACAAGATTTTACAAGATTATACAAGATTTTATTATTTTGTTTATAAATATTTGTTGTGTATGGCCAGTGAAAGAGATTGGCAAATATTAGAAACTTTCCAAAAACAGAAGTTGGGAGAAGAGGACCAAAATAGAGGTGTAGGCAAACACATGTACTCACTGCCTCCCTCAACCACATCAACATTACAGCAAAAATACAGAACAACCATCATCCAGAATTGCCATAACACTGGCTGTATAGAAGTCCTACAAGTAGAGAAGAAAAGAAGAAAGAGACTGGATGGAGATGTGGAGGTATGGAACAGACTGGTCTGGTACTCAGGTGGGCTGTTTTTTAATTAAGAGGAGGATCCTCTCTGTGGCGGCCACCCAGAGAAGCAAGGGATCTCACCCCACATCAGACTCCCAGCCCAGGGTCCAGAGCCGGGAAAAGAAGTCCCTATTGGCAGTAAGAACTACTGGTCATAAAAACCAGTGTGGATTGGGGCTCAGTGACACAAAAGCTGCTGGAGACTCAGTTGCTCCTCTTAAAAGGCCGGCACCATGAACTTAACTTACAAGTTTCTGATTCCTGAGCTCCAGTGCTGGGCGAGGCTCTGGAGGACCCAGACACTCACGAGGTGAAACTGGACTGTCTGACATCTGGACAGGAACTCGAGGGCAGTTTGCTTTCAGAAGGAGGTGCTTGCAGTGGTCACTGTTCTTATACTGGGACCTGCCAATCACAGAGCTGACTGACAGCCACTTCTGTTTGCTCCTCCCTGGTGATTCTCAGAGACCCCACCTCATCCAATTTACAACCCCATACAAGCTGTGCTCAGCAGCTTTTGCATATTAATGGCCTTTCCTTGCTTAAGCTATAAACCTGTCAAACAAGCAGCAGCTGGGTCAAGGAGCCACAAACCTATCAATAAAAGACCCAAGACCCAGCACCAGGAACAGCCTGCCTTGTTTCACAGCTGGGCCTCATCTGGGCACTTCCAAACCCAATATAAAAGTGAGGAGTCTGCAGATGTCTCTGTAGCTCCTGATGGGTGGTCCCAGGCAGTGACTGACTGTGCACCTCCCTGGAGACCCAAGAGCCTATATACCCAGGATCAGTGTCAATCCATGCCAGATTACAACTCCGCACATCTATAAGCCACACACTCAAGGGGCAGACTCAGTGAACTACAGACCACTGAAGCAAGACCTGCTCCATAAGGTTGTGTCCTGCACAGCAGCTCTCCCGCTGTAGTTGCAGCTGGTCCTCACAGCCAATTGGCCTGAAGGTCAATTCCTCACAGTGATACCAATAGCAATCAAGGCTCAACCACAACAATACTGTGCACACAGCCCACAAAGAGGTGCAACTAAAGATTCCACCTCAGGTGATTGGGGAGGCTGAGCCACTAGGCCCTACAGAATACCTACTACACAAGCCCACTCTATCAACTCAAGGAGACTTAACAGCTCTCCCCAATACATAGAAACACACACAGGGAAGCAGCCTAACCATTTCATTTGAGACAAAGAAACATGTCACAAATGAAAGAAATAGAAGAAAGTAAACTATTGGATATAGAGTTCAAACTCACCATTAAAAGGTCATCCAAGAATCTTCTAGAAACCTCCAAGGGACTTAATGAGACTTTCAAGGACTATAGTGAAAATTCCACACATACACACAAAAAAGGGAAAAGGACCAGCCAGAAATTAAGCATACACTGACATAAAGAATAATATACAGGGATTCAACAGTAGAGTTGACTGTGGACTACTAGTGGTCCATGACGTCTGGAAGGTTGGCAACTGCATGATGAGAGGATCCTGAGAATCAAATCAATGATTTGAAATAAGAGGAAGCAAAAACTACCCAATAAGAAGAGCAAAAAGAAAAAAGAATTAAAAAATATGAAGATAGTGTAAGGAGCCTCTGGGACAACTTCAGGCATAACAACATCCAGATTATGAGGGTGCCAGAAGAAGAGAGAGAGCAAGATATTGAAAATTTTTTGAAGAAATAATGACTGAAAACTTCCCCTATCTGGAGAAAGAAGTAGACTTACATGTCCAAGAAGCACATAGAACCCAAAACAAGAGGATCCCAAAGAGGACCACATCAAGACATATTATAATTAAAATGTCAAGGGCAAAAGAGAAAGAGAGGGCTGAAACTGGTTTGGCTCAGTGGTAGAGCATCAGTCTGCGGACTGAAAGGTCCCGGGTTCGATTCCGGTCAAGGCCATGTACATTGGTTGTGGGCACATCCCCAGTAGGGGGTGTGCAAGAGGCAGCTGGTCGGTGTTTCTCTCTCATCGATGTTTCTAGCTCTCTATCTCTCTCCCTTCCTCTCTGTAAAATATCAATAAAATATATGTTTTTAAAAAGAGAAAGAGAGAATCATAAATGCAGCAAGAGAAAAGCAGTTACAAGGGAGTGCCCATATGACTGTCAGCTGATTCCTCAATAGAAACCTTGCAGGCTAGAAGGGAGTGGCAAGAAATATACAGTGATGAATAGCAAGAACCTACAACCAAGATTACTCTACCCAGCAAAGCTATCATTTAGAATTGAAGGTCAGATAAAGAACTTCACAGCCAAGAAAATGCTAAAGGGGTTCACCAGCACCAAACCAGTATTATATGAAATGCTGATGGATATTCTTTAAGAAAAGGAAGAAGAAAAATATAAAATTTTAAAAATATAAACAACAAAGTGGCAACAAATATAATCTATCAACAATTGAATCTAAATATCAAACAAATAAAATTCTGATGAACATAATAAACTGGTGATAGAATATAATCAGGGACATGGAAATGAAACAGACTGACAATCCTCAGAGGAACAGGGGTTTGGAGCAGGTGCAGGAAAATATTGGACAAATATCTTATATACATGTATGCATTTCTTATGAACACAGATAATAGAATGGCAAGGGCCTGGGGTGGGGTAGGAACCAGGTTAGGGGATCTATGCAGGAAAAAAAGAGAGACATCTGTAATAATCTCAACAATAAAGATTTTAAAAAAAGAGTCAACCAGTGAATCTATAAATAAGTGGTAAAACAAACAAAAATAAATAAATACATTAATAAATAAAGCCATGCAAAATAAAAATAGAAGTTGTAAGTAGATTGAAAGGTTTTGTTCAGATTTAATGTTCTATAAAATTCCCATATACATTTTTTCCTTTTTATTGAATGATTATGGTGGCATTGGTTAACAAAATTATACAGGTTTCAGGTTCACAATTCCACAACACATCATCTGTACACCATATAGAGTTCAAAAACCATTGTGTGTTTAACACCCAGTCAAGTTCTCCTTCAATCACCATTTATCTCCCTCATACTCTCCTCCACCTTCCCCCTGCAATCCCCTCACTGATGTTTGTGCCCATGAGTATTTTTTCTTCTCCCCCCCTCTCTCCCCCCACTTTTGTTTCAATCCTTCCATCCCTTCTCTCCCCTGACAGCTGTCAGCCTGCTTTTTGTCTATGGGTCTGTATCTATTTTGCTTGATAGTTCATTTTGTTCATTAAATTCCACATATGAGTGAAATCATATGATACTTGTCTTTCTCTGACTGGCTTATTTAACTTAGTATAATGTTTTTTGATGTTGCAAAGAGTAAGATTTACTTCTTTTTTTATGGTCTAATAGTATTCCTTTGTATAAATTTACCACAGCTTTTATATCCATTCCTCTACTGATGGGCTATTTTAAATAACACTAGAGGCCCGATTCATGACATCTGTGCACAGAGGGAGGGGTCCCCTCAGCCCAGCTTGCAACCTCTCTGATCCGGGACCCCCTTGGGGATGTCTGACTGATGGTTTAGGGATCAGCCCTAAACCAGCAGTTGGATATCCCTCTCACAATATGGGAACTCTGGCTCCTAACTGCTCACCTGTCTGCCTGCTTGATCACTCCTAACTTCCTCTCCCAACTGCTCCCCTATCTCCCCCTGGCCTGATTGCCTCTAACTTCCCCTCACCCTGCTGGCCTGGTTGCCCCTTACTGACCCCCCTGCTGGTCTGGTCACCCTCAACTGCTCACCTCTGCTGGCCTGGTCACCCCTAAATGCACCCCCCCACACACCAACCTGTTCACCCCCAACGGCTCCCCCTGATGACCTGTTTGTCCCACACAACCTGCTATTCAGTCATTTGCTCATCCCTCACTAATGCCTGCTGGCCTGGTCACAACACCATAGGCTGCTTGTTCAGTCATTTGGTCATCCTTCACTAACCCACCTGCCAGCCTGATTGCCCCATGCAGACTGCTGTTTGGTTGTTATTTTACTGTGATGGCATCCCAGACAATTTGCATATTCTTATATTATTAGTATAGATTGCAATAAATGCAGGAGTGCACATATTATTTTGAATTAGTGTTTAGTGTTTCTTTGGATATATTCCCAGAAGTAGAATCTCTGGGTTGTAAGGCAGTTCCATTTTTAACTTTTTGATGTAACTTTGCTTTCCACAGTGGCTGCAACAATTTGCATGTCCACCAACAGTGCACAAGGGTTCCTTTTTGTCTACATTCTTGCCAGCACTTGTTGCTGGTTGATTTATTGTTGATAGCCACTCTGACAAGTGTGAGGTGATACATCATTGTGGTTTTAATTTGCATTTCTCTGATGGTTAGTGATGTTGAGCATCTTTTCAGATAGGTCCATGTAGATAGTGCAGAAATAAACCTAAACATTTATAGGTAGTCAATATTTGACAAAAAGGCAAAAACATAAAATGGGATAAAGACAGTCTAATCAATAAATAATGTTGAGAAAAATGGACAAATACATGCAGAAAAAAATTAAACTAAACTACCTGTTCACACCATACACAAGAATAAACTCAAAGTAGACTGAAGACTTAAATGTTAAACATGGAACCATAAAAGTCTTAGAGGTAAACATAGGCAGTAAAATCTCAGCCATTACCTCATCGCAATATTTTTTTATGATATATCATCTTGGACAAAGGTAACAAAAGAAAAATGAGCAAAAGAAACCATCAATAAAATGAAAAGACAATACACTGAAATGGAAAACATATTCACCAATGACACATCTGATAAGTGGTTAATATCCAAAATATAAATAACTTACAAAACTCAACTCACAATAGCAAAGAAAAAAGTAATTCAATTACAAAATTGGCAGAGGACTAGAGTAGACACTTATCCAAAGAGTACATACAGATATACCATATGCATTTAAAAAAAAATCACTCGGGATCCCTGCCATTAATAATCTGCTTTGATTTTAATTATTCAAGGGTCTCAGATTTAATTGTAACTTAGTATACCCTGTCCTCAACTCCTATTCAATTGCTTCCATCATGAGAGAATGTTGCATTCATTCAATGTATTTGTATATTTAGATTCATTTATCAACATCTCTCCTTGGTTTCAGTTTCTCCAAAAAAGTAAGCAATCTGACTTGCCCCAATTGCCTTTTCCCATTTGAGTCAGCTATCATAGTGTCAGTTGGCAGGGCATAAAGCAGTATCATCAAGGGAAGTCATATAAATCATATGCAGACCAAATACCAGTCGGTATCATTCCCTACCATGTGCAATATAAAGGGCAATTGAGTTTATGAGAGGTTGCATGGTTTACTTTGTTGTTGTTAATGGGGACTTATTTTCTGAGGTATATAAATAAGTTTTTGTTTGTTTAATCAGCAGTCTTCACTAATTTCAATTAAAATTTCTTCCAAGAATTCATCTTGTAGTCTGGAACATAGCCATTAAATAGTCAACACAAGGATGACAAATGTACACATCAAGGAGTCATATGAGCATAGTGTTTTATTATACTAAAAGTCTGTTCAGATTTTTTTTTAAAGAAATAAATAAAATAAAGTTTACACCTCTACTTAGTTGCATGAGATGCAAGGCTTGGTCACACATAATGTTGAGAACCATTAGAGGATGTATTTGATGGTGAACTTAACTGTAAATTCAAGACATGGACTATTTGGATCTGTAAATTTACATCGGCTCACTGGAATCAATTACATGCACCATCGAGTTCTTAAGTTGTAATAGACCATGAAACACCACAGATACCAATCCATTGGAGGCCTTCTTTAGGCTGCTAGGGGTCCATGCTGTCTGGAGTATTTATTTAATCCAACATATGTAACATTTATTTAGTTACACAACTACAAATTTTGAAAAAGAAAAATATCAGTTCAGCATGTATTGTAAGCATAATATTCCTTAACCAGGGTGTAAAATTCATGTTTTAAAGGAACGTGCACTGAGTGTATTCCCACTCATTCTCTGAAGTGATTGGCTCATTACAAAAACCTTTAAAGTTTTTACTATATCTGTCTAAGTTATGCACACCATCACTAGATCTCTTTTTCTCATATTTTCCAGGCTAACACAAGAAATAAAAATAAAAGGGATTCTAACTTTTTGGGGTCCTGCTTGACAAATATCTTTACAGTGAACTCTTCCACCCTAAAAACTTATCAGAAATACAAAAATGCTGAAATGTGAATTTTGGAGTGAATGCTAAAAGGTTAAAATTTCATTTTAAAACACTGCATCACTGATAACATCAATCATCTTAAATCAAGATCCAACTTTTCTGCATATGTATCTTGTTGAAATAACCGTTTGCATCCATAACCCCCTGTCCTGTATCACTCCTCTTTTTCTTATAGACTCTTTGTTATAGTATGCTTTGCAATCTGTCATTGTCATTGGTTTTTATTTACCTGTTCCTTGCCTGTCTTCTCTTAATAGAACATAAGTAAAGTCCTTTTTGTAAAAATGCCATTTGCTTTATTCAACAGCATATACAATGAGTGGCCGGATTATTATGATCTCTGAATGTATAATAATCTGGCCACTCAGTGTGCATATGTATGTAATAATATTTATATTAAAGACCTGGTGCATGAATTTTGCATGGGTGGGATCCAGCCAGTCTGGCCAGGGGAAGGGGACATGGGCTGGGCAGTTGGCTGGCCTGTCTGCTGGCCGAACTCCTGGTCAAGGGAGCAATTTTCATATTAGCCTTTTATTACATAGAATAAACACTGAGTGGACAGATTATTATGTGTTCATAGATCACAAAAATAATCTGGCCACAGTGTATATCACCTACAAAAGTGCTTTGATATATACAGGGCATTCAACAAGTATCTGATTTATTTATTTCTTTCTTGTGCTGATCTAAAATTTCTTAAATCTCTTAAAGAAGATTTCCCATAGAATTTTATACTCTGGAGAAAATGATGCAATAAAAACTGTGAGAATATAGTAAAAATTCTATATCACAAAGAGGTAATATGCAAATTGACCCTCACACCCTCATAAGATGGTTGCCTATCACCAGGCCTGCAGGGGGATTACTGAGGGCTGACCAAACTACTGAACTGCAGGTTGTATGGGATGACTAGGCTGGCGGGGGGAGGGGGGCAGTTGGGGGTAATCAGGCAGGAGGCGGGGACAGGTAGGGGCAACCAGGCAGACAGGAAGGTGAGCAATTAGGAGCCAGCAGTCCAGGATTGTGAGAGGGATGTCTGGCTGCCAGTTTAGGCCCGATCCCTGGCATGATCCTAAACCGGCAGTTGGACATCCTCCGAGGGGTCCCAGATTGGAGAGGGTACAGGCTGAGCTGAGAGGACCCTCCTCCCCCCATGTATAAATTTTGTGCATCTGGCGTCTTGGATAATTATAAAGCCAGGAGTTCTATGTGACTTTTTCAAAGATCCTCTCAGTTTGAGGATTCAGTATTTCTTTTAATTCATGTAAAAAAAGGCACTTTTCTATTCCATTACCTACTGTAATTTTTGCTGTGCAAAAATCAGAGAAATAATTGTATGATGATCCTATACATTGACTTTCAATAGAATGGACTGTGGCATCTTAGGCAGCACTGCGCACACTGGTCATTTATTTTTACTTGATAAGTCGTGCAAATTTAGGGTTAAAAGTATTTGACTCTAAGAGTATGTATCTATTATTTTTGCTTTTTCCTCCCTCTACAGACTTGGGATCTGATTTAGTTGGAATAAACCATATCTCTGAAGATTTTTCAAACTGTTTCAGTGAACAAGCTAGACATAACTATAAATCCTGGGAGAATTGGCTTTTCTAGCACTCCATATCTGGAAATGGCTGGCATTATCAAAAGAACAGTCCTACTTTCCCCTGGCTGGCACTTCCCTTCTCTGTCTTGGCCAAACCCCAGAAAGCAAAAGCAGATCTACGTTACATAACAAACCTCCTGGAAAAGGTGTTGTTCTCAAACTGAAAGAAGAAATTGTTTCATGATTTTTTTTTAAAAAGTGTGTTTGCTTGCAGGTGCTCGATGATTTCCTGGCCTGAATCTGACTAGCAACTTGTTTTCTCTTGTCACAGACTCTCACTGACTTTTTTGTAGTTTATGACATTCACAGATGTCTATGGCTTCTCCAATCATTCCATCATGCAGGTAGTGACAGGAGGAAAAAAATATTCAGGCATGACTTGCAAATGCAGACTTGCCAGATTTCTGAATTACCTACCAGAATATGGCAGAACTACTTTTGGGGTCAAAGAACATGTTTGAAGAAAATGTAAAATGTATCTTTTAGACTTCAGTTCAAGTTTTGAATCAGGGTGCTTAGAGATTTTTTATTTTTGGAAAACCTACATACATTTTTCCCCCTAAATTGACTGTCCTTCAAAGGGTCAGTATATAAAATGGCAAAACAGTTAATGACCTATTTTAATCCCTCCATCCCTCCATTCATACAAATATTGAGCACCTGCTTGATTAAGCAGACGAATCTTAAAGAGTCCATGTTTAAAGAGTTAGAAAGACCTAATACTATCCTATATAATAAAAGCCTGATATGCAAATTGACCAAACAGCAGAACAACCGGTCACAATGACCAGTTGCTATGACATGCACTGACTATCAGGGGGCAGATGCTCAATGCAGGAACTGCCCCCAGCCTGCAGATGGCTTTTGAGTGGAATTTGATGGTTAAAAATAGTTTTTTTGCATTCAGACAATCATCAGGCTAATCTAATGAGGCTTTTTCAACCCTAGCATTGGGAGGAGGGATAACTCAGTAGATCCTAAACCAATAATTATAGAATTAGTTATAAAATCTATAGGTTTGAAAACAAGGTACCAGAAAGACCTCTCCACACAAATTTCTTATTTATTTAAAATCTCAACTCTAATCAGAGAGACGTTCCTTCACATCCTCAGGGCATAGTTACTTACCTTCAAGGACCTAATCTTTATAGATAAAAGGCTAATATACTAAGAGCCTCTCCCTTCCTCTGACTGGTTGCTATGACGCACACTGACCATCAGGTGGCAGGCACTCAATGCAGGAGCTGCTAAGCTGCAGTGTCTTGGCAGTGGCAGTTCTGGGGTGATGCACCCCGAAACTAGAGAGGAAGGAGCCCAATTCCTCACAAGGCCATGGGATTCCACCTTCGACCATGGGTTATGTTGTTGCTAGGTCACTGTCAGCCCTGAATCTGGTTTACTGCACACTTGTGCTTGCATTCTGTACCTGGTAAGAGAGCAACTTTACAGAGTGCCCTCTCGCACTTGGGGATGTTGGAGAGTCAGTTTTGGCCCAATCCCCAAAGGCCAGACCAAGGACCCCACCTGCCAGAGGGACCCTGCTGACTCCAATTATACCCTTCATGCCATGGCACCACCGCAGGTGCAGCCCGCTGGGGAGGGACTGGGGGAGGTTGGATCCAGGGTGCGTCTGGCCCTTCTCGCCCAGTCCCGCCCTGCAGGCCACATTCTAATTAATTTCCTTTCAATGTGCAAATTCCATGTACTGGATCACTAGTATTAAAATAGAGCTATCTTTAGAAGAGATGAGACTTGAAGAGCTTGCATTTCTTTTCATACTTCCTGAGAGCAGCATGTATGGAAGTAAAGAGGGCTTCAGACTGGAGGTGGAAAATGTCATGGGCAACTTGTCCCCACTGGATTATGTTCCCTTGAGAAAATGCAGAATCAATTTTTCGTAGCAGTGAGCAAGACAACCAGCAATGGAGAGAAGAAAGTAAGCATGTACGAGGAATACCCCCACGGGATATGTGGTTATGGAAAAATCAAAGTGGCAACAGTGTCCCTCTCCTGCCTTTTCTCCATCTCAACCTGACTTCCTAATGCCTCAATTATGCATCAAGTGGGATGAGAAAAAGTAACTACTTCCTAACCTTTAAGACAATCTTTATTTCTCATTGAAGAAAGGTGCAGTTATTTGCTAGGTAGATTTTCAGTGGCAAACACACACACACACACACACACACACACACACACACACACACGCACACACACGCGCACACGCATATGCACACACATACACAATCTCATGATGCTAGTTGTTTAGAAAGGATAGGTTTTGGTAGCATAACATTTATTTAATTATTTTAAGTTTTGATTGAAGGCAACTCTTTTTTTTTTACCTGCTAATATACACATTTTGAAGTAAAACATACATTGTTTGGTAAGCGTTTCCATATTTTAGGCTGTAAAGATTTTTCTTCTGCTTCATTTTGGCTAGAGGATCAATAGCTGGTCTTTACACATGAGTGTTTATGCACCGGAGTGGAAGTCCCCGCTGGACCTCAGGCTGGCTCCAGCTCCACTCACTGGATGGTTCAAATATATAAAATACCGCTTCAAATCAGAACCATAAAAGCAGACACCCCCTCAGGCGGCGACAGCAGCATCAGCAGCAGGAAGGCCAGAGCACACGTGCAGCCGGTTGTATATCACAGGGTGTCTACAATGCCTGTTTAATCCACTCTCCTCCCTAGTAGAAAACAGGCTCAAAATGCATAGGAAAAATGCCACAACTGAAACACCTTAGAGCACCCAAATGCAGGTCCCCATACTGAGTGAGGCAGAACTCTTAAAGGAGCAACTCTGTGTCTTTAAAACCAGCAGTGAAAGTAATATTTTATTAAGAATTAATAATGAGATTTTTCCTGGAAACGATTTGGCAGTATATTTTATGAACTTTTAAAAATCCCAACCCAAATGAGCCAATGATTTCTCCTTCCAGGAATTTATCTTGAGGGACACAGGTACCTTTTGTGAATATCCTCAGAGTTCCCAGAAACCCGGTGGCCAGCTCCACTGCTCTGTTCGGAAACGTGCCAGAAAACACTCCCTGAAGAGGCCCGGATGAACTTTTCTTGCCTCATCCTTGGCAGTGAACTGTTCTCCACATAAACCGGAGGAAACAGCCCAGCTGTGTCATGCTAGGATCCAGCTGCCTTCTTTGCAAACATTTCCCATCTCAAAAAGCTTGTTTTAGATTTTTTTTTTTTTTGAAACATGAGTCCATTGTCTACCCTTGGACTCCTAGAGTTATAATGTAACACCTGGCTTCTCCTTTCAGGAGGTAAGTGTTCCCATTACATATGAGTTCCCCTCCATAAGCTCAGGTTTCTATAAGAGTATTTCGGCAGATTTTTGTATCTAAAGGCTGCTAAGTTTTAGAGACTTGAATGGATGATGTGTCATTGAAACACAATTAGAAAAATCATGCCTTTTATAAAATGCTCTGGTTTCTTTGTGCTTTGAACATATTTATTTTCCTAATTATGAAGGCAGTACACACCTATTGAATAGAATGTTGAATCAGATATGAAGAATGAGGAAGAAAAATCTATTAGGTTGAAACATCTAAAATTGCCTTTTGGCAGATTGAAATCAAATGGCTACTGGTAATTTCATGTGAACCACTAATAGTTGTTCGATATATTTTATTTTGTATTTTCATGCAGGTATTTTTAAAATATATATATATTTTATTGATTTTTTACAGAGAGGAAGAGAAAGGGATAGAAAGTTAGAAACATTAATGAGAGAGAATCATGGATCAGCTGCCTCTTGCACACCCCCTACTGGGGATGTGCCCACAACCAAGGTACATGCCCTTGACCAGAATCGAACCCAGAACCTTTCAGTCTGCAGGCCGATGCTCTATCCATTGAGCCAAACCGGTTTTGGCATGCAGATATTTTTAGAAAGATCCACGAGGCCCAACAACCTCACCAGAAAATTGTGCTTAAGCCTTGGCTGAAAATAAAGTGTCCATATCTCTAAGATATACATCTTCTAGAAACTGAGCTAGAAGGGAGTAGGAGGATTCAAAATCCAGCACTTTAGTTCTCTTCCTTTTCTCAATGGACACATGTCTAACAAAAGAAATCTATGGCAAGGCTTAATATTTGTTGGACATTACTATGTGTAATGTAGTGAAAGCTTAATAACTTTTACTTTGTTGACTGAGTGAGGCCTATCATGGGGCAAAATTCTACATATCCAGTCCCAATCTCTTCTTCCACCCACCCACTTACTAGTGTACTAGTTAATAATGCGTTTTTTTTTCAATAGATGGAGTTACACATAAGTTGATATATACCATATGCAATTTGATATGTATGCTATTTTGTTGTATTGATAGCAAGCTTCAAAACTTCATATGTCAAATTTGCTGAAGGTGTTAACATCATAGATATTTTTATACTTGGAAATAGTTAAATTTCATGCCAAAAAAAGAGCATTTGCGGAAAGTTTTAATTCATTACTCTATATTGAAGAAAAGAGCTGATGAAAGCTATTGTATACTTCAGAAATCTTATGGTGAACATGCTCCATCTTAAGAAACTTGTGAACACAGGTCTAAACGCTTTAAAAGTGATAATTTTGATGTGAAAGACAAAGAATGTCCATGTCAACTGAAAAAGTTTGAAGGCCATAAATTACAAGCATTACTGGATGAAGACGCATGTCAAACTCAAAAACAACTTGCAGAAAGATTAAACGTTGCTTAGCAAACAATTTTTCTGATTGTTTACAAGCAATAGGAAAGATTTTAAAGGAAGTCATCAGTAAAATGTTGCTTCAACTGCACAAAAGAAAGTCCTTTTTTTGCATTGAATTTTGACTTGCAATGAAAAGTAGAGTTTGAGAATCCCAAATGGACAAAATCATGTGTTGATCCAGGTCAACCATCAACATCAATTGCAAGGTAAAACTGCATCAGAAAGAAGACAATGCTCTGCGTTTGGTGCAATCAGGAAGGTGTTATGAGATGTATTTTGAGCTTCTAAAACCAGGTGAAACCATTTATACTGATCGCTACCAGCAACAAATAATCAATTTGAATGAAGCTTTGATTGTGAAACAATCAGAATGGGCAAGAAGACACAGCGAAGTAATTTTGCTTTATGATTAAGTACCACCACACACTTCAAAACAAGTTAAAGACACATTAAAAGATCTTGCCTGGGAAGTATTAACCCATCCACTGTGTTCACCAGACCTTGCTCCTTTAGATTACCACTTGTTCTGATTGATGGCACATGCACTTTCTGAGCAGCACTTCAAAATGTATGAAGAAGTGGAAAACTGGGTCACTAAATGGTTTGCCTCAAAACAAAAAAAATTCTATTGGGACTGTATCCACAAATTACCTGAAAGATGGGAGAAATGTGTAGCTAGTGATGGACATTACTGTGAATAAGGCACTTTTGATGTTTCTTTTGAAATTATCGTGTTTTCTTTGATTACAAAACCTGCATTATTAACTGGAACATCTACTACTTCTTTGGTAGTTGGCTTATGAGAGAGTTTTATAATATGGTTCCAAATTCTTCCGCCATCTTAAATGAAGTCTTTGTACTTTCCTTGACCCCTTCTCAGTTGAATTTGGGTAGGCTCCTTGATGTTTCAAATAACAGAACTGAGAAAAAAAGCTAAGTGACCTCCAAGACTGAATCATAAAATATTGTTTGTCATCTGTCTTGTTTTCTGAAGACCCTGACTCTTGGAGGTCTGAGTTGCCTGACCACCATGGACCCACCATGCAGGAGAGACTGTGGAGATACTACATGGCAAAGTTCAGACACAAAAGAAACAAAAAGAGAGCTTGGGAAGCACCTCAACACTCTAGGCCAGCCAGATCCAGTCCGTTCGGCTGTTCTATCCTGCCCGCGGAGCCAAAAGAGCGGAGGGTTCTCTTGCTCTCCCCTCCGCTCCTTCACCAGCAGCCCAAGATGAGAGTGCCAGCATGGTCAGGTTGCTTTTGTTCCGGCCTTTCGGTCCAGTTTAAGAACTCATTGTGGCCCTCGAGTGAAAAAGTTTGCCCACCCCCGCTCTAGGCCCTGACTATTGAAAGCATCTCTATGAGACTCCAAATACCTTGTCCATATTGCAGTATTGTGAGTCAAGTACATACTGGTAGTTGTTTATAATGACCACGTTCTGGCAGGGTTTGAAAAGGAATGATGAAAGCTAGAAGACTTATACCAACAGACTTTAAGACATTGTTATAAAGTAACAACAAAGAAAATGTAGCATTAGCATCAAAATAGACAGTAGGATACAATAGAGACTCCAAAACAGATGAGAACATTTCCCATTAGGTTCAAAGCCCTGGTTACTTATATTAAAAACTATGATACTTAAAGCAATGAGTACATAACACCGTGACTGATGTAGGTGAAGGGAAAATGTGCACATACGCATTGTGAGTGATAGAGCCCGGTAGGGAGCATCTGTCCGTCTGAAGCGGGCAGTTATCACTGATAATTTCCATTTAGGAAAGAGATGTCTAGGTTTCTCATCTTTCAAACATGAATTTTTTCCATTTTTTTATACCATTCCAAACTTCATCCAAATATCTGTGACTTACCCTGGCCCCAACCCAAAAGGTACCATTATGGGAATTAGAAAAAAATTTGCCACTTACTGAAGACACTTGATCATCACATACTGGGAAGCTGTCACAATATAGAAATCAACATGGGCTATGAAAGTAAAGAGTGCCCATAGATTTATGTGTGTACAAAATCCTCAGCATATGCTCCAAACCCTGTGTGGTCTGGATTCAGTCATAAAATCATAATCTTGCCATCTCTGCCTTCCATCCTGGCAAGCTCTCAGACCCTTCATTTACCTCGTAAGACCCAAGGATTCCCGTTCCACATTAGTATACTGCTTGGTTCCTCATCAAAACTTTGCATTTTCACACTACTGTGTGGCTATTCACCTGTCATAGACTAGCCATAATTAGGGCTCCAAGATGACTAGAGTCCTGGCTTAGGAAATATTCTGAGAATGAAATTTATTCAGAAATTTAAATAATAAAAAGATAATTTGCATTAACATTCTCTCCTCCCCCCCCAATAATTATTATCTACATTTTTTAAATCATCATGTTACTTTGTATAATTTTCTTAAAGAGAATACTTTATTTATGTTTTCGGAATGAAACAGCCAAGGGTTACTATGCAACTATATGCCAGGAGATCTCAGTAGAGTCCTGTTTACATGCACAAATTCTCTCTAAAACAGGGTTAAAAGGCAATTTGCCATGTTGCTGGCCCCTAGACCATTAATCACAGTGGCCTAAGTGCATTCTGTTATAATTCAATATCAAAGAAATTGCTTTTATGGCATTAACTATATTATATTCAAAATTGTATAAATTATTGAAATACTACTATGACTTCTGCCAAGATATAAAATGGTTCACATGGAAAAAAGTTGCATTTTTAATTATTCATTAGAAAAAAGTCAGACTCTTGCCAGAAATTATTTTATACTTGGTCTAGCTTCTGGGACTTACATTTAAATATGAATCATAAAATCTCTGAAATTTTTATATACTCATAATTATTTTGCTTTAAATAAGAATTTTATCTTTTTAACTCATTGATTTCCATCAAGTGTGTTGAATATTATAAATTATATTGTATGTAGGTGTATTACTAATGAGAATTTCATTAGTATTAATTAGTAGACAAAATAATCAAAGGTAATTTCTTTTAAGTTATGATAAATTGATATAGAGGATTAATATAAAAATACTGAAATTTCATAACTAACATTTATTCAGAATTTTAAGTACAATACAAAATTATGTAACCAATTAATTATATATACAAACTTATAAACTATTAGTATACATATATATGAATATATATTCATATGTTTTATAGTGATATATCATATTAAATACGTGTGTATCTTTTAACATCACAGTGTTTCTCTGTTTATGCTGGAATATGGTAATAATGGGGAAAATGTAATTATAGGAAGCAAACCTCAAAACATCTCTCTATATAAATGCATATATCATTATTTGGTCAGAAAATATTTATCACTTACTGGCACCAAGAAATAAGGTAGGTTATAGTTATTTAAAACTAATAAAATAGAATTGCTTTTTCCCAGGAACTTCTATACTGTATAATGGGAGAAAGCAAAGATTGAAGTGAATTAAAAATACAATTACAGGAAGTTATAAAAGAGAGAAATATATAACATATTAAATATAAAGGAAATCACCTCACCTAGATGAAGGTAAAAGCATGGTAATGGAGATGCACTTTGGAATAACATGTTGTAACTAAACAGAGAAGTGCGTTCCACGTAGAGCATAGAGTAGGGAAATATCAGGACTCATCGGTAGACCATGTATTCATCATTGTGGTTGCAACAGTTGAATGAGCTAATGTAGCTGGTCGCAGCTAAAATTATTCCTTCTATTCACTTTCAAGATACAAGCAAATTAATTTTTCTACCCATTTCTAGAGAACTAGCATAAAAAAGGGACTATTTTCTGTTAATCCCTGATTATTTTGCATAATTATACTTAGTACACAGTAAGTGCTCAGAAAGTGTTGAATAAGAAGGTTTTCACCAGTTCTAAATTTTCCTTATTTGAAAAGTTAGTCTAACGCATTCACTGAAAAGTCATATTCTTCTTTATATTTTAAGTAACAAATATTTTACAATTTCTTCCTTCTGAATTAAAAAACAAGACAAAACAAAACAACAACACATTGTAAGTAAACTACTCCTGGGGTATTCTATATAATAAAAGCCTAATATGCTAAGTGTCCATTTGGCTGGTCAGGGTCAGCAGTTCAACCAATCAAAGCATAATATGCTCAATTACTCACTATGACGTGCACTGACCACCAGGGCACAGATGCTGTGACTGGTAGGTTAGCTTACTACTGGGGTCCTGATTGCAACTGAGCAAGATGGGCCAGACATGCCCTGGAGTCTCCTGTTGTCCCTCCCAAGCTGGCTAACCTCCTGCATCTCTCCCTGGCCTATCATGCACTAGTGGAGTCCCATTGCCTGCCATGCATCCTCTAATAATCTGGGACCCCTCGAGGGGTGTCGGAGAGCTGATTTCAGCCTAACAGCAGAACTACTGGTCACTATGACACACACTGACCACCAGGGGGCAGATGCTCAATACAGGAGCTGCCCCCTGGTGGTCAGTGCATTCCTAGAGGGTGACTGTTGCTCAGCCACAAGTTGGGCTCATAACTGGTGAGTGTAGCAGTGGTGGCAGAAGCCCATCCCACCTCTGTGGTGGCACTAAGGATATCCACCTGTCAGCTTAGGGGGAACAGGCCTAAGCTGGCAGACGGACATCCTCTGAGGGCTCCCAGACTGTGAGAGGGTGCAGGCTGGGCTGAGGGTTCCCCCTGAGTGCACAAATTTTGTGCACCGGGGCCTCTATTTAGTAAATAAGAAACATTATTTATTTAGCCTCTCCAAGTTATTAGGTGTGCATTGTTATATCACAGTTGAAATGTACCATTTATTATTAGTTTGGTTTTTCCAAATAATATAATATTATATGTTTAAGAACTTGAAAATGCAGTTAAGACTGAGAAGTACATTCCCTTGGGCACCTGTTCTGTCACTATATTTCCTATCTGCCGAACTTCCTTGTTTTAAACACTCCAGTCTCAGGCCTTGACAAAATCTCCCAAAACAAACTAAACCTTCTCCTCTTTCGGAAAGTTAGAAAAATCAAATAATCTACTCAATAAAAATTAGCTCTTTTTTTTGTTGTTGTTCTATATTTTTGCCTATCCTGAACTATCATTACTTATTCCTTTATCACAGCTACTACTATAGTGGACGGGTAGAAAATATATCTAATTTTTTTTGTTTGAGTGTTGAGAGAAATGAAGGGTAAGATGTATCCATGTCAAAATAACTAAATTTACTTTTTGTATAGGTTAACTAATATAGTAGATAAAATGAATGTGATGAACACATTGACTTTATGAAATCCTCAGGAGTCAATGACAGTTGTAAATGATAGTTTAAACGACAGAATGGAGAGGTGGGGATGAGGAACTCACACAGATGGGAAGAATTCTCTCTGGTTAAGCAACTGCAACTAATGTTGGTGGGTGGATTCATGTCAGTATGAAGTGAGAATGTTGGAGATGTACCATAGGAATCTATGTTTTGCCTCCTGCTTTCCTCATTGTTAAACAACTTGGATGAAATTCTTAGAGACATGTTTATTGATAAAACTATACCAGGGGTCATGTGTTCATTTAGAACCACTACAGTTTAAGAGTGGAGCACTGATATGTTACTTTACAGTTTAGTGGTCAATCAGAACAGTCAAGTGCCCAGGCACAATACCATGTACAGACACAGCTGAGGTAGCTAGACATATTTACCTAAAGATAAGACATATGAGAAAAAGAAATTTTTGGATTGATTTGTGGATTTATACTCAAATAGCTGTTCTGGTGGGCAGAATAATGATAGATTTCTGGTCATTATAATATAGTATCCTAACAAGAAGTGCCCTCACAATGGAAGAGATTATTTTATAAGTATATAAGCTCCCTGTCATCAAAGCATTCACAGAGAATATGGAAGAAGGGTAGGATTAGGGAAGGGATTTCTACTTTGAGTTGGGTGCTCGGGTCAAATGTACTCATGGGATTTTTCAACCTTTTGGTTCTTTACTTTTTGCTGCATGGCATATGGTTATATGAGAAGTAAATCAGAGCAAAACAAAAGAACATAATAAAGGTTCTGGGTAAATTGTTATTTACTATATTTCCTCCAAGTGCTTAAGATATAATAGGTCTAAATAAGTTCTATTGAATTTGTAGAATGGAAAACAATATTTGGTCATTATTGTGGGGGAGAAAGAGCGACCGTTCTCTGCTATTTGAACATTGCATTGACCGATTGTATGTTTGCCTTTCCAAACATATGAATATTGTATCAAGTGTTTATTGCCTAAGCAAATGTTGAGTTTGTGTGCATTATATCAGTCACAGTGAATGCATCCAGATCAATGTGTTAGTATAAGCAGATGGAAAAATGTTTCTCAGTTGATGAGTAACATTAGAGCCCTTCTCATCCTGTTTCACCAAATACCTAAACTCACACATTTTATGCCCTGGTTTCCCTTTTGCTCCACATTTGTCTCTGAATTGCTTTTAATCTTCAGAGACTGGATGATCACCTGCCCTTTAAAAATATTGTAAAAACAGCAGTGACGATGGTTCACTTTGCCAGACAGTTATTCTATTGAAGAAAGCATGTACCAAATGACATCAGCAGAGTCACCAGCTGATGAGAGGAATTATTATGTATGTAACATTGTGCTCTTTGTAGAGAGTCAGCACAACTGTGCTGTGATTGCAACATCAAACAGCTTCTATCAGGCTGAGAGATGTGACACTCAATGATTCCCTAAGAAACTGTGTTGTATGCTTGATGTTGAATGGTACTTTTATTTTTTTATGTGGAATTAAAAAAAATTCACAGAAGAAAAAAATAAACTTTTGTAGTAGAAATATATAAACTGTTCCTTTCTGCGTATAGCAAGGGTGCTAATTGATCACCAAATTCATTTTCTCCTCTTGCTATACAATTAGATTGCGTTTCCCAGAATATTTTGCAGTTGTTTATTATTGAATTTTAAACAATGGAATCTGAGCAGATATGATGTGCATAACTTATATGCTTGGCCCACAAAAAACTTTCTTTCATGGTCCTCTATTTTATTTCCCCTTTTACAGCTATACACGTAACATTCAAAACTGAAAATCATACTTTGAAGATGACAGAAATACAAGATAGAGAACTGATCTCTATTAGCAAAAGGTACCCTGACTAGCAAGGCTCAGTGGTTGAGCATTTTATGGAACCAATATAATATGACATTAAATATGGACACGGACTACCCAAGAAAAGTAATTTCACTTATGCACAAAGAAAAATTGTAATTATAATACTGAATCTTTCAAGTGAATCTAGCAATGTATATTAAAAAATCATGCCTTATCCCAAGACTA
Organism: Vespertilio murinus; assembly: GCA_963924515.1. Lineage (NCBI taxonomy): Eukaryota > Metazoa > Chordata > Mammalia > Chiroptera > Vespertilionidae > Vespertilio > Vespertilio murinus. The sequence goes on from OZ004706.1 coordinate 49,650,366, forward strand.
GGGATATTAACAATTTATCAACTTAGTATTCCACAGAAATGACTGAAGGAGAAATGATCATGTCAATAGATTTAAATAAAGCATTGCATAAGAAAATAACACTATAATTTGTAACAAAAAAAGTTGCAAACTAGGGACAGAACGTTTTTTTTTTTTTTTTGCATAATGTGACTAAAATGATTTACCAATAATTCATAATTACTATTATCTTCAATTATGAATGCTGGATATATTTCATAAAAATGGAAACAAGGTTAGAAAGTCCATTTTCACTACTATTTTACACTGTCCTGAACTTCCTAAGCAGTTCAATAAGATTAGGAAATAAGTTAGAAATGCAAGTATTGGGGAAAAACTTCTAAAAGACTTATTTATCATCCTATCTAATAGAGAGGGAATATGCTGACACTCACGCTGTCACAAAGAGGACAGTGCCCACAGCCTATAAGGAGGGAGTATGCTAATTGACTGTCACACCCTCAAATATGGTGGTGCCCACAGCCACGAAATGGTGGTGCCCAATCCCCTAGGCCCAGCCAGGAATGCAGGTGCGAGTGCCCCAATCCCGTCAGGTCCCCAACCACTGGCTGCTCAAGTCTCATGTAATCAGGGTCAGCTGAGGTGTGCACTGCTGGCAGTGGCATAAGCAGAAGTGTGATGTGGGCATTGTCTTGCCCTGATCGCCAAGTTGTCTCTTGCCCCTGAGGGCTCCCAGACTGTGAGAGGGGTCAAGCTGGGCATGAATTTTCATGCACAGGGCCACAAGTCTATATATATATATCTATATATATATATATATCTATATCTATATCTATATCTATATCTATATCTATATCTATATCTATCTATATCTATATATATAAAAGCTTAAGTGACTGGTCAACTGGCTGACCATTCAACTGGCTGACCAGTAACTATGACACACACTGACCACCAGGGGGCAGAAACCCAATGCAGGAGTGGAAACCACAGGCATGAAAACATGGAACAGACTGATGAATCTCAGAGGGAAGGGGAGAGGAGTCAGAGCAGGAAGAGATTAACCAAATATCTTATACGAATACTAGAGGCCCAGTGCATGGATTCCTGCACTGGTGGGGTCCCTTGGCCTGACCCTCTTGCAATCCGGGACCCCTCGGGGGATGTCAGAAAGCAGGTTTTGGCACAATACTTGCAGGCCAGGCCAAGGGACCCCACTGGTGCACAAACTCATGTACCTGGTCTCTAGTCCTATATACTAAAAGGCTAACATGCAAATAGATTGAATGGCAGAACAACCAGAACAACTGAGAAACCAATCACTATGACATGCACTGACCACCAGAGGGCATGCATGGATCATGGCAGTTGTGACTGTGGTGGGATGATGGAGCAGGTGAGTGGGGGCACAAGACCAAGGTGGGGCACTAGTCGTTGTCATTGGGGCGAGCCTCTGGTGGTTACTGAAAACTCTTTGCTCCTGCGCGCCTCAGTCCTGCCCAGCACTTGCACCTGCTGCCTGTGCTGGCCCCGCTCACACCCACTGCTAGATCCTGGTGCTGGCCCCGATTTTCCCTCAGGGATTCTCCACCTCCCCCTCCTCCTCAGGGTTGATCAGGGCTGGCAGCTACCACTCGCTCCCACTGCCAGACATGGCCGCACTTGCAGCCACTGCCAGTGCCTCCTGAAGCTGGTCCTGATTGCTTGGTGCTATTAGCAGGTGTGAGCAGTGGCTGTTGGCCCTGATTACCTTGAGGAATTCTCCAGCTCCCCCTGCTCCTGAGGGAAGATTGGGGAAACAGTTGCCACTCGCACCCGTTGACAGTGCCAGCCCTGCTCACAACTGCTGCTGGTGCCAGCCTCAAGCACTCCACACCTTCAGCAGGTGCAAACAGGACCGGTGCCATCAGCCTGTGGGAGCAGAGACGGTGGGAATGGGGTTGCTGGCAGACAGGGGACTGGGGACCGTGGTGGGAGGGGACAGGCGGGGGCATGGAGGATGGTTTGAGACCTGCCCCTGTGCTTACCCCAGCCTGGCAGCCCAGAGTTCCTTTCAAGGTGCATAAATTTGTGCACTGAGCCTCTAGTATATAACGTAATTGTCACTGTAGAATTTTCAGGAAAAGTTGCATATTACTGAAATTGATTAAAATGGTGAGACTTTAGCTAGCATACAATAAAAATGTATTATTTTTTTCTCAATAAATGGAATAAGTTTTAAATTACATTAAAACTTCCATTTGTATTCACAGAGTTCAGCAAGGGTAGCCTGGAATTAATATTGAAGGGTAGAGGAAAAAGATTAGCCACAACCACCTTGACTAAGAGACAAAAAGAAAGATAAAATTATTCTTTCACTCTTAAAAAAATTATAAAACTCTGGTGGAAAAATACAGACCAGAATGAAACTGATTCATACAAAACACATAAAATGCCCAGAGCAAACTCACTGGGAGGTTTAGATGATTAATTGCTACAAATTGGGGGAAAGGAATATATAATTCAATTAGTGGTATTAAGGAACTCAACTACCTTAGGAAAATACAAAAGTGGATCCTGACCTCACATCATGCATAAAAATAAGCTGGACATAGATTAAAAAAGCTAAATATTAAAAGTAAAATATTTAAATGTTTAAAAAGTAACTTTATTATGTTGAAGTTGGGAAGGAGTAAGACAGAAAACACATACCATGATGAAAAAAATCAATAAAGGTAGCCATGATAAATTTAAAAACATGTGTACATGTAAACACATGTATACATATATGTATATATTAGACATGGCATACATATTTTACCTATATAAACATATACATGGCATGTTTATACATGGTATAAACATACTGTTTATATGTGACGCCATAAATAAATTTAAGTGAATTGGCAGCTTTATGAGGCATATATATAATGAATTTACACAAACAAAGAAGAGATTAGTATCCTGAATATGTAAAAAATTTCAACAAGTCAATAAAAAAAGCCCTAACCAGCTTGGATTAATAGATAGAGCATCAGCCTACAGACTGAAGGGTCCCAGGTTTGATTCAGGTCAAGGGCATGTACCTTGGTTGCAGGCACATCCCCAGTAGGGGGTGTGCAGGAGGCAGCTGATTGATGTTTCTTTCTCTTCAATGTTTCTAACTCTCTATCCCTCTCCCTCTCCATTCCTCTCGGTAAAAAAATCAATAAAATGCATTTTTTTTAAAAGAAAGAAAGACAAGGAGCATGTTATTAAAAATGGATGAAGGATTTGACCAGGAATTCATAAGAGAGGAAAATGTGATGGCTATTTAAGTAGGGAAACTTCATTAATAGTTAGGGGAAATTTAAATTCAAAGAACACAATTTCAAATCCATAAGGTAAAACTTTAAAAGTTAGATAACACTAAGGTAATGAAGGTGTCAGATAATGGACTGTCATATGATAATGAAAAGAGTTATAAATATGTGAACAATTTAGAAATAGCAAATAAAACTGAAGATGCACGTGTACCTCCACAGTTTCACTTCTAAGTATTTACATACCCCCGAGCCTTGTTACTTTAAAGTGTGGTCCTCTATCACCTGAGAGCTCGTTACAAATGCACATCTCAGGTGCACAGGATCACTAAATCAAAAGCTGCAATTTAACGAGATCTCTAGGTAATATATATGCATATTAAAATTTGAGGAGCAGTGTCCTAGATAAAAGCAGTGGTTCTCAAAATTGGATGCGCATTAGGAAAACCTGGGATGTTCGTAAAGTATTCCAATGCGTGAACCCTAATCCAGACAAACTGAATTGCCGACCATATATTATATTCAAATAAATAGTAACTTAGAGAAGCCAGAACAAGGAATCATGGAAGGGAAATGGAAAGTAAGTGTTTAGCTGCAGATAGTATTTCCATTTTTAAGTGAAGTGAGTGGATATTACCTTAAATGTGTGTATTGGTATAATAATGTTGGTATATTTTCTGCTATTTATATTTTTCAAATTTCAAAATAAGTTAGAAATTTAAATAAAACGTGTACTAAAAGGGTCGTTACTTCATGAGGTGTTGTGAACCTGAGAAGGGACAAGATGCTTGAAGGAAGAAACAGTTTTGTAAAGTCAATGCTATATAAGTATTAGCTGTCATTATTAATGAAAATTCTCTTAAGAGAAACTAAAACAAAAAACACACAGGTTAACTTTTTTTCCTCATAAAAATGAAACTTTATATAAATGAACTGAAAGCATTCATCATTTTTTCAGTCTTTCTTTTTTCTCTTTATTTTATAATTACTTGCTTATTGCTTATGCATATGATTTATTCATTCTCTGCTTCTTCCATTCTCTTTTACATTCCTCTCAACCCGTTACAAGTGAGATATGCAGCAATTACACAAGTAAATTATCACATGGTTTTAATTAAGCCTTTCTGTACATCAAACATTAAATATTTTGACCCAACATAATGATTGGTGCTGCCATAACATCGAATTATTTAAAACCAACAATCACACAAAATGAATATAAGCAAAAATACAACAATATCAACATTAATTCATTTTGTTGTTGTTGTTGGCTTCATTTTCAGGAAGGAAACGATGTTTCATGGGTATCACCAGATATAAAACCAACGGATTGAAGCAAAGGCGGCATTAAAAAGATGTACTTTCCCCAACCTATTTGGAAACTGAAAGTTCACATCCTTCAGGAAGGAAGCAGTGCTTTGTTTGGTGGAATACTGTGACAGAAAGAACAGCTATCATTTGGATCAGACTAGCCGTTGGGGATCATTTCAAAAGACTCAGTCAGTCCCAGAGAAATGCTGCATTTCTCCGTGTGCACACATAGGTCTCAGATAAGCCAACTTCTGGTCATAAAAATCGAGTTTTTGTAGCAATGGTGATGCTAACCTTGGTCTCCTGACTACACATCAATACAGTTCTAAATTCTGATTGCTAAACATTTGGTTAGCCTGAATTGCCGTCCAATATTCCCGCCCCTGGCCACCCCGGACGATAGTACGATTTTCCTTCTAAATGTATGGCTGCATTCTCTGTGTGTGCTCTACCTCCACCACTGCACAACCTGGGCATTCTTTAGGCAGAACTAAATGAGTCTTATTATTTACACTTCTCCTCGTCTGCAGGTGCTTTTGAGAGGATGTTATGCCAATGTATAACATTATCATTAAACACATCACCCTTTATTTTGAAGGCAATGATAAAGTTATTGCATTTTTTCAACCCATTCAAAAACAGTATTGAGTTGGTGCTTTTTTTATCATGTGCAAATTATCTAGAAAATGGAATGAGATTAAGAGCCAAAAAAGAGGTTCAAGCTATCTGGATGTAGCAAAACCTGGGGTGACTGAGTTTCTTGTTTGTGTGTGTGTGTGTGTGTGTGTGTGTGTGTGTGTGTGTGTTTAATTTATTGGGGTAACATTGGTTGATAAGATCATATAGGTTTTAAGTGTACATTTCTATGGTGCATGATTTATACATTGCCTTGTGTACCCACCATCCAAAGTTAAATCATTTTCCATCTCCATATATTTGGCCCACTTTACCCTCTACCACCCTGCTCATCCCCTTCCTTCTGGTAACTACCATACTCTTACCCATCTGTGTCTCTGAGCCTCAGCTTTATATCCTACATATGAGTGAAATCATATGGTTCTTAGCTTTTTCTGACTGACTTAATGTGCTTAGCGTAATATTTTCAAATGGAGTTGTTTGCTGAAGAGTGGCACATCATTAGCTGAAAGAATTTTTCAAAATGGATTCCAGAATAAAAAATATTTTGTCAATTTCATCCATCAGAAAGTTGATAAATACATACCATGCACAAGGCAGTGTTCTCCCTTAAAAGGAGGCAGATGTCAACTTCTCATCAATCTCACAGGGAGCCAGGAGGCACGGAAGTCCAAAGAGAATCACAAAGGGAGTCAATTTCCCAGACAAAATAATGGGATATGAATCTAGTTCTGGAAGAGTTGATGAACACTTTAGCCTGGGGTGCTAGGGAAGACTTTTTACCTAGGGGCCTGATATGCCGAATTAACAGCCTGAAGGTAGGGACCCTGGGGTAGCAATTTTTATAAAAGACACCAATTTATTTAATTGTCATTATTTCCTCTTAATAATGTGCAGTGGGCGCTGACTCCTCATCTAGGATTAGGTCTTGCCTCACAAACTATGTCATACATTTTCTATTTGTATTCATCATCTTTATGGAATATTTTTAGAAAAAAAAGAGTTTTTTATTTAACCTTAATTGTCATAGTATTCAGTTATAGAATTTGCTCAAGTATAAAATCTCTATTTTTCTTTTTCATTTTGAATAATTTCTTGCATTAAAAAATTATATCTCTTTAACATCAGCCAATCGATGTCAGACATTAAAAGACTGAGCCACAACAGTCCCCTTTCAGATCCAGGTGGCCTCTCTTCATATAAAGCAAACCGAACACAGCTGGGTGGGAGCTTGGTTTTAAACACCAATAGATGACAGATCTTCCCTGAATTATAGACATAGAGTTTCTTTGCTGAATTATAGACCAAAGATGTATGCAGACTTTGAATAATTATAAAGGTAATGCTTACAAAAATACATTTCATCTTTAAAATATGATACAATCAGCTGTTAAAATTGTGTATACATTTTTTGGGGACACCCTGCATACGACTGCCTGCCTGCTCAGTATCTCTACTTGAGTTCTGACATATACCTCACGCTAATAAGAATTCTTGTTATTCCCACTCAAATGTTCTATGCTACCAGCCTTCCTTATCTTCATTAATGATAATTGGTGCTTCCTACATGCTCAAAGGAGAATCTCTGAAGTCATACTTAGATTCTCCCTTTTTCTCACACTTCACATCCAATGTCAGCAGAACTTTTCCACTTTGTCTTTAGAAACTCCTAACTGCTCTTGCTGTTACCATTCTTGTCCTCTATTATCAATTCTCAACAAAGAAGCCAGAGTAACCTCATTAAAATAAAGCAGACCCATTGCTATTCTACTCAAAGCATTCCACTAGTTTTTCCATCCCTTGTGTACCGCATTGTGTTGTTATCACAATGCGGATGCCAAAGGCAAATCCTGTGAGAGCTCAGAAAGAAATGTGAAGGGCTAGACAGAAAGCTTCTAGTATCTTCTAGAATACATATGTCTTTATGAATGGATGTTCTCAGAAATATGAGCATTAAGAGTGCTTCTGATGAGGTGTAATATGGGAATGAGAAATATGCTATTGGAAATTGGAGAAAAAGCTATCCTTGTTATAAAATGATCAAGAACATGGATGGATTGAGACCTATTATTTTGTGAAAGGTAGAACTTCTAGGCTATGACGTGGGGTACTTGCAAAGAAGGTTTCAAAGCAAAGAGTTGAAGGTGCATCTAGGTTCTCTTTATGACTTATAGTAAAACACAAGAGGAGAGAGATGAAATGCAGAAGGAATTGTTAAGCAAAAAGGAACTAGAACTTAAAGATTTGAAAAATTCTCAGCCTCTCTATATTGTCAAAATGAGAAATAACACCAGGGATGGGACTGGATCGTCAGTCCCTAAATCCATTTCCTATGCATTTAATCAGCCATCTCAGCAGAAGACAGGATGAAGCAATAGAGCCATTCAGCTACAAATTTGCCTTACCTTTCAAGGAAAGGGAACTTATGGCTTCAGAGATTACCATGGCTGCCATTCCCACAACAGTCCCAGAGGGAAAGGCTGCTTCCAACCCATTTCAGAGGATAAGGCCACATCCTGGGTCTTAGTGTACCAGGATAACCTTACAAAGAACCATGGTGCAAGGTGTAAGGTCTTCTCAAAGAGCCATGGGAATGGAGCAGAAACCTGGGGCTATAGAGGAGACACTGATTAACCCATCGCATCACTGCATTTCTTTCTTTCTTTTCTTTTTTCCCACAGAGGAAAGGCCATGTGAAGACATAGCAAGAAGGGGGCTGTCTGCAAGTCAGGAAGAGAGACCTCGCCAGAAACCAACCCTGATAACAGTTTGATCTTGGTTTTCCAGCCTGCAGAACTATGACAAAAACAAATGTCTGCTATTTATGTCCTCCAATCTGTGATAGTTCATTATGGTAGCCCTAGAAGACCATCACACCCAGAGAAAAAAGGTAAAGTCATTCCAGTGCTAACATTGGCCTTTCCCTCCTCATCTTATTACTCTTTCAATATCATATATTACTCTGCTCAAGACCCACTAGCTCCTTGATTTCTGGCCTTTCCCTGCCTTAAGAACTATAATTTGCAGTTCCACATGTCTGGACTCTTTCTTCAGATATCTACAAAATGTCTTCCTGTATATCTTTTAAATTTTTAGTTAAATATCATCTTAGGGAAAATATTTTTTGTGATCATTATATTTACAAGTTTTACCATTCCACCTTCCTTGATAAAAATTCCTCCATAGAACTTCTCTGAATTATTTATGCATTTTGTTCTTTGTCCACTCTCACTGAAACAAACGTTCCATTGTAGCATATTTTTATTGATATTTGTCTCTGTGAAATCCCCATTACCTAGAATAGATTCTGTCACGTTGTAGATGCTTAATAAACATTTATTAAATTGATTGGAATGTATTTAAATTAACTTCCCTGAGAGTCAAAGAACAGTTATTTTCATCTTTGTGTAGTGCCTACAGGCTAAGTATAAAGTATTAAATTTTATGTTAAAATAATTTCTATCTTATTAAAAAGAGTCAAAATAAAGCAATACCTCGGATATCAGTCTTCCATGAAAGAATGAACGCTTGATGACATTAAGGAGAATAATTGGTCATCTAAAATCACAACTCTACCACTGCCATAATTTCTGATATGAACATGTTTCTGAAATATGAACATCTTTAAGTAATTTTTGAAAATCATTACTAAGAATCTGACACTTATTTTAGACTGCTTTTTCATGTGTTATATACTTGATAATAAACAGCAATCACATGCCTTGTTGCCAATCTTACCAACAACTGTGAACGTTGCTAGGTGGATTAATTAGTGAGAACAGATGTAATGCAGATCGAAGAGATCTGCTGGCCATCATCCAGTAACTGGCCTCCTAGTACCGTCTCAGTAAAGCACATATTCAAATGTAGACACCATCCTATTTACATTCACGTGTGAGATCACAGGGAAGGCTGCATATGATTTTTGAATATCACTTTCAATGATAATAACACTCTAGCACAATTTTAGAGATAATTGGAATGCTGTGTTGCTAGAGATTTCATTGCAAGATCTTTACAGTTTGCAAACAATATTTACAATTTTTCATGTTTCTTTTTGTAAAAATGCTTAACTACTTGCCTACTGTAATGTGTAATAGGAAGAGAAATGAAATCAATCTGCACCTGGTTTATTTAAATGACAGGTTTTATTCATGTCCTCAGTAATAGGCATTGGAATGCCAAAGAGAAATTAAATGGTTAATGAAAAAATAATAACCATAGAAAATTTTCTCTTGCAGACCTCTCAAGCTCTCATTATCAAAATAAAAATGATTGAAAATAATCCCCAAAGAATATAAAGATTTAAAATTACTAATTTTTTCAGTAATTTTGTGTGCAAAATAACTGCCACTCTCTTACTATAAATTTTTCATTATTATTATTTTTTTAACTCAAAGAAAGATCTAATTCAATCATTTCAATTTTGGATAAGATAATACATAATTATAAATATGTCACAAAAAACCATGTCACAATAAAAAAGTCTTTGTGACCCCATTTGTTCCTTGCTTAATACTTTTAATCAGTTGTTTCTGTTTAGCCAAGGAACTATAGAAAATATGATATTGAGGTTGTAAAGAAAATACTTTATGAAATATTCACAAAGTTAACACCTGAGGATAAACATCATCAGAATGAAAAAATAATCTTAGCTGAAACCAGTTTGGCTCAGAGGATAGAGCGTCATCCTGGGGACTGAAAGGTCCTGAGTTCGACTCCGGTAAGGGCATGTACCTTGATTGAGGGCACATCCCCAGTAGGGGGTGTGCAAGAGGCAGCTGATCAATGATTCTCATTGATGTTTCTAACTCTCTATCCCTCTCCCTGCCTCTCTGTAAAAAATCAATAAAATATATTTTAAAAAAGAAAAAAGTAATCTTAAAATTCTCTCATAGAATCCCCATGATTTGGGGCTTTTATGGTCAAAAAGAAAAGCTCTGTTATAATCAAGATTTTTAATACTGTAATATAAGAAATATCAAACGAGTATGTAGATCTATGCAATGTAAAAAATAAATTAATCACAACTCAAAATCTTTTTTGGAAATGTCCTTCCTCTACCTCCCACAATAAAAATTCCATCAGATATTTTCTCACTTCAACTATAGCTTCCTGTGTCAGAGCCATAAATTGTCTTTAAAATTTGTTTTAATATTAATATCAGTTCATATTTATAGAAAAGTTATTATTTTCCCAGAATTGTAGTAATCAATTTCCACACATTATCTCATTTAATTCCCACAATGACCCAATAAAATATATTCTTAGTATATCTATTTAAAAGGTCTTTTAAAAATGTGTAAAATAATGTGCCCAAATCCTGAGGCAGGTACATATCTCAGCTTGGCTAAGATTTAGATATCTTTTGGCACTAAGCTCTTTGCTTTTATTCACTATTCTAATATTTGAGTATACCACACAAATGTAAGTATCACACAGATTATGTATCTATTTTTTGCAATAAATAGACTATGGGATGTTTTGAAGAGTTACTGAAAAAAACATAAATTTAATTTTGTGTAATTTGTCTAATAAAACTATCAACTTAAAATTTAAACTTTGAACATTTTTAAATTGAGAGATTGGCCCAGAATGCATGTCTTAGTGGTTGAGCATTCATGATCTATAAACTACGACGTTACAGTTCAATTCCCAGTGTGGGGTGTGCAGGATGCAGCCAATCAATGATTCTCTCTCATCATTGATATTTCTCTCTCTCCCTCTCCCTTTTCTGAAATCTGAAAATATATTTTAAAAAATAGAGAGATTGAACATTATCTGTAAGAGGTAAGAAAAATATAAATAAATACATAAAATAACAACAACAAAATGTACTGAACAAAGACTAACCAGAAGTGTATACAACTATAAGTAACAATGAACAAAAATAGAAATAAGAACAATGATACTACATTAAAAATCTATGATTTAATTCCTTGAGAAGAAGAAGTGAAGTTAATAGAAATCTTTCATGTTTAACTGCATACGATGCTTTATGCAATTCTTATGCTATGTTGTAGATTTAGGCCCCAGTTTATGTTTTTTTCTTGTTTGTTTTTTGTGTTTTTTTATATTTACAAAATATAAGATAACAAACCATCTCAACATTTTTAAAATCAACATTTAAACCCAGGAGATCCAACTGAACATTGAAGATATATTGGAGAAAATTAAGTTTCTTCAATAAAGATGGCAAACTGGAAAGCCACATCCAAAAGAGTGAAACTAGATAATTGTTTGTACAAAATTAAAAATGGATCAATGACCTAAATATAAGATCTGAAACAATGCATTACATGGAGGAAAGCATATGCAATAAACCTATGAACTTTGGTCTTAGGGAATAATTTATGAATTTGACTCCAAAAGCAAGGAAAGTAAAAGCAAAAATAAATGAATGGGAACATATCAAACTAAAAAGCCTTTGCATAGCAAAAGAAACTGCTAACAAAAAAGAGGTAGCTAACTATATCGGAGAAGATATTTACCAACAACAGTTGCAACAAGGGATTGATATCCAAAATATATACATAATACATACAACTCAACACCAAACCAACCAACCAATTAAAAAATGGGCCGAGGACCTGAACAGACACTTCTCCCAAGGAGACATACAAATCATCAACAGGTACATGGAAAGGTTCTGAGCCTCACCAGTTGTTCCAGAAACGCAAATCAAAACCACAACAGCATGATTGTTGTACAAACAAGAGAATATACTTCATCTTCCCTGAATCCAAGACAATACTAGTTCTTAACTTCTAAAGGCATTAAAGTGAAAATAAATAGACTCTTTTGCATAATTACTTTCCCCAACTCCCAGTTACAATGTTATGTTAGATGAAAGGAAAGAACAATAGGAGAAGATGAGAGATTTTTCAAAGGGTGGTAAACACCCAAAAAGGATATGTGATTTTTTATTTTCTCCCCAGAGAGTAAATTATCTAAAGCTTTTAAATCAATGCACACCAAATTGTCTCAACGCAAATAAAAAAAACAAAAACCACCACAGCAACATCCATCTATGTGTAGTTTGTTTTCCATACATGGCCATTCGTCACTGGCTAGCAAAACCTAATAAGAATGTTTTTTTTGCCATTTAGCATGATTAGATCCACCGTGATTGAAAAGCCTCCCTTTAAAGATCTCCACCTATTGCTTATTAAACATACACCTCCATGTGAGCTAAAGCAGCAGCAGCAGGGGAACTGACAAGATAAGTGATGGCTACACAGGAAAGAAAAATGGCTGTGCCTCCATCCACTGTGTGTTTCCAGTTTACTGGTGTTGCAGAAGCATGTGGCCCTTTCGGAGAGCTGTGCTTTTCGGAGCTTTTGATTAACCTGGATCGTCATACTTCTCCCATCATCATGACACAAGGCAGTTAAGTAAATAAAGATAATAGGCGGTGGTTTTGTCTCTGGAAATTTATTGCTATGGATATTCAGCCAGTTATCTCATTTGCCTTTCTTTTCAAAGAGTGATTTAAGTGTCACCCCTATGGTGCAACAATAGTAAACTAAGTTGCTATAATCATTCATTCATTCACACAAAATTCCTTGTTCATCTTCTTCTGTTCTCAGGCTCTGTCCTAGGCACTGAGGTTATGAAGATGAATGGAGCATGCTTCCCAAGTCCTTTGCATTGTAATGAATCCAGATGACAAAACATACTCATTAAAGATCCAGAATCTAAAAATTATTTTCTTTATCAAAGGTATTCATAGCAATAAGGAATGAACATAAGTAATTTTTCAGTTAATTGTTCACTGAGTTTATAGGGACATCATTGTTATATACAGCATATAGCTTTCTTTCTGCCAACAGGAAGCTGATATATCTGATTTGGTACTTAGAAGTGTAAGTGTATATAGATACTCAACACTCTGAAAGAACTCCATTTGTACAGATAAAAATATATAACATGACTGCTTAAAGTTTTTTATTCTCTTTGGATCCTAAAACATCTGTAGTTTAGAAAGAATTTCTTTGAGAAGTCAAGGGAAACCTATAATAATAAAAGCATAATATGCTAATTAGACCAGGCATCCTTCCAGATGAAGCCGGGGCTGCAAGGGAAGCCCGGGTCCCGGGTACCAGAGGGAAGCCGGTGCCGGCAGCTGGAGAAAGAAAGGCCTACTCTTCCACGAATTTAGTGCATTGGGCCTCTAGTATAAAATAAAGAAGAAAATGTGGTTCTGTATGAAAATAAATTGAAATCATTTCGGAAAAATAGTAGTAACTGTAAAAAGATTTTACAGAGATTTTATTGTCACTGAACTGGGATGTCTGATCCAAATGAAATTGATTATGAACCATAAGCTGCTTTATGTTAGAGGAAATAACAAATTTTCATTTAGTCAAGCTAGCAATCTGCACTATTAATAGTTACTAATACCCTGGCTTAACTGGCAATGGCAGACAGAGGGGCTGTCTGGGGGAAGGGAGAAGGCTCCTACACTGAGGTTTAGCTTGCCTTTGCATGCTGGGGCTTAAGGGTGACTCTGCTACTTATATTAAATGAAAACAAAAGTGATTTGGAATGATAATATAATGACATTTTCAAAAACAATCGTGTTCCTTCTACACAGAGAATGAGATTAGCAGCATGGCGTGCTTTCCCTTCAAAATATCTAGCATACATGTGAGCCACTCACCTTATAGTTAATTTTGTAATTTTCCAGTCAGGCAATCTAATCACCCTCATGGATAGAACTGGAACCGTATTGAAGCTGAATAAAAATATTGAAATGCAGTAAAAGCTTTTTAATGAGTTTACTGAAGTGGCAATATTGTACAAGACTTGCAAAATGCGTTAACCCTTATTTATGAAGTTATATATTTCTCAAATTTGCCTTTTTTACAAAAGGGGCACTCCTAGGCCTAAATATCAAGAAAAACATCCATGAACATTCTGGTGGTTTTTAGCAAAAGGTGCAGTAGCAGAATATTCCAGTGTAGGTCCTGTGATGCACTGTATGGGAATGCCAGATATGACCCAAAGGAGTCAGCACAAAAGGTAGATTAGCATTGCTCTTAAATCTTTCAGGAAACTGTACCATCCCTGTGAAGAAATACTGAAGGCAAATCCCATTTTAATAATTACTATCTCCAAGGCACTGTGCCATATATTATTTATTTTATAGTAACCTCTAAGAGAATATTATCGCCATTTATAATGAAGGAATTAAAGCTCAGAAAATTTAAGTTTCTTATCTCATTTGGCAGAGCTAGCCAACTTCCGCTTTGACTGGAATACTTCTTTTGTGTAAGTGGTCCCTTCTTGTCATTCAGATCTGAGCTCCAATGTCACCTTCTTGAAGAGGCCTTGCCTGGCCACCTTATTAAATAACACCTGCATCTCTCAGACAAAGTGAAGGACTATCTCATTGATTCCTTTTACTTACTTACAGTTCTTTTTTACTTATGCATATGCATGCATGTATATAAGTATGTATGTGTGTATCTATCTATCTATCTATCCTCTTTCTTCCTTTCTAACCTGCCATTAGAATGTAAGCCTCTGAAAGAACTTTTCAACTTGTTCATTGTTGTTTCTCAGCCTCTGAAAAGTGCCTATACTTAGTAGTTATCAAATTAATATTTGTTGAATAAATGTATGAATGAGTGAGTGAATGAATGAATGAATGTAGCCAAGTTTCAAATCCAGGCTGTTGAATTCAATCCTATATAATAAAAGGGTAATACGCAAATCAACTGAACTGTGGAATGACGGGTTGGTTGCTATGATGTGCAATGACCACCAAGGGACAGATATTCAATGCAGGAGTTGCCCCGTGGTGGTCAGTGTGCTCCCACCGGGCAGTGCCACTCAGCCACAAGCCAGGCTGATGGCTGGCGATCATAGCAGCGGTGGTGGAAGTCGCTCTGCCTCCATGGTAACACTAAGGAGGTTGCACTGTGACTGACATCCCTGAGGGCTCGTAGACTGCTAAAGGGTGCAGGCCATGCTGAGGGGACTCCTGCCCCCGAGTGCACAAATGTCCCACACCAAGCCTCTAGTATTTAATGTTCTTTTACTATATATCATGTAGCCTGCAGATACTCTAAATCTGAAGATTCTGATCAGGGACTTTGTTCCTTGCATTTACAAAGAAAACAATTCTTCAACCCACTATGTTATTGGTAAAATCTGTCTCCACCATCCTTTTCCTACCTTTTTTCAGTATACCTATCAGTTTCTCTTTCCATCTAAGTCAGCCAGTGATCTCTGATAAACTGGATCATAATTAGAGATTGTAAAAGGCTCAACCTATTTCTCTTTCTTGAAGTCTGTCTTCTTTTCCACAATCAGTCACCACTACCCTTATATCCTTAATTTGCTTTTTACACAAATTGGATTTCAAAGTGCATCAATGAGATCAATTCCTTTCAAACACCCTAATTTCCTCACTCACATTATCCTTTACAACATTCATTTGGGAAACTCAGAAAACCCAGTAAAATCAAAGTATTGCCTATATACTTGCTAGCTACTAAGAATTCCAATTCATGACCACAAAACTCACATGAGAACTGAATGTGTGCAATCCAAATTACTTCCCTCGCATCCTTTCATTCCAGAGCTGAACAAATATATAGCTTCTTTCCTCAGATCTCCTGTATGATCCCCCTTCTTTTTCACCCTCCTCCCCAATTACATGCCTCTAGTAGAAAACTTTTATGAGATATCTTCTCTTTTTATACCCAAATCTCTCACTTAATCTGTATATGTCTCTACACTCTGCCTTTTGGACTATTACCATGGATAAAATATTCCTGATTCTATCAGAGGCCAGCCATTTGAATTATACCTGTATTACATCCATTATGGTTCCTAAAAAACTTTCCTTTTCAAATTATTGCTTTTTAAATCATGTATTATATTTTGGAATTATCTTTTATTACCTCTTGTTAAAAAAAATAAAACAAGCTTTTTATTTTGATGTATGCCCATTTGTTTATTTTTTTCTCTGTTTCTCTGGCTCTAGGAGATGAGTCAGAGAAAGTTCTGCTATGTGAGATGACTGAGATTTTACTGCCTACGTTTTCTTCTAGGATTTTTATGGTTTCATGACTTACATTTAAGTCTTTTATCCATTCTGAGTTTACTCCTTTGCATGGCTTAAGCTGGTAGTCTAGCTTTATCTTTTTGACGAGATAATATCTCACACCTGTCAGAATGGCTGTCACCAATAAGTCAACAAACAAGCGCTGGCCAGGATGTGGAGAAAAGGGAACTCTAGTACAATTCTGGTGGGAATGCAGACTGGTGCAGCCACTATGGAAAACAATATGCAGTTTCCTCAAAAAATTAAAAATGCAACTGTCATTTGACCCAGTGATCCCACTTCTGTGAATATATCCTAAAAATTTTGAAACACTAATCAAAAAGGATATATGCACCCCTATATTCATAGCAGCACTATTTATAATAGCTAAGATTTAGAAACAGCCCAAGTGCCCATCAAGTAAATGAATGAATAAAAAATGCTGTGGTAGATCTACACAATGGAATGTTATGTAGCTATAAAAAAAGGATCTCTTACCCTTTGAGAAAGTATAGATAGATCTGGAGACTATTATGCTAAGTGAAATAAGCCAATCAAAGAAAGACGATGATCTCATTTATTAGTGGAAGTTAAAAAGCAAAATGAATTGATCAACAAAATAAGACCCTAGGCATGGAAGGATGGGGCAGACTGACATATTTCTGTGTGTGTATGTGTGTGAGTGTGTGTGTGTGGGAAGGTTGGGGGGTGAGAAGAGATCAACCAAAAAATGTATACATTTATATGCATAGCCAATGGACACAGGCAACAGTGTGGTGAAGGCCTGGGGGTGGGAGTAGGGGCTGGGCAAAGGGGAATAAAGGAGGATAATGAGGGACATCTGTAATATTGTCATATACAATAAGACAATAACATTGAATGGCTGAGCAGGGCAGGAATATGAGGTCTCAGCCATTTCACCTAATGAATAAATCTGTTGGCCATTTTAGTTCTAGAACCATTCTCACCAAGTAAAGCCAAATATTTCTTAGATATTTGCTGCAGTTTGACAGTTTCTTCCATTTAGTCCTGATTACTTTCTCCTTCATTTACAGGTGTTGCTCCCTAATAAATACACCCCCAAATCAGTATCTGCTTCTGGAGAGCCCAACCTATGCAGTCAGTACCTGGTGGGATTTCAGAAGCCAGGCTGCAAAATGGGGTCTGGTCTTAGGAGCTGGATCACAAGCCACAGGGCAGCCATGGCAACTCATCACTCACAAGGGGAAACACAGATGCCACCTGGGACAAAGTGGCTGTCCGACTGAAACTTTCAACTTCGGCAATTTGGTTGAGCATGAGGATATATCGATGGACTGGCATATACTCGCAGGTGATGCCACTGCTGTTATTGAAATGTATGGAGGAAACACTCTATATATGAATAACAGGATTACACAGCTATTGCTGAGCAAGACAGGTGCCTGTAATCATACAGCCTACTACAGCAATCCCTAGCAGCTGTGGCTGTCATGTACTTGAAATCCGGCTATTACAAACTGAGATGTACTATATATGTAAAAATCACAACAGATTAGAATATTCATTACAAAAAATATCCTATCTCATTAATTTTTGCATGCCAATTACATGTAGAAAATACTAATTTAGTTATACAAGGGTGGACAAATGTAGGTTTACAATTGTGAAACAGATTTTATTTTATTTTTTAAGTTAATAAACTCTGTAATAATCAAAACCTGTGTGTCTTTCCGTATAAACAACTATAAATCTACTTAGGATTATTCCTATATTGAATTAAATAAAACATTATAATTATATGTTTGGTTTATTTTGTTTAGTTTCACTTTTTAAAATGTGACTACTAGAGCCCAAACCAGTTTGGCTCAGTGGATAGAGCCTGCGGACTCAAGAGTCCCAGGTTTGATTCCAGTCAAAGGCATATACCTTGGTTATGGGCACATCCCCAGTAAGGGGTTTGCAGGAAGCAGCTGATTGATGTTTCTCTCTCATCAATATTTCTAACTCTCTCTTTCTATATCTTCCTCTCTATAAAAAGTCAATAAAATATTTAAAAAATAAAATAAATGTGACTACTAGATTTTAAAGTATATATGTGCCTTGCATCATACTTCTATTGTACACTACTGCTCTTTAGAAAAAAAAATAAAAACCTGAGAAATAAAAAAAAAAATAGGCAGTTTTAAGCTAAATTTAGAAGCCAGTGGGCCTCTTGGTTTTATACAAAGATACTAGTATTGTCCCTAGGGAGTGGTTGGAGAAAGCTGAGGGTTCAATTCTAGATTTAATAGTCAGATTGTACAAACATGACAGAAGTTTGGACATCAACTAAGGCCAAGGTTAGGATGGAGATGTCTGGGAACATTCCTCTAAAAAACATAACTCCCTAGATTTTTTGAGTTTGTGAGCCTGTGGAAGGACCTATCCGCCTCCCAGAAGTTTGCACCTGCTGCCAGCCCTGTTGGAAGAGAGTTTTAAGTTCTCTCTCAAGGAAATATGTCCCCACTTTAGGATTTGTCCTTCTCTCCTATGGCCCTGGGCCCAAATCTATGATTGAGTCACAGCATAACCCAGGTAGTGATCTGTACCCCAAAAGAGCTACCAGACCCAGCTAATGTGTCCTAAGTAGAGTTGGATAAATGCATGTGGGACTGGATTCCGAACAGCATTATTCAAGAGATCTGCAATATAAGGTCAAATTGGACTTGGAAAGATTTATTGACTTGTGTGTGTCTTCCTAAGGTACAGGATTTAACTAGCAGGGATCCTTCCCCAGAAATGTTGTGAACTCCTTACTAGGATGACTCTGAGAAACTAGGGGAAAGTGACAGCACATACTGAGCAAAGCCGGAAAGCGACAGCACACACTGAACAAAGCCTGAAAGCCAGGATGTCATGGAAGGCACTGGAAGAAGGATATAGGAGGCTCAGGCAAATGCTCACATGCACATGGGCTTGTGCAGCTGGAAGACCAGCAGATGACTACATTCCACACTAAGGCCCTTTCCTAAGGCCATGAGGGAATGTTCTATTGGGATGGCACCAGCATCAGTTAAAGTTTATTGGTGGCTGTCTGGACAGAACTGGAAGAGAAGCATGGTGTAACAAAGCTTTACTCAATACCATCAGTGCAGATAATTGAACTGAAAAACAAAAGAGACTAAGTGGAAGTGCTTAACTACCATTATCCAAGAGGCTTTTATTTTTTATTTATTTATTTTTTGTAATGAATGGATAAATAGCCAAGGAACCCTGAACCGCAGGTGGTGGCGATGGAGATTTTCATAGAACAAGGCATCCTTAGGGAGCAAGTAGATGAGCTGTCAAAGGAAGCATTACTCAACTTGTACCAGTGAAATAACTCAAGGTTAGATGAGCAAGGCATGCGGACAGCCTTACTGAAGAAAAAAAAAAGTTATGATCCTTTGCCCAGTTTCTAAAATGGAGGTAGTTTTCAGCCAGAAGACACATTCACTGAAGATGGGATAGGGTTTCCAGGTGAAAGGCCCTCACTATTGTATGGGAAGTATACATGGTGATGATGCCCCCAGTCCTTCCTCCAAAAGACTGTGGCCATTTATGTGGGGTAAGCAAATGCCTAGGTATTTGACAGCTGTGGCACCCAGGGCCTGGGAGGACACTGATATCCAGAGATGACCATAATTGTCTTCCTGTTAAAGTGAGTGTACATAAGGGTCAGATGATAAACGATAAATGTAGTCATGGTCAATGTCCATATTTATCCACTAATGGTATATCTCCTAATGATCAATTCTCCAGTCCTTGAATGCATAATCAAGAATGGCACTTAGAAGTGTGATGAACATTTTTATTGGATCTTTGACCACTTGGATAATAGCTATTATACTGGGTGAGGTCCCTTGAAAGCCCCAAACCGGTTCCATCCCCTCCCTGGTCATCAGGAATTCAACTTGGAGGGTGGGGGAAGAGGTTAAGGATTATTGCTGCTTTTAAGGATCTAAAGGTTGCAGGGACATTTGTTCTCATAACATCATTATTTAATTCACTAGTCTGAACACTAGAGAAACAAGATGGACCCTGAAAGATAACTGCTAGCTTAACCCAGTAATAGTCCCTTTGCAGCTGCCATGCCAGATGTGGTATATTTGCTAAAGCATTTTCATATGGCCTCAGGAATTTGGTATGGAGCCAATATCCTGGGACATGCATTCGCTTCTATCTCAATCAGAATAGACAGTCAGAAACAGTTCACGTTCACCTGGATTGAACAACAATATTAATTTACAGCTCTGCTCACAGCTATGCTAATTCTTCCACCCTCTGCCATAATACAGTCTGCAAAGATCTGGACCATCTGGACAACTCATAATACTTCAAATTAATCCATTACATCAATGATATTACACTGATTATGCCAGATGAGCAAGAAGTAGCATTCTGGAAGCTTTGGTAGAACACATGCATTCCAGAGGGTGAGAGGTGAAACCTGTGAGGATGAAGGGGCCTGCCATGTCCAAAACCATTTGCAGGGCTCTAAGTAAAGGACACATCATTGCATGTTGCACAAAGTAACATAAAGAAGGAATCATAATGTCCTAGTAAATCTTCTAAAGTTCTAAAACAAAATGTATTCTTCCATAGCTAGAAATGTACTGGTTGGCAAACACAGAAAAAAATTATTAAAACTCAGAACAGAATCGGGCTTTATAGCAGATCCAGGCTAAGATTCAATAGCCCAACACTTGCGTCACACAATATGGTGGACCCTATGGCACTGGAGGGGTAAGTGGTGAGAAGAACACCATAGAGACATTGTGGGAAACTCCAGCAACAATCATAACACAGTCCCCTGGATTTCTGAAGAAATAGCATGCCATTTTCAGAGGGAGAATTGTATACTTCTTGGAAAACATCTCTTGGTGCTGCTTGGCCCTCACAGAGATAAGATCCCTAATTGTTGGATACCACTCGATGTGTGGAAATTACATGATCCTGAGATTGGTCCCTCCGGATACACTAAGACCTAAGGATTATTTCTGGACCTCTCCCAGCAACCATAACAAGATGGAAGTGGTATATGGAGGATGGAGAATGTACAAGCAAACACAAGCAAGATAGCAGATAGCTTATGACCTCACATAACTCAACACTACTATCACAGCACCCCTATCTTCAGCTCACTTCTAGGGCACATGGCAAGGAGATACAACCAATTGGTAGAGGGTTTACAAAAGTGCTGTCTTTGTTTGCAAGTAAAAAATACAGAGCAGCTGAACTACAGGTTTTGTGTACAGGATGCCTTAAAAGAGAGTAGTGAGGAAAAAAAAAACAAAACAAATTACCTTCCTGAGTTGGGACCTCAGGCAGTGCAACCGGTCACCTACTTTGTGTGGAAGTAGAAGTTCCAAATGGCAGTTAAGAGGTGTCCTGTGCAAATGCCCTGGAAGTAAAGGACTGGGATACTACAGACAAAGAGTAATGAGGCAGGGATATACAGATGGACCTATAGGGATGGGCTCAGCATGGGAAGATCTTTGTATCACACATTAGAATCCACTGGAAAATATCCACAAAGGATGAGGTATTAAACAACCAAGCAGATAAAATTATTTGGCCACATAGGTAACATGACTCATGTGTCCTTGGCCACATACGTGCTGGCATAATAGGTACATCAACAAAGCAGCTATGATGCCAAAAATGAATATTACATATGGATCCAAAAGCATCAGCTCCCACGTATCAAGGCTGCTCTAGCTACTATTGCTGCCAACAGCCCAACTTCCCACCATAGACACCAATGCTGAGCCCTGGATATGGCACCATTTCCTGAGGACAAGTTGGCTACATTGTTTCAAATCTGGAAAGACCACGGCTTTGTTTTCAGCAAAAGGCACCCATTCCCCATAGAGGGTTGCTCTTCTTGCCAATAGAGCCTTACCTAGCCCCACTATCAGAGGCTCACAGTATGTTTGAGCCACTGGCATGGAACCCTACTGACCAGGGATCCCTTTCCGTAAAACTTATTTATTTAGTAATTAGGGTGCATGAGTGGATCCATGACCCCAGGACCCACTGGCTGTATCACATACTTCACCCAGACTGCTGACTTTAAGATGCGTTAGAACAGCCTGCGGAAGTGCCAAGTTACAGGCACTCTTCTGCATGACAGAGGTACAGAATACGGACTAAGTCCAAAAACCTTTATATTTGCTGTGGTGCTGGCTGGAAGAATAGATAGGTCCAGGAGTGGAATCATGTGATCCTAATCTAACTCTATGTAGACAGGACAGCTCGCTAGACTATGGGAACGGGTGCCTCTGGTTGAGGCTCAAACATCTCAGTGCCTCCCTCCAGTGTCCACATTTATGCACCATTTCTTACCCCAAGTCATCAAGTCATACACTTTTTTTTTTTTAACAGGATGATGGATAGTGAGTGTATCCATTCTTTTCTGAAGAAAACCAAATTTCCACTCGGTAGGGTATAATCTTTCCCCAATCTTGTGAATGAGGTTATCACAGATTATTCCTAAACTGAGCACTGTTTCTTCCATCATGTCCACAACAACTTTGTATCATTTCTATAGTTCTGTGTAAAAAAAAAAAAAAAAAAAAAAAACAATTGTGATAGGGAATAGAAGTTAGGAGATAACTACATTGTAATTGGTGGATTTTTTTTTGTAAAGAAGATAACTAAATTTGCATTTACATAATAATTCTTTCCGTCAAAAGTTATAAAAAATAAACTTGAGGCATTTATATATAGTTTATCATCCATCTTCTGCATGCTTTTTTCCCCTTCTACTTCTCAGTATCTCAGAAGTGAACCTATAAACTTTAGGACCTATTTCCTAAATTTCAAGAAATGTAGACCTCACACCAGAGTTTTCAGTCAGTATTTTGTTTTTTTCTTTCATATTTCCAGAATTTTTATTTCCTTAGGAAATGTCTGTGCAGCTAAAGTGTTGGGAAAACACTAGCAATGATAGCAGATTTACCACCTGCCCATTTACTGCCTGCAGATTTACGGCCAATGCAGCCTATTTTGCCATCTGGGTCAAAGTCATATTTTCACTGGAAATATTTTGGTAAGTTATCGCTGGCATTTTTTTACATGCAGGTGGTGATTATACAAGTTTTATGGCACTTTCATAACTGTGTGTCTGACTGAAGTGCACAGAAGCTGATCTTTTGTGAATGTCTACAGAAGCGATTTGATGAAATGGAATGCACTCTATTCATTACGTTTACCAGTGTGTGGGGAACTCCTTTAACATAAAATGTAATCTGGAAAAGGACCCAAGTTATCTTTCCGGGCTGTATCCAGTAGTATAGATTATGGTACTA
The DNA here is from genome assembly GCA_963924515.1 of Vespertilio murinus. Lineage (NCBI taxonomy): Eukaryota > Metazoa > Chordata > Mammalia > Chiroptera > Vespertilionidae > Vespertilio > Vespertilio murinus. Next base: position 49,673,942 of record OZ004706.1, read on the forward strand.
AAAAATAAAAATGGACTACTCTGGGACATTGAGGCTAGAGTCATCTGTACAAAGAGATTTTTAGAGTTGGTCTGGGCATCTCTCCAGAAAGGCACCAAAACTAGTTAATTTTGATGCTTTGGCCTTTGCAATTTTCTCATATTTACATTTTTATTATTAAAGAAAATGTTTCAGTCTGGTGTATTTTTTTATAGTTATGTAGATACTTTGTGAAGGAGAGCCTTACAATTATATAGGATCTATTGGAGAAAGGAAAGAGCGCAAGATTTGAAATAAGGAGACCTGGGGGGAAAAGGAAAGTGAAGGGATGAGCAAAAACAAAGAAAAAACAACCCACAGGCATATAAAACAGTATGGTGATTACCAGAAAGAAAGAGGGGTGGAGGGAGGAGGGAGAGGGTCAAGAGTGCATTAATAGTGAGAGAAGGAGACTTTACTTTGGATTGCAAAGACACAATACAACATACAGATGATATATTGTAGAATTGTATCCTGAAACCTATATAACTTTAGTAACTGATGTTACTCCAATAAATACTATATTTTTTTAAAAAAAGAAAGAATGAGACCTGAATTTGATGTAAGTTCTACAACTCCAGAGCCGTAAGTCTTACTTAATCTTCTCTGAACCTCAGTTTGCTCAGTTGTAAGTGGAGGAAGAGAGTGAAAACAAAAACTATAGACTTTTTAAAATGGAATTATAACTTTCATGTACAGATACCAAGTTTTCAAAACAATGAATTTTGATTTTTGCACACTTCTGCCCAATCTTCATCCAAGATATATGATATTTCCATCATCCCAGAAAAATTGGTCATGCCCCTTTAGTCTATCTATTCCTGGCCACCTCCACACATACAATAAATTACTGACTTCTATAGTCATAGACTAGTTCTGCCTTTTCTTGTACTCTATGTAAATAGAATTTTCTAGCTTCTATTGCTCAATCAAAAGTCTTTAAAATTTGTCCATGTAACATGTGTCAGTTATTTGCTTATTTTTATTGCTGAGTAGTATTGCAATATATAAATCTGCAACAATCTGTTTATCCGTCTCCTGTTTAAGGATGTTTGAGTTATTTTAAAATGTGACTTTTATAATTGAGGTTGCTATGAACATTCATGTACAAGCTTTTTGTGCACATATGCTTTTATTTCTCTTGGGTATATGTCTAAGTCTAGGTACCATTTTACGCTCCCCCAGAAATTCTGGTTGTTCTACAACTTTGTGAACACTTGGTATTACAAGTCTTTTTATTTTTCCAGTTTTTATGGGTGTAAAATAGTATCTTATCATTGCTTTAATTTATATTTCCTCAATTATGAATAAGGCTAAACTTCTTTTCGTATGTATACCTCATAAAACTTAAACATATTTTAAATTCCCTTCAGAAAACAGTCTAATTTATGGATCCTTCCCTTATTTTTCCTTTATATTTTATAACTTACCGATGAAACTTTTACAAATAACACATTAAAAATGTATAACAGCCCTAATCAGTTTGGCTCAGTGGATAGAGTGTAGGCCTGGGGACTGAAAGGTCCCAGGTTTGATTTCAGTCAAGGGCATGTACCTTGGTTGTGGGCACATCCCCATTAGGGAGTGTACAGGAAGCAGCTAAATTGGTGTTTCTATCCCTATCCCTTCCTCTTTGTAAAAAAATCAATTTATATATATATATATATATATATATATATATATTTTATAATATAAATTTAAATGAACAAACAAAATAGTAAGTTAGCAGATGTTTAATTCTACTTGCAAGCATTTTAATTCAGAAGATATGGCATAAGGCCTAGAAATATGACTCTGATTAAAAAATAAACCAGCGGATTATGTTACAGGTATTTGACTAATGCTACTAATCTGCTTTTTAGATCATAAAAAAAGGAATATAAAATTAAGAGCATAGAATTTAAAATAAAGAAGACTGGATATCAGATCCTAGTTTCCACTTACTGAGTATGTGATTTTGGGCAAGTTGCATAATCTCTCTATATCTCAGATTCTTCATCTGTAAATTGAGGGTAAGTATAACACTCTATAGAGTTTTAAAAAGCATTAAATGTGATTATGCATGTAAAATCATTACCATTGAGTCAAACTCATAATATATGCTCAATATGCTTTGGAAGGAAGGAGAAAAAAAAAGTGAGAATTTTTTGAAAAACAAACAGTCAAACAAACAAACAAACAAACAAACAAAAACTAAACAATGGGAGGGGGTAAGGACACATATGTAATACCTTAATCAATACAGAAATAAAAAAAATAAACAAATTAGAAATGTAATGTTGGTAATTTGATATATGCATTTACTACTACTTTTTAAACTACTCATAAATATAGATAATATTCTATAAACATGTTTGTTACTTTATTTCATCTTTCTTTCACCTGTATTGTTTTTGCAGACTGACATGTTGTCCCAGGTCTTGGTGTTCCCAATTTCCATAAACTTCTCAGGAGGTGTACTTCTATCAAGCTGTTTACGTAACCAGTACAACATCTCAGCGATGACCTCTGATTTGCTCCTATGTTCTCTGTTTTCATCTGATGTTCTGATCTAAATTTTCTGGTCCTTGTTTCTGGATTCTCAGCTCTCTATTCCATTCCCTTCACACATTCAATGACAATATGCAACCAAGCACGCTCTCTCTTTATTATTTTAAATCTACTTATCTGTATATTTCCATTCCATTAGCACTCTCATGTTGATTTTTTAAATTATTAGCATGAAATTTTCCTTTCATTTCACAACCATGATTGTACCTATAGATTACTTTATTCATTAAATATACTCTCTTCTTTTTAATGAAAACATCTGTTTTATACATTTGAGATTCATTCTGCTTCTGGCTGTGTGTTTTTCTTTTCTTTTTTTCCCCTTTTTGTTTTGTTTTACAAATCAGCTATGGAGTCTGTGAAAATGAAGGAAAACACATCAAAATGGAGGCAGGAAACCATGAAAGGCCACATTTCAGACACTGCCACTCACTGCAGCTTATATAACTAGCAAGGAGAAGGAGATTTCTTCCCGGCCTGCCTCAGCAACAGAAACAGCACTTGCTCATCACTAATAAGAAACCAAAACAACCCCACCAACAGGCTTCTATTCAATATAATCCTCCCCAGCTTCCTCCTGGAACCCAACAAATGCTGAGTTTCCTTTCATCTCTTCAGATTTGCCTATGGATTGGCATGGTTTGCATGTCTCAATCTGCAATCCTTCTGCTATTCCCCCCAAAAACTCACTGATCAGTGAACTGCTGTTTAATTTTTAAGGTTGGCACTTCCTGTTTAAGTGGGTTTTCTTTCCTTTATCTCAATAATCTGTATCAGCATGGCATGAATTTTCTAAAAGGAGATATAAGTAGATTTTATATATTTAAGTCTATATATTTAAGATTATATATAAGTCTATGGAAGTAAAACAGCAAGATCTCCTCCACTTTTCTCTGTGAAAAGAAAGGTGCAATGTTTTGGTTTCAACCACATAATAGAGTTGTCTGTTACTCATTTGTACAAACATACACAGTCCAAAAAGGAAATTATTTTTGAGTTATTAAAATTTCCTTCTTATTGATGAGAGCAGGGTTAGCTATTATCCGACATAACTGTATTTCTACAATATAAGAATAAAATGACTCATACATTAAGGAACCCTAACAATAATAAGAAATAAGCACATCCTTTAAACTAAATGAATATTTGTCAATAGTTAACATTTTATTAATGATGATATTCCATGTTCCTTTAGTAAAGTAAGGTGAAAACAACTATTATAGTTTTGTGTGTTTGTGTGTGTGTGTCTCCCCCCTCCCCCTATAGACCCCCTCTACCCTGCACACACCCCTCCCAGTGCTTCCCAATACTATTGTCTGTGTCCATGGGTTATGCATATATGCATAACGTTCTTTGGTTGATCTCTTCCCACCCACCCACTCACCCACCCCTGCCTTCCCTCTGAGATTCATCAGTCTGTTCTATGCTTCTCTGTCTCTGGGTTCATTTTGTTCATCAGTTTATTTTGTTCATTAGATTCTACATATAAGTGAGATCATGTGATACTTGTCTTTTTATAACTGGCTTATTTTGCTTAGCAAAATACTCTCAGGTCTACCGCTTTTAAACTTATACTTTTGCTCAGAGCGGTTTTCACTTTTGGCATTTCTCCTTTGAGAAGAGATTTAGAAAAACATGAGAATAAAGGTGAAATTCAGATGAATATGACAGCTCAGTAAATATCCAATAATTATATAGAAAATTAAAGAAGTCTTTATTTTCTATTTTATTTATTTAAAAAATGGAACAGAGAGGAAAAAGAACATGTTTTGCTTAAGAAATAAAATGTTTTGCTGCTGAGAAATAGAAGAAATACCAGCTTTGCCTCTGATGAGTGGAATTTTGGTAGGCTGCTGAAAATTCTCACAAGAAAATTGAAAGGTCTACATCTCTCAACAACAGTTATTTTGTCCTGAAAGCCTGTCCAATCAATGGAGAAGCTGAAAGACTGACTATAGATAACATTCTTCAAATTTTTACCATAGGTTTTTTGGCTACAGTTTGTAAGTCAGCGTATTCAGTTTTATGGTAAGTGCCGAGAAAGAGAGAGAGAGAGAGACAGAGAGAGAGAGAGAGAGAGAGAGAGAGAGAGATGGCTAGTGCCAGGACTTGCTGAAGTCCCTTATTTATATAGTAGAGGTCTAGTGCACCAATTCATACATGGGTGGGGTCTGGCAGCCTGGCCCCAATTGGCAGATTAGGGCTGGGTCTGTTGGGAGGAAGAGACTGCAGGAGGTTGGCTGGCTGGCCTGCCCTGATCAGAAAGCATCAGGGCAGGGCTGGTTGGGGGAAGGGGTCATGAGTGATTGGCTGGCCAGCTCCACCCCAAATTGGTGTGGGAAGAGGGGATGAACCGCAGGCTTATGGTGGTGGTAGGGCTGATCAGGGGTGGGGCCAGCCAGGGGGAGGGCCCATGGGTAGTTGGCTGGATACCCCAACCTCCCAATTGGACTGGTTTGCTGGCTGCAGTGGGCATCATAGTGACCAGTCATTCTGGTTGTTATGGCATTCTGACCTCTGGCTTTTTATATATGTAGATTTTTTAAAGACTAATCTTAATAGATTGCCCAGAAAACACAGAAATTAAAAACAAATGGCAACACAGAACTCTTCTCTAAAACAGGTTTCCAGAGTTAACTATCTGAAGAGTAAAACAAGCAACGCACAATTCTCAGTCTTTTGATTTAAAAATTGTTTCCTTCTTAGAACAGAATTGTTATGTAAGTATACCAAGAGATAAAAATGCATTAAAAATATCATAATGTCCTCAAGATTTTTATCTTGCCTAAACTGACCCAGATAAAAATACCAACCCCTTGTCAACTAAAAAAAGAAAAAGAACATGTGAAACCAAATGTAAGGTCATGTCAAAAGTTCAGCTAATAAATATTCAATTTCTGACCATTTCTAGAATAATTCACAATTCCTTTGTATACAGCTAAAGTCTCAGAATCAGAAAAAAAGACAGCAATTACTTTTAAAGCCAAAAGGGTATTCAAATTTTGGAATTATGCCATTATAACACTATCCTATATAATAAAAGACTAATATGCAAATAGACCGAATGGCGGAATAATCAAACAACCAAACAACCAGACATTATGACGTGTGCTGACCCCAGAGGATGCATGCAGAGCATGGCAGGCATTGGCTGTGGTGGGTAGTGGAGCAGGTGAGTGGGGATACCAGACCAAGGTGAGGGGTTGTTTTCATTGAGTCTAGCCTCTGGTAGGTACTGGAAATTCTTTACTCCCGTGAGCCACAGTCCTGCCCAGTGCTCACACCTGCTGCCAGTGCTAGCCCTGCTTGCACCCACTGCCATTTCTGGAACTGCCCCTTGCACCTGCTGCCAGCACCTGGTGCCAGCCCTGATTGCTCAGCAACATTAGCAGGTGCAAGCGGCAGCTGCTGGTCCAATCGTCCTTCAGGGCTTCTCTACCTCTCTCTGCTCCTGAGGGGCAATCGGGGCAAGCCACTGCCTCTCTCACCCACTGCTAGGGACAGCCCTGCACACCTGCAGCAGGTGCCAGAGCTAGCACTTACACCCGCTGCTGGTGCCTTGTTCCAGTCTTGATTGCTCAGCACTGTCAGCACATGTGAGCAGTGGCTCTAGGCCTTGATCCCCCTGAGGGCTTCTCCACATCCCCCTGCTCCTGAGGGGTGATGGGGGCAGCAGCTGCCACTCACACCAGCTGCCACTCACACCAGCTGCCACTCACACAGCAGCTGCCACTCACACCTGGCCCCAATTGCTCCATGCCATCAGTGGGCGTGAACAGAGCTGGCGCTGTCAGTGTGTGGGAGTGGTGGTGGCGGGAGAGGGGCTGCCAGCAGACAGGGGTCCAGGGACATGGCAGGAGGGGCCAGGTGGGGGCATGAAGGATGGGCTGAGACCTGCCCCTGTGCCCACCATAGCCTCGCAGCCCACAGTTCCATTCAGGGTGGACAAATGCATGCACTGGGCCCCTAGTGTACTATTAGAAAGATATGGGCTAAGTATTTTAGGGTAATTGAAATGGAATGAATAACTGATTTAATTACTCTGTACTATACTTCTTCAGCTCTCTTACACTCTAACTAGACTGAATTTCAGAGCAAGGTGTATGTATTCATTTGTGTCCAATGTGTTTAATTCATTTCTATGCTTATTGTTAGTACTCAATAAATGTTTAAAAATTTTCTTTAGTCTTTCATTCATTCCAATTTTCACCCCTTTATATGGAAAGCAGAGGTAGGAACAGAAAACAAAGAAAATGATCATATTAAAGAGAAAAGAGCAGTTGTATCTTGGGTTCCTGAGGAGCAACACAGAAACACACCCCGTTGCTGTTACATAGGCTTTTGACCTTTTCTTTTTCTTTCATTACAAAAGACAGATTTCCTTTTCTCTCCTTCCCTTTCTTTCTTTTCTTTTATTTTTTTCAAATGCTCACCTACACAATCCGCACAGCTCCCCACAATGCTACTCTGTCTTTTCACTCTTCTAATGAGTATGTCGGTCATGTCTGTGGGATGCAAGTCCACATTGCTTCCTATTTCCCAGTAACCTCGGCCTATTGCCATCGGAGACCAAATTCTTGAGTTTCTAACTTTCTAGCAAAGTACACCTGCTGTCCTCTACTCCACAGGAGCTGCTGTTTGTTCTGATTCTGTGTCATTATTTATTGCCTGCAGTGTGAGCTGTGCTCCCTCAAGGAAAAAAAGGTTTGGCTTATGTTTTCCTCCCAATCAATGCACAATAAATACTACTGACGGCTGAGCGATGAGAGGAGGCTGAAGCCCGAGGGTCAAGGGCCTGCGTATGTGTCTCAGAAGAGAATCCACTCACAGAGAGGGACTAGGGACACACAATCATAGTTGGAAATTGCGTGACATGAGCATAGTTTCACGCTCCTGGCTCATCTCACAGTCCATTGCTATTATCTGAAGTCTGAATCCATATAAGTTTGAAACAAGACTTCAATGTATGTCATGATTAAAAAAAAAGATTCTTGAGTTTGGAGAAAGTTGGATTAGACTATTATGTGAAATCAAACTGAAGTGAATTATAATTAAATTTCCCAAAGTGCCTTTTTTTTGGGGGGGGTCATATTCCTTTTAGTTTCTTTTCTATGGCAAATTAAACTAAAATCGTAATTTCTTTTGAGGTTGAACAGATATTGAATGCAGCCTATCTCCGGCATCACAAAACCTGTAAGTAAGACTCTGCTACATTTCCAGCAATACTCCAAATCTCAAAGCAATAAGCTCCTATCCATGTGATGAGGCAGACAGCTCACTGTTTGCAGAGATAGCACACTCCAATTACTTCAGGCAAGGGGTTCTGATAGATAATCAGAGCTGCTGCTACTGCACGACGTCAGCTCTGGATTCTAAGGTTCCAAACGCTCTTTTGGTCTTTTGACCATTATGTCTGACTCATAATTATGTGCTCATTTCCACCAAAATAGCAACAACCAAGTGTTCTGATTCACATGTTTACATTCTGCTAAATTTCACATGTCAAAATCTTAACTCCTGATGTGAGGACATTGGGAGATGGGGCCTTTGGGAGGTAATTACGTCCCGAGAGTGAATGGGATTAGTGCCCCTATTAGAAGAGGCAAGACAGCTTGTATCCTCTCCCTCCTTCCTACCCTTTCTTTCTCCTTCCACCCCTCTGCATGTGCAAATACAATAAAGGTGGCCACCTATAACCAGAAAGAGAAGTATCACCAGAATCTGACCATGCTAACACCTTGATCTTGAACTTCCAGTTTCCAGAACTGTGAAAAGTAAATGTGTGTTGTTTATAAGCTAACTAGAGGCCTGGTGCATGAAATTTGTGTGTGGGTAGGGTCCCTAGGCCTGGCCTGAGATCAGGGACATCTTCCCTAGCTGCCTGCCCCCACCACAGGTCAACCTCTGTGGGTGGTGTGACTCATGGGGTGGGGGCCTTGCTCTGGTGCCACTTTCATCCCCCATCACCCACCCCTGGTTCCCTGTTCTCCATCAGGCGATCAGAGCCTGCGGGCTCGGGAAAACTGAGAGGTGGTTATAGTGACTGGTCAGTGGTCATTCTACTGTTAGGGTCAATTTGCATATTACCCTTTTACTATATAGGATTAGCCTATGGTATTCTTTTATAGGGGCATAAGCTGACTGACAGATCAGAGTTTCTCTCCTTTCTAGCCGTGCTCTCTCTAACATGCTCTTTTCAAGAAGGGACATCTCAGAATCCCTAAGATTCATAGTCGGTCCACAGTGAAATGTCTAGTTCTACTCTTGACATGCTCCACAATCCTTCCCAAGGTGGGGTGAGGGAGACAGGAAATGTCAGGCACAACCTTTTACTACCCAGATTAACCACATTCCCAGCGTAGTTCCACATGAAGCCTACCCAACATTATCAGATTTCTTTTCTCAAAGGTGATTATCTTTGAGGAATCTTAATTGACTTTCTACTCTACTCTTCTCTAAAGGTCATGAAAAAAATGCTTATACAAATCTCTGCCAATTTGGACTAAATTCAGATTCTCTTTCATAACACTATGGGTCCTCTATAGATCCAGGAACATGACTAGACATCTACTTCAGAGTCTCTAAACATTTCAACATACAAAAAGGGTCTTTGAAAGCATGGTGGAGTATTATCTAACATAGTGTTATCTCTGAATCATGTATTTATTATTTCATTAATTCATATAAAGCAATTTACTGAATATCTAAAGCAGTGTCAGGCACTGCTCTAGACCAAGACTGGGGATTATCTAGCCCTCAGGCAGTATAAGACCTGCGCATTCATTTGGTCTGGCCTTGCTAAGGCATTAGGGATGAGTTAATTAAATGTCTGACCAAATATAGCAGGCTAATATGTAAGCTGATAATTTGGTATGGCCATTGAATGATGTTATGAATATCCAAATGTTCCTTGGCAGAAAAAAAAAAAAAAAGAAAGAAATGTTCCCCACCCCTGCAGTCTGGACCAAGAGTTGAAATCTTTTTCTGGGATTTTGTTTGTTTCAATATCTGTTTAAAGTTTCTTTCTAAAATGTGTTTTCATTAAAAATGTTGAATTGGTTTCATTGTTTCTTTGATTATCCTTGTTGTATACTAGATGTCCTTTGCAGGAAGATTCCTGTGATAGGGCTTCCTGCTGGGGTGGCTAGCCAATGGCTTCCCTCCCTTCTCCCTGCCTTGCCTGCTTCCCTCCCTTTTCCCCACCCAGCCTGCTTCCCTTCCTTCTATCCAGGCCCAGTTTCTTGCTTCTCTGCAGCACTTGGATTCTTTCTAAGTGCCTTCAGTCTCTGCTCTGGCCTGGATATGCAAATTAACTCCCATCTTGGCTGGTTAATTTGCATATTGTCCTTGACTGGGTGGTGGGCGGGGCTTGTGGGCAGGGCAAGGGGTGGTAAATTTGCCTGTTTCTCTTTTATTAGGTAGGATTGCTTAACAGTCCTATGGATCAACACTAAATGTAGCTTAATGGCATGTAAGAGAAGAATGCATATCTCTCTTCCTGTGCTTATTTTCAAGGTCTCCCTCTTACAGATGGAAGGTATGAATTGTCACCTGGGGTCTGTGGGGGAAATGATTATACAGGCACAAGGTAGGCCATTCCCTGTGGCTGAACAGTGTGCAGCACCACGGACAGGGATCTTCTTTCCTTTGGGTTTGTTTCTCTTCCAGCACTCCCACCTCAAGGTTGAAACTGGGCAGTATGTCACGGTGGTAATGTTCTCAACATTTTGAGTACAGCTCCTATGTGAATGTTAGTTGATATTTTCACTGAGGTTAAGGAGTCAGACAAACATAAACTGTGAAGTCATATATTGGAACTTCTTTCATCTGTCAAGAATGTAAGTGGGTGCTGAATTAGATAATAATTTTGAAGACAAAAACATTTCAGGGTTTTTTTTGGTGCTATTTGCAGTATAACAGCTATAGGAAAGACATACTTTTAAATTTAATCTGTATTTTTGAAGTTTTCTTAAATCTATAAATCAATAAAATAGTAAATTCAGCCCTTAAAAAAAAGAAAACCTCTTCTGCAAAGGGCCTGATAGTATATATATATATATATATATATATATATATATATATATATATATATTGCTTTGCAGGATATACAGTCTCTATTCAAACCATTTAATTCTGCTTATTGTAGCACACAAAACATAGCCATAGCAAACGTGTAAGCTAATGGCAATGGCTGTGTTCAATAACACACAGGGCGGGATAATGAATGTTTATGTGGGAAGGTTGGAAATACCTTTCCATTAGGGAGAGTTCTCTAGTTCATCTCACACTGGCATGTCCTTCTCTGAGCCACTGCTCAGCTTAGCTCTTAGTTGTATATCTCATCATTCACTCCATAAGCATCCCCTTAGTATTTACTGTATGCAGGACATCATGTCTTATGGATAAGCATAATTATATAAGCTACATTTTCTGCTGTTAAGAATATCACCCCATACTTGCAGGGGGAAATTGTGTACCATTAGCATCCTCTGAACCTAGGAGCTCTGGAGATATTTTAACCTGTTAATTTAGGAAGCATTTCCCAAGGCTGACTCCACATTTCCCAAAGTAGCCTAAAGCAGGACCACATTACTGGGCAAAGGAAAATGAGGCACACTAATACAGCAGCCTTCTTTGAGTGGGTAGGTCCATATAGAAAGATGTAAACAGAAAACCAGTATTCTGTCTTTTAGGACAGTTTTTTAGCTCAGCCAGCAGTTGCTGTGACAGACACTGAGAATCTTGTGCTCCAAAAGGCGCTCAATTACCATCACGGGGCTAGATTCTACCAGGATCATAAGGCTAATCATATGTGGCTTCTGTCCGGAAGGAGCTTTTGGGAGGAAAGCAGTTACAAATGAAACAGGTTGCTTCACTTCATAAAAGCTCCTTCATCCTGAATTATGCCTGTTAATTATTACAATCATATTTAGATACATGGCCTATTGCTAAACTTAACTATTTAGGGGGAAAGGGGGTTTTAAATACCTCAGCAAGTATTCAATGAGAAGCTGCTTCGAGGCAAACCCTTCTGGGCACGTAGAGTTACAGAATTAAACAAATTAAACAAGTGACTGTTTCTGGCATCAGAGGGCTCATTATTGAGTGGGAGACGCAATCATGGGAATTGACAATTATAGCACATAGTGATAGGTGCTGTTCCACAGTCCTAATGGTTGCTATGGAAGCACAGGGGATTTGAGTGTGGACTGAAGCTGTTAGAGCAGACGTCGGGAGAAATGAGACTTGTGTTGGTCTCTGAGGATGTTAGTAGGGTTTCAAATAAGAGAGGGGATGCTGAGGCAATTTTGGGTTGGAAGGAAAACATTCACAAAGCAATGAGGCAGGGATAAGCGTGCCTCTTGGTGTGGTATCCAGGTGTGTTGGGACAAGTGGGAGCCCTGGTGTGAATGGAGTCGGATGCATCAGCTTGAATGTGTTTATCAAATGGTAAGCGGGAGTCACTCTAGGTTATTCCACAGGAAATAATGGAAGAACAGTAGAGCTTTAGGAACGTTGGGCTGTCGTAATTATGAACGATGGGTTAGAAATGGCAAAGACTGGAGTGAGAGAACACAAGTGTGCATCTTTGTGAGAATCACAAGCCTAGATGAATGTGGTGGAGATAGGAAGGGAGAGGAGGGCATAAGCTGAGAGACAGTTCAAAAGGAAATGACAGGATGCAATGACAGGCTGAATACCAGGCTCGAATGAGAGGGAAGCGGAAAAGACAGTCTGGGAGAATGGTGAAAGCAGTGACAGAATCAACACAGCCCCTCCAAACTGACAAGCGGAGGATCAAAGTGACACACCACTAGAGAGAGGCACATGTCTGAAAGCTCTTCATCAGAGGTACTAAGCTTAAAGGAAAGTTTCCTCTAGGTTTTTCTTGCACTGGAGTGCAAGGATACATGATGCACTTTCAAAAAAAGAAAGGGTCCTCTAAGGCAATAGCCAATGTGACCTCATATGTCAAGCCGAATTAAGGCCCACAGAATAAGTAAGAGTCAGTTCTGATGTCTGTACAGTTCAAAACTGCAAATGGACATTGCATTCTCCTTGTGAAGTTTCATCCAGGTCACCTGCAAACTATAATAAAGCATCAAATAAGAATTCCTGGTAGGCCTTGAATAGTGATAGGGTGAACTAGACTGAGAATACGGAGTTAACAACAAGTCAGTGGGAAGTAGGTCTAACTTTTTAACACCACCCACCATGTAAGCAGAGTGGAGAAAGAACAGCATTAGAAAACCACACAAAGCCAATGCCCAGTTTGGTGAAATGTGATGGCCTCTTTGAAAAAGCAAGTGCTAAGTGCATTGCAATGAGTACCTGGAGAATTTCAATCAGGAAAGACCATCCATCCTCCCTGGAATTGGGTTCCTTCTCTATTTAAATGTTTGGCTTTGTCTGAATGGTTCTCATTGCAAACATGTTAAGAACATACAGGGTTATGAAATAACTGGGAGTCTACATATTTCTGAACCCAAAGTGGAAAGAACCTGTCATTCTTTGGGCTCTGCAGTCACATTTGATACATGGAGATAAAAGCATCATAAAAAAAAGATTCAGAAACATGATACAGAGGGAATAGATTTTCATAACTTAACAATAAAGATAAATTATCTGTTTTCCTTGATGTAGGCGACTGTTTTTTAATATATATATATATGATCAGAAAACGGATTTTGTATTGCTTATTATGTATTCATTCACAATAACATAAGTCAAATACATGTGTTGTTGTTTTTTTATATGTGAATATTATATAAAATTCCATTTCTGAGTCAATAAATAATATTTTATTGGGATAAAATCACATCAATTTATTTAGTGTCTAGGGCTACAATGGTAGAGCTGAGTGGTGGCAGCAGAGACCTGTTACACAAAGAAAAGTTTTTACTATCAACTTTTTTTTTTTAAATTGCCAGCCTCTGACCTAGAGCACTGCAATTTACAAGGCTGTCTGATATGCATCTTTGGTCATGCTAATTAGCATTGGATTTATAGTTGTTCATAGAATTTTCTTACAATCCTTTGTACATCTCTGGTGTCAATTGTTACTTCACTACTTTCATTTCTGATTTTATTTATTTGGGTCCTTTCTCTTTCTTTTGGATTCTGATTTTATTTAGTTTATTTTTAATTGTTTTTTTCTATATTGATTAAGGTATTACATATGTGTCCTTATCACAACTTTTCATGCCCTCACCCCCTATTGTCTATGTCCATTGATTAGGCTCATACGCATGCATATAAGTCCTTTGGTTGATTGCTCTCCTTTACCCCCACCCTCTCCGACCTTCCCTCTGAGGTTTGATGGTCTGATTGATGATTTTCTGTCTCTGGATCTGTTTTTGTTCATCAGCTTATATTGTTCATTATATTCCATAAATGAGTGAGATCATGTGATATTTATGTTTCTCTGACTGGCTTATTTCGTGTTGTTTTTTTTTTACCTGCAAAAAGTATTCCATGCATCTGTCAGTGACAAGGTGTTGGGGATTTTCTTTGTAATAGGAAAATGAAATAGATCTTGTACAATTCTGAGTCAGACCCTATTGTTATCTAAAGGCAAATACCATTAACTTCTATCAATGTTTCCTTCTCAAAAGTTAGAAAGAGGAAATTATACACTGTGAGAGAAAAAACACACACATTCATTTCTCAATGGTTGATCAAGCCTAGAGTTTGTTACAGAGAGAATCTTTCTGGAAGAGGCCAGTGTTTTTATGAGCTGGAGATAATGGAGAGAAAAGCAGAGATGCATGCGAAATAAATGGCAAATGTCATTTGAGTTAGTGGCTCTCACATGCTGGTACTTGGTGTGATTCTCTGTCCTGTCTCTGGCAATATATAAAGCTGGGTCGATCTATTAGTATTTGTCTTGGGTTTATAGCTGCAGTAGAATTGGTGTTTTTAACCAAGTGTACCAAATATACTAATATACTGTTTCCTCTACAGAGTGGGTTGGAAAAAAAAGTGGTTCCAAGTCCCATTCTTAATATGCTTAATTATTCCGACAAATTGTTTTAGAATATTATGTGTATGTCCCTTTAGATCCATACCACTCTCACTGCAATGTAAGTATGGCATTTAAACCAGGACATTTCCAATTAGTCTACATCCTTGCAGATAATTTGCCTTATTCTGCCTACGTTATAGAGCTTTGAGTTCTTTCTGAGATCATAGATTCTTTTAAAATTAATTGCATAAAAATGCCAAGCACAGGGCCTAGCATATGGCAGGCACTTAATAAATAAATGTTTGTTGAGTAAATAAATGAGTTTGCTTCAGTCTTGGATTTTGGCCTATCTTTTTATAATGTTATCCAAATAAACTGGCTTGTGTTGGAGTAAAGCCAGCTCCATGGATATTGGAATTTGCTTCATAAACTTGTCTTGATTCATGATTTAAAAATTTGGATTGAAAGTTAGGAAAAAATATATTTAGATCTTCATTAACTGTTAATTACTTTACTTGTTCTCTTCTGGGCAGGATAAGACCTGAGCATAAGGTCATACAACTTGAGAGTAAATACTGGCTCCCATGATTACTATTACTATAACCAGAGCTTTGTTATCTATGAACTGTTGTTTTCATATTTTAGGCAATAATATTTATCACTTATCTACTGCTGCACAAGAAACACCCAAACTCCCAAACTTAGTAGCTTATTTGTTTTTACTCATATGTTTATAGAACAGCTCGGCAGTTCTGCTGATTGAGGACAGGTTTGGCTGTTCTCAGTGAGGCTTCACTGTGGTCTTTGCCCTGTAGCTAGTCAGTTGCCAGCTAGGGCAATGAAGCTAACTGGGTCATGCATTGTCATGAACATTTCCTCATGGTATGGCAGAAGTTCAAGACAGTCTTCTTTTATTAAAAAAAAATGTTTTTATTGATTTCAGAGAGGAAAGGAGGAGAAAGAGAGAGAGAGAGAGAGAGAGAGAGAGAGAGAGAGAGAGAGAGAGAGAGAGAGAGAGAGAGAGAGACATCAATGACAAGAATCATTGATCAGCCGAAACCAGTTTGGCTCAGTGGATAGAGCTTCAGCCTGCGGACTAAAAGGCCCAGGTTTGATTCCAGTCAAGGGCATGTACCTTGGTTGGTGGCCCATCCCCAGTAGGGGGTGTGCAAGAGGCAGCTGATCAATGATTCTCTCTCATTGATGTTTCTTACTCTCTATCCCTCTCTCTTTCTCTCTGTAAAAAATCAATAAAATATATTTTTAAAAACAATAATTGTTCAGCTGTCTCCTGCACACCCCCTACTGGGGACTGAGCCAACAACCAGGGCTGGTGCCTTAACAGGGAATTGAAACCTGACCTCCTGGTTCATAGGTCTACACTCAACCATTGAGCCACACCAGTTGGGCTACCCTCAGTCTTCTTGAAACCAAAATTAGGAAGTAGCAAAATGTTTCCTCTGCCATATTCTATTGTTCAAAGCAAGTCTCAAGAATAGCTAAAATCCAAGGGTTGGGAAGAAAGATTCTATTTTTAAAGAATATATATTTTATTGATTTAAGAGAGGAAGGGAGAGAGAGAATGAATGATAGAAACATCAATGATGAGAGAGAATTATTGATTGGCTGCCTCCTGCATGCCCCTCACTGGGGATCAAGTCTACAACTGGGCATTTGCTCTGATGGGTAGTCAAATCATAATGTCCTGGCTCAAAGATCAACAGTTACCCACCAGGCCACACCAGCCAGGCTAGAGTCTATATTTTAATGTAAATAATTGTAAACTCACATTGCAAAGGGTTAAGGACAGAGGGGGTAGTAGAGAACTATGATCATTTTTTTTCAGTAAACAAGTTGTTCATAGTACCTGCATATATGCATTTAATAGAGAGTATTATTGTAATTATTAACCTACAACAAGTGCTTTCTTGTTAGCCTTTTCCTTTCACCCACACCTTACTCCTTTTATGTGTGCGATTTCATGATATTAACAAAAAAGTATGATTGCTCAAGTAAAATTTTGTTTATCCCCCCTATCAGGTCTCCAATCTAACTAAGAAGTAATTATAGAACAACCTATAGCCATAAGGTTATAATTGCCTATAATTTTCTTTAATTCTCCAGTTTCTCAATCTTATAATTCACTGTTGAAGTCAAGTGAGTCATTAATGGCAGCATAGTTAAGCAATAGTCATAGATTTAGAATTATGACTGACAATTCATATATATGTAATCTTGTACTAGCTAACAGTTTTATACTTTGGAGTTATAGAGTTACTGTGATGTTTAAATACAAGATAAATATATATATATATATATATATATATATATATATATATATATTTATTTATGTGTACTATATAGTGACCCTGGTATGTCTGTGTGTGTATGTGTGTTTGTATATTGCAATTAATTAATTAATTGATTTCAATGATAAATAAAATAATGAGTCTGGCCTCTTGGATAATTAGCAGACCTGGCAAAAATAGTGTTGTGTGGTGGTTGACTAGGCCCACTCATTTTCTCACACTGACACCAATCCTAATCTCTGACTGTGCATGACAAATCATTGACCTTTGAATTAAAGCCATGTAGACAAAAAACCCCATGAATGTTAAACCTACATGTTCTATTTTTAAAGAAAATCTAGACATGTAATTAGAGTTTATTTTTCTTCGTTTATACTACATTATTTTGTTTGGTTCTGTTGTCCCTGAAGTTCTATTTTCTTATTTTTCTTTATTTTATTTTAATGTTTTAAATCTTTATTGTTGAAAGTATTACATATGTTCCCCATTCCCCCCACTTACCTTTCCCATGCTGCCCCATCCCCTAACCCCAGGCCTTCACCACCCTATTGTCTGTGTCCATGGCTGACGCTATACATTATTACTTTCCACCACACTTCTGAGGAAAGCACATTGGCCAAATCAGACCTGGTGATTAATTCCCTGCAGACACACAGAGCTGGATGTAGCAGCATTGTTAAGAAAGAAAGAAGAGAGGACAGAGGAGGGAAAAGCAGAAACAAAAGTTGTACCTCATTGCATTCAGAAAATTTGAATTTTGTGGAAGTAACACATGTACTTGTATATTAAATAAGGAACTGACTGATCTAGTGTCTTATAAGGTCAAGCAGACTCTTCCTGTCTTTTCCAACCTCCACCAAAACTAATCTACCAGCAAGCAACTCTATGATTAACAAGTCAAACAGGCCTCTGTATATTGCTTTGGAATTGCTTATGAGGAGTGTCTAATAAAAACATTAGAAAATATACCAATTATTATTTATAGAAGTAATTCTTTATATGTCTGATACTCTTCTAGGTGCACTACTTATATTATACTTGTTTCCAACAGCAGTCTTCGAAATAAATATTATTCTATATTTTATCTAGAGGACAGATGCAAAGTTGACAGCTTATAAGAGAAGGACATGGATTCAAATACAGATTTGTCTCATCCAGACTTTATGCTTTTATTGTAAAAAAAATACTTGAACACAGACATTGTGTTTCTCTTCATTGCTTTCACTTGAAATATATTCATTCTTTATTTTTCCCAGAACATTCATCCATGTGCTTGTCCTCTTGTTAGCACTCTCCTTAGTCTCTGTATCTCTCTTTCAATAATGGGATCCAATTGAACCTAGCCCTCTACTTATCCCATAGTAAATAGTTTTATAACCTTATGTTTCCCACATGAAATGTCCTTTTA
Organism: Vespertilio murinus; assembly: GCA_963924515.1. Classification (NCBI taxonomy): domain Eukaryota; kingdom Metazoa; phylum Chordata; class Mammalia; order Chiroptera; family Vespertilionidae; genus Vespertilio; species Vespertilio murinus. The sequence continues at coordinate 49,692,192 of OZ004706.1, forward strand.
ATATTCTTAAACATGGCACTGCAATTTCCCCTCATTGACACAGTCTTAATTAACATCCCTTTAAAACAGTAAAGCAAGATCCATGAAATAGATATTGGGTTAGTGTTAATCATTCACAATTCGGCACTCATATAATTAGAAAACTGCTGAAAGATATAATCTAGTTCTCTCATTTCTTTTCTAGATAAGTCAATAGAAGGAACATTTTTAAGAGTCAGATAAGTTTGGAATCTCCTTGATGTTCTAAATATATTACTTTCAGAGAAAACACACATTAAATAAGACTGACAGGAATTATTTTCCTGTTTTATAATCCTGGATAATATCCCAAGTTTTCACATAATATGACGTACCTTTATTAAAAAAAAACAAACTGAACTTATGTTTTTCAGTTTCAACAGTTTAGTGTGTTTTTTTTTCCATCCAAAACTGTACAGAGTCAAAATATATATTTTTAAAAGTTGTCTGAAAATCATAAGTATATGCATTTGAAAAAATGCTTTCTTTACAAAAAATAAATATGGATGATACAAATAACTCAGAGGTTAGACATCATGGATAAAATATTAATGTTCCATCTATGACAAAGGTGAATTGTATCTTAATTGTTTTTTAATATAACCACGTAAGAAAGCACAAAACTCTATGTACTTTGGGAGCTATGTGTTCTTGGAAATTAATTACAATACTGTGTGATCCCTTTCTTCAGGAAAAAAAAAATCCTTTAGACATATATACAAAACCATTAGAGGGAATTATTATTAATGCTAATAAAGGACTCCTAGTTTTGATGAAAGTAAAATCATTGATATGTAAAGATCTCAGAATCATACTGGAAAGTATTTAGGTAATAACAAAAGGTTATATTTAGCTTACTGATGAGCTAAATGGGAAATATAAATGCATATCGTGAGTTTTTAAAAGTGAGTGTGAAGTGTTTTGTTTCATTCAGAGTAGTCTTGAACTCCAGTCTGTTAAACATCTTCATAAATGATCTGCAGTTAGTTTTTAATGACATTAATTAAATTCTCAGATGAGAGAGGATATCAAGTGATGAGATATCATATAATAGTACAAAAAGCCTAGAAAAAAATGGCATGAAATTAATCAAATGAGATTTAATCTTGAATTGCAAAGGCCAGTATTTGATTAAAAAATAGATCCAATAAAAGTTGAAGTAAAATTAAAAATTGGTTTCAATAAAGAGATTCTAATAGTTAATATAAAGTTGATTTGATATTCTGTAATGGGTTTTGAGAAAATGCAAGCTGTTTTTAAAATAGAAATGAATATGAAAGTCTCAGAGGAATCATCACCTAAAAATACCAGTTGCTGTCTGGACACATTGAGAAAGTTGAAATGTCATGGACAACTTGTGTTATAGCAGAATCTTTATGACAATTAGATACCTTCCTGCAGAAGGAACCCAGGACACCATAAGGAATCTTAGGAGAAAAGGATTGAAAAAGAAGTGCAGCTGGAGGAAAAGGCATCCGATTTGTTAAGACAACTTTCTACAAATTCTTCAAAGGTACCAAACTTTTCTAAAGAAGTAGTGAAAATTAAAATAATGGGGAAAAGTCAAGATAAACAAAAAGTCAAGATAGATAAAAAATCAAGATAGACAAAATTGATAAAGATATTAAATTTTGATTGTGATAAAATAGGCTGTTTCTTCATTAGCAGAGCTGAACACATCACTTGCAAATATTAAAGGGGATTTTATTTTAATGAAGGCATTTAAACTATTCTACATAATAGAGCCCTCATCCTTATTTATGCAAAAAATTTGAGTATATGTTGGGAGAAAACATATTTACATAGGGTTCTTCAAAGTGCTGCTTTTGCAGTAGTTTTTAGAACCTTCATGTTATTATTCTTTGAAGGAGATGCTGAAACTCCGGTTACATAATTACAGCTTTACAAAATAAGTGCTTTCTTTTGAGGTCTTAGTGGTTATTTCTTCTTACTAGTATTAGAATAATGGCAACAGAACATAACTGCAGGTGATGATGTAAAATAGATACCAAACAAGAATGTAATAAGGCTTTTCCATTTTTAGCAAATGTGATTATATGCATTATCTCTAAGAGCGGGTTTTACCTTTTCGGTAAATATAATTCCTGAAGGAGCTCACTTTATGGAAGGACTATAGAAGTGTGCTCTTTTTAAGTTTCTCTTTCATACGTTACTTAAGAGAAGCAGGAAACATTGCACATCGACATCTGTGGATTATGTTCAACTACAGCAAACATGTTTAAAGTTTTACTACCATAAAAATTCCAAAATGTTCAAAAGTACAACATCATTGTTAAACATTGGTATTTTTATATGTTCTGAAGTAATTTTTAAAAATTTTATCTACATAATTAAAAATAACAAAATGATTTTTATTAAGTAGATTAACTCTTCAATGGGGTCCATTCAAAAGACTGAATTCCTTTTCATTGACAGTAATAGGCTTCTGTGGCTTTTCAGATATGAAAGAAAAGGCTTTAACTATTCTGGTTTGCCACTGTTCTGTTGAAAAATTAGTGATCTGATATGCCTAATTTAATTTTTACTTTAAACATCTAGACCTCACTCTACTAAAAACAGGATATGATACTCACAATAATCACCACCTAAAAAATTCCAGTGTATGATTGACCACATTGGCTACTTGGAACGAGATACAATCGTTTGTGCTGCACTAAAACCTGTCCAGTGACTTATGTGTCAATTGGGCTAAATCCTAGTGGCCAGATATTTGGTAAAATATTGTTCTGTATATTTCTATTAGGCTGTTCTGGATTGGGATTAACATTTAATCTGGCGGACTTTGAATAAAGCAGTTTGCTCTCTACAATGTGGATGAATCTCCCCCAAACAGCTGAAGGTCTGAATGCAATAAAAGATTGACCACCCGCAGCAAGAGGGATTCTGTCAGCAGAGGGCCTTTAGACTTGAACTACAACATAAACGTTCTCCTAGGTCTCCGGCTTGCTGGTCTACTTACCCTGCAGATTTGGGATTTTCAATTCCTTAAAATAAATGAGCCAATTCCTTAACATTAATCTCTTTTTCTATAGTACAGTTGACCCTTTTTTAAAAAAATATATATTTTATTGACTTTACACAGAGAGGAATTGAGAGGGATAGAGAGTTGGAAACATTGATGAGAGAGAACCATCAACCAGCTGCCTCTTGCACATCCCACACTGGGGATGTGCCCGCAACCAAGGTACATGCCCTTGACTGGAATCGAACCCGGGACCTTTCAGTCCGCAGGCCGACGCTCTATGCACTGAGCCAAACCGGTCTCGGCGTACAGTTGACTCTTCAACAATGTGAGGGAGTAGTTAGGGGTGCTGACCACCCATACAGTTGGAAATCCATGTATAATTTAAATCAGCCCTCTAATCATACTTGGAAAATTCCCAGATGAGCAAACCCACATAGTTCAAACTGCATGTTCAAGAGTCAACTGTACATACATTCTATTAATTCTGCTTCTCTGAGGAACCTTTGATAATGCAAACAAAATGCATGACCATCAGGTACCCACTCAACAGAAGGAATGGAGGTTACATGAGAAATCATTGGCAGAGAGTATTATACAAAATATTAATGTTATTTCAGTTTCTATATAAAAATATAAATTACAAATATACATTTCAATTTAAACCCTTATTTTGAGGGTGAAAAATGAGACCCTTATGGGAGAAAGGGTATGACCACTTTCTATAAGTCCAGTATTCAAGAATTAGCTTTTTAAAAGATATATCCAACATGGTGTCAAAGCCCAGATTTGAGAGACTGAGACAGATAAGCACTTATTTGTATCTGGCGTTAATGATCCCTCTATTTGCTCTATTTCACAGATACATTTGTACATACTTTTTTACCCTCTGGATAATATATTTTTATGTGATTCAGTATAATGTGGTAGTTATTAGCACCCATTCTGGACCCCACAAAGATGATGTGAGGTCAGGTAACCTCTCAAACCACCAGGTTCCTCATTTATAGAATGAGAATACCAATACCTACTCCACAGGGACAATCCTATATAATAAAGAGCTAATATATTAGTTAGACGAACAACAGAACAACCTTCCAGATGAAGGTGGGGCTGTGAGGGCCAAGCCCCTTGCACGGATTTCATGCACCGGGCCTCTTGCATAAAGATAACATTGCAGCGCTTTTAACATAGAACATTGTAGGGTCTAATTCTTCCTTTTAGCCTCCTTAAGGAGTAATGGTGGTTTCTTACATACATTTCAACCCACCGCACACATCACCTAGTTCAGTCTTTTCTGTGTGGTCAACTAGATAATAACTAAAGATAATAGCTACTAATTATTTTGTGTTTATGGTTTATTAAAAAAATAGAATTCTCATAAATTCCTTCAAAGCAGGTACTATTTCCCCCATTTTTTTTTTTGTTGAGGAAGCTAGTGCTCTGAGAGTAGTAGCTGTGAATATCACACACAGCTTCTCAACAGTAGCGTCGGCATTTAATTTGGGTCTAAATCAAAACTGTGCTCACTGTGTTTTGCAGCGTGCTGTCACTATCTATTAGATGATGGGTAATAGGCATTTGTTAGTTCCCAAATCGCATGGGAAGTTGCCATTGATCACAATATTCTGTTCTTTTATTTCCTTTTTATGCGCTTGATGATATGGCTCTGTCTCACTTTGAGAGCTAGAAGTCTGGCTGTTTTGGCTTGTTAGACAGGGTAACAGAGTAAAAAAGAAAGTTATGAAAGCATCTTCCTGTTGATTCTCTTGAAGGAAACAGATACTAACTATTGAGCTTAATTTTTAGATTTATCATGATTGGACAGGATATAAACTTGTCATGGAAAGCATCTATATTTCAATGCCTCTTTCCAGGAGGCTAAAAATAAGTATTATATATGATTTGAATATTCTTACAGACCTCCATGTCTGTGATCTTAACAAAATAAGAAATTTCTCTAAAATGTTTGAAAATGTTCTCCATTATGCCCAACAAATACCATACTGATATAGACTGGGGAGATGTTCCCATGTACATTGTTAAACATGTGTTTCAACTTTTCCTGGAGCATTTTTCTGCATGCATTTTAGGGATAATGGTATTAGAGATTTCATGTAAAAAGAAACCTTGAAAATATTAGTCTAAATATTAGTTCTAGGATAGATGATTTCCTCCACTATGAAACACTTTTCAAATTCCAGGGAACAAAACATTTGATTTCAAAGATGTGCCTTGCAATGCTATCATTAAATTACCATTGCTGTTCCTTAACGCTGGAAACTCTGCTCTAAAGTCCATAGATTGATTTTTGTAACCAATAGATCTGCTACTTGCACATACTGAATTTTGTCACCAAGTTAACTATACAATGCTCCTCTTTGTGAAATAGAAGATTACAGCAATCTCCCAAATCTATGATACCATTGTGGCTTCAAAAAATTAGCTTCCTTAAGCAATGTTTCTCCCTTTTTTATTTTTGTGAAATTATTTTACAATTTTCAGGGTAAGTAAGCACGGCATTGCCTCACGTGTCACATCAGGTACATCCAAATGGCACATGCATGTCAGTGCAGTACCCAGGAGGGAACTCACTTTGATTAAAGAGGACATCCATGCCCACGGAGAGCGGCTGTCATCAGTTCCCCAGCGCCCTCCTCTTTGCAGTGCAGGGGGCGGGGAAGGACTTGTAAGATTGCTTAGAAACACAGGCTCTCTAATCTTTGGAGGGAAATAGACATAGATATGGAAATAGAGCATTCAGAGCATTCAATGGAAAAGCAAACCAATAAAAACAACAAAACTTACAACCTGTTTGGAGAACTTTAAATAAATCCATTTCCAATTAGAGTACAGAAAGTGGGGGTATTGTCTCTAGTGTACTGAAATGGAAGTTATCAGGGTGATCTTAGTGGTCACATGCTGCCGGAAACAAGCCTACTAGGCGAGGATTTGTCAAAGGCCAGTTTTGCATCCTTTATATATTCTTAATGTTAGAAGGGATTTCTCTTAGAGCAAAATTAAAGTCGCATCCTGTTGTTACAAAGGGCAGTGCATAAGGACCAGGACCAGAGGAACAATTGTAATAGTTCTAAAGACCTAAAGGGAAGAAAATAGTGTCATTGGTGAGACCTAAAGCCAACTCCAGAGCCAAGACTTTTGAATATACATTTTAATTCAGCGTTTGAGAAATTTGAAATTGGCCTATTTTTTACACCTCATTGTTTTTCTAATTGAAAAGGCAAGCAAGACACATGAGATGCATTATCTATTAGGGACACAGTCTTTCCATTAACTCAATATTTTAGTGTATCCTTAACATGTCTAATTGACAGGAAACATTAAAATCTGTGGATGTGATAAGCAGCACTTACCGTGCTGGGATACTGAATAGCTCTCTCCCTACATTTGCTTCAGTTTCCCCAGAAAGTCAGGCTATCTTTCTTTTAATTGAACCGGGGATGGAGGGGGGAGAAGATGTCAGACCTCTCCCACTGATGAGTGTCACAACCAATTGCCACTCTTACCAGAGGGAATGAAACTGGGTTAAGGGGACAGGTTCTGTATTTTTAAAAATTACCTGCCATGTATTCTTTCCCCCAAATGTCAGGTGGCGGCCTCTATTAGAGGTATACCATTAATCAAACTAATGAGAACTATGGATGTAACCATCCCTTAAGAAAATCATAATGCCTCAGTGGGGAAAGGAGCAGAACGGAAGAATTTTATGAAGTAGACCTTTCTGCATAAACACTTGTGTTTGAGTCACTGCAGGGTGTGCAAATCAGGGCCTCCTGATCCCTACAACAGTTTAATGTTCTCTAAAGGAGAACACTGTGTGACTGAATCAGAATCAATTTTACTTATGGTTACTAAGAAAAAAAATCGCACTTGCTTTGCTACGATAAGGCATTTCAAAATTATTCTAAATGATCTCAGTCTCTTGGGTGATTCTTCAGGTTTTTGAAGAAGATGTTAAAGAGTGAGGAAGTATTTTTAGGGAAATATGATCTTGTAATCAGTGGTAATGTGGGGGCCGTTCTTGATTTTTTTTACATCTCTAAACTACTCTGAGTTATTCTGCCATACTGTTGAATGAAGACTTGCAAAAATGGCATGCGAATCAGAATTTTATGCCTACAGGCCTGAAAATAAATAAATTAAAAATTCCTCACTAGAAGGAACAGTTCAGCCTAATAGAAACAGCAGCAAAGAGTTGGGAGATGCAAGCAATGGGGAAAAGTCAGAGCTCTTACACGTAGGGACTCGCCTTGGCCATGCCATGGACAGAGACTGTCCTGACCAGCAATACATCATGGTGGGTATCTTTGAATAGGCAGGATTGCCAGAGGTAAAAATCCATATATACTCACGAAACTGTATTTCAATAAGAGGTTGCATTTGCAGACAGAGATCATTTTTTCCTATTTTCCATGTTTTGGAAATGTATCTTTAAAAGTTTACTTAAAATTGACTACGGCTTAAACTAAAGTTGACCAGTCATTCTGAGGACAAGCTAAAGGGAGGTTTTTAGGAAAGTTAAAAATAACATAAATAACTCCTTTCTTTTCAAACCAAGTTGTGGAGTCACTAAATATTTGTGGAAATTATTCTTTTTTAAATATATTTTATTGATATTTTACAGAGTGGAAGGGAGAGAGATAGAGAGCTAGAAATGTTGATGAGAGAGAAACATCGACCAGCTGCCTTTTGCACACCCCCTACTGGAGATGTGCCCGCAACCAATGTACATGCCCTTGATGGGAATCGAACCTGGAACCTTTCAGTCCGCAGACTGATGCTCTACCACTGAGCCAAACCGGTTTCGGCTGGAAATTATTCTTAACACACAGTGACTTACATAATATTAATTGCATAGTATTTAGTTATGACACATTTCCTGTGATAATAATGCCTTTAACCTTATGGCCAGAAAAAGTAGCCTATTTTTTTCTTAATTTTTTCATAATGGATTATAAATTTTATGTCTCTACAAAACAAATTCCATGCTTTAGAAAATAATGTTGTACATATATAAACAGGCAGAAATAATCATCAGTTTATTAAATAGCTAAAATGTAAATTATTACACTTAGGAATCCAGAATGAAGTGTAGGAGAAAGTAAGAGAAAAGATAATGTCTCACCTAAGGAACTCCATAAAGACTTTGTCCTCTAACCCAGAGAACAAAATCTCCCACTTTCTTCACACGTAGCACGATAGGTCAGTACCAAAAAAAGTGATAATGAATAATCATATATATTAAGCCCTTAGTCTGTGCTATGCCCTATTCAAAACACTTAAATGTTGAACTCAACTTTCCCAATAATATTATACATAGCTGATAGTATTATCCCCATTTTTAAACAAATGAGAAACCTGAAGCACAAATAAATTGTTTGACCCAATTCACACAGAAAAAAAAAAAAAAAAAAAAAAAAAAAAGCAGAGTCAGATTCAAACCTCGTACAGATAGTTTGATCCCTGGGCCTTTGCTCTCCTTCTCTTGGTTATGCATCTGGGAGTCAGAAATGTTTCTGTTTTGTTCTTTGTGTTTTGTTTTTGTTTGTTTGTTTGGTTTTTTTCTGTTCTAAAGTTGCCTTACAATTTAGGTAAGTGAAAGGCAAGCATCTCCTGTCAGCTAAACAAAAATGTATTTCATATTGCTTGTCTAATACCAAGCACCAAGAAGTATTATTAGTCACACCTACCTAGAATAACAAGAGGGCTTAACTACTTGTATGTTATTATCTCCATTGGTCCTCAGAGCTTCAAACACACACACACACACACACACACACACACACACACACATATATATTATAGACACGCACACACATGTATACACACACACACACATGCACACACATACACACATGTAAGTTATGGCATTTAAAAGATTGCCAACATGTTTTCTGGAGTATGTTTTCTGTGACAATAAAAGTGAGCAAAGAGTAAAGTTAGTCATTGGCCACTGTCTGCCTTCTTTTCTACCTCATTGCACCCTACAACACAGAGAAACTCAGCAAGTCTATACATATTGCTCATTAGCTGTCCTCTCTTTTCTATACCATCACACACATTTAAAAATCATTATTTTGTTAGACTACACTGTACTTTCAAAAATTGATTAAGTCTTCTTCTTTCCATGTAACTACTTCTCTTCACCAGTATCACCAAGCAAAATCTCTCATCACTCACTACAAAATGTTTGACCCAAATCTACTGCAAATTCTGAATCAATAAAACAAAGGATGGGAATATTTTACTACAACCAGAAATAAGGCCTCTTAAGGCCTCATCACATCTCATCTGGTGTGTGAATGTTGACTCTTTGGACTATTACTGAAGATTTCTTCATTTTAGTGAAAAATAAACTCCTACACAGCCCTATTGGGAATATTCTGGGCCATACCAACCAGAATTCCTACTAAGTGAATCTGTATATATTAGCATCTACATGTTATCTTTCAATCTTCTTTTGGGGGGCAGGATGATGAGAAATTATTCCTAAATACTTGGGCTTTTGGTTTTATAATATTTTTAAAAATATATTTTATTGATTTTTTTTTCTTACAGAGAGGAAGGGAGAGGGATAGAAAGCTAGAAACATCAATGAGAGAGAAACATGGACCAACCGCCTCCTGCACACCCCCAACTGGGGATGTGCCTGCAACCAATGTACACGCCCTTGACCAGAAATGAACCTGGTACCTTTCAGTTCTCAGACCGACCCTCTATCCACAGAGCCAAACCGGTTTCGGCTATAATATTTTTTTCATGTTAATAAATGAACAAAAAGAGCACTGAAGTATGAAATACTTGGCATCGTGTCATACATTCGGATGCTCTAATTAAACTATAGGGCATCTAGAGAATGTAATCTAGATGACTACCTTGGGGTGCCATAATTACCTATAAAGATCCCAACACTAGTTTTGGTAAATGTCCTCATTAAAGTACCCTTACAGGCTCAATCCTGAAGCACTGCAGGTTGAGATTTCCCTGCGAGCAAAGGATATAGCTCAAAATCACTTTTTAATCAGAGTCTAGGAGAGGGTAGTCTCATGGACTATATAACATCAGGCCACCAGTATTTATCTACCCACCCCTGATGGTTTCAAGCTTAGTGTGTTTCCTGTGAGCCCCTCAAAGTGCTGAGCTGGACTATTTGAGGAGAGAAGAGAGTTTTCCTAACAAATAGCTTTGGCTATCTACATGACAGCAAAGGAATATTTTGGCAGGAAACTACAGAACACAGCAGGAGACGGAGGTTTGAACAAAATGTTTTTATGCACTGTGTTACCAGGGGAATTGGTTTACATGTTGACACTACCGCCCACACAGAAGCCCCAGGTTATTTCCTGACCAAATTAGTTTTCCCTCCTATTTTACAAATGCATCCTAAATCTATTTTTACATAGTTTAATAAACGGTTTTGATAGCTTATGTTGAACTAAGATTTTTAAGCACTTCCAGCAAGAGGTAAATTTCTTTTAAATAGTTTCTTTCAAATTAGTATTTTGCTGCATATATATATATATATATATATATATATATAGCCTACTCTTTGTGTCAGGAAATGCAAAACCCTGCAATGCCTACATTTCTCATTTCGCTCAATACAGTTTTATAGCTCCAACTCTGAGCAAGGGGCTTTGCTTGATCACAATATGTTAATAGTGTTTAGTAAAAGAAGTAAGGTTTGTATGCACATTTTAACACCAGGTAGATGGGAGAGATGCAGGTACAGTCATATGAGACTTGGAGATTACATCTGATGAAAACAATCAACTAGAAGTAATTTTTTTCTTTCTCTTATTTGGAGTCTTTGCATGAGAGTCTCTACCACTCCCTATTGTTTATTCTATTCACTCCACTCACTTTGCTACCTACCTGGCCCTTTTAGGCACTTGAATTTGTGACTTCTATAGACAATGGGTCATTGTTGATTGTATTGTAACGGGGTGGGGGGTGGGAGGGGTGGAGAGTTGTACAGGTATTTTCAGGGCTATAATACATCTTCAATTTTCAGATTTGATTAGAAGAAGGACAATAAATAAAACAGAAGTTTTCAGTTCCATAAATGAGAGGCAAAACCAGGTGTCACATTAATGCATAAATGGCCAGAAAAGAATTGGTATAAAAGTTATTCCAGAAGTATGATCAAGAGGATTTTGATAACTGATTAGAGTAAAAAAGAGAAGAAAAAAAGATTAGTGTTACTGAAGAATGACTGGTGTGCTTAATAGAAATGGGATAAACCAGTATATGACTAAAGATCACAGATATCTCAATTTGGAACACGGTAGTGAATTTGGATTTTTAAATTTAAGGAAATCTCCGATTCTCATGAATCATGGAAAAAAGCAATGCTGACCTTCAGAAATATTTGCAGATGCTAATCAATGACAATAACTGAGACAATGATGGGATTATATCTATTCATGACATCTCAGAGCTTGGCTTCATTTTTATTGAATTAAATTACAGATAATATGTATACATTTTTATCAATCTTTAGAGTGCGGTCACATTTTCACAGACCCTACTCATAATTTTTGAACAATTAAAATATAATTTGTTATTTTCAAATCTACATCATACTGGATTCTCAGATACAACCCTGCTCTTGTTAATTATCCCATGTGAAGTATAGGAGTTTAATGTGACTTTGCTGAATGATGATTACAAGAATTCTGAGCTATGTTTAGAAGTCCATTAAAAGATACATGTTAAAATTTTCAGAGACAATTGTGTAGTGTATAATGACATAGAATGCCACCAAATTGTATCTTTGTCTTGAGATTTCCATGAGCATATTAGGGATTTGATTCATTCAAAGAGGCTAAAAAGAGGCAGAAATGAGAAGCTCCTGATAGAGAAAATTAAGGGCTAATGAGAAAGTCATATCTTGATTCTCTTTGGTTCATTCTTCTGTGACTCTGAATTTACAGGGTTTCTATTCACAACAGCCAGATCCAGAAAGGTTAAAGAGAGAGAAGAAGAAAGTAGAAGAATAAAGAAGCTTTCTGTTATCATAACCCAATTTTTTAAAACAAAAAGTGTAGAAACTTGTCTATGTTTCTTTTTTTTTGGGGGGGGGGCATTTCATTTATGAAGCAGTGCCCTTTTGGTTGTTAGCATTGCTGAAATCAATGTAAGTGTGTTAATTCAGAGCAAAATGGAGTGGTCATGAAATGTGTAAAATTAATTACTAAATAAGACAAGACTTGTGGTTTTCAGACCTCAGTTCAAAAGGCAGAGTAATTGCCTGTTGATATTGCTAATTCCACATTGTTATCCATTGAGAATTTGATTTTTACTGTAAATTCTTTCTTTGAATAGTTAATCTAATATTATGTATCTTCACCTTTAGATGTTTTGTCCATTCTGATTGGCCCTAATCCTTGTCAACCTGGAAAACTCTTATCCACTCATTAAAACCCATTACAAGCCCTGTATTTTCTTTAAAAAAATATCCATAATTCTTCCTTTAAAATTTATTGGGTAGCTCTTATATGCCTCTATTTGATATATTTCTACTTAACAACCTGACTAGAATTTACTTCTTTTGTGAGCTGTGTGAATTTTCATATTTCAGGCCCAAGGTATAATTATCTCTATGTTCCTAGTATAGTACTAGGATATAGTAGGTTCTCAATAAATTCATTTTGAGCAAATGAATAAATAAATAAAAGTATATTTTATGTACTCCCAATATCTAATATAACCTCTGGTATTTAAAAAAGATTGAATGAAAATAGATCAATATCAATACCATATATCAGTTGCTTAGTCAGAAATTAATGAGAACCAAAAAGTTGTAACAGCCCATGTCCCTTGAAGCAAAGACCCAAGCAATTTTGGGATATTACTACAGAATAAGGTCAGTTATATAAGTCTTTTGAGTTTACCCTTTTCTTGACCTATGAGTTTTGATGCTTGAATTTAAGCTCTTCCACACTTCTTATCGTTAAATACTCTCCAGTGAATATCACATTTAGGCATGTAGAGGTTCTATAAATCACTTTCATTGCCCAAAGTCCCTTTCTAAAAATGTAACTCTGTTGTATATTTCCCCATATGCAATCTATCAGGTCAAACTGCAACCCATTTTGTTTTCTTTCAATAAACTCAAATCCCTGACCTGCCAAGTTCCTTGTAAGAAAACATGGCAATTAGAAGGCAAAACCACTTTTATTCAATCGATATGTATTTGCTGATAAAAAAACATTTGTAGAATCTCTGGTTTTCCCTGATGGACTTTGGAGAAATTTCATTTTTTCCACTAGTGAGGTTATTTAGAAGATCCTTAATAATATATGTTTTCTTTTAAAATAGAATAAATGAATCTGGGTACTCCCTCATTCCTAGGAGAAAAGCAGCTGATTTATGAAGCAGAAATAGCCAACCCAATTCTGGAGGAAGCTGCCAAAGTCATTTATCCTCTTGGAGAAATATAGAAAGTCCTTTAGAAGATATGCATATTGACATTTAGAAGATGTTGAAAAATAACTTTAAAATGTTTAATATTGAGACTTAGAATGTATCAAGGATAATGTTTATTTTTTTGAATATGCTTAATCATCCTTATGGTTTAATATCCATAGCTTGGAAGTATGTATTTTAATAAAATCTTAAAATTGATAATGCTCTATTAAATTTACAGTAAACTTTTCTTCAAGGTATTCAGAGTATTTGGAGGACACAGGTAATATTTGTTACCATAAAAAATCATTTTAATAGATTATTAGGATGGTGATAAGGTGAGTTAATTCTATTAAGAAATGGTTGGATTCACAAAAATACATTCAAAGTGTCTCATATTGGAAATTTTATTCTTAAAGATATGATTATGGGTCATGATTCCAGAAAGCAAACATCAGTGCATTGTAGTCTCCAGCTATACTTTGTAACCCTTCCACTTACTCCCAAAGACGCCTTTTTACAATGCTATGTCTTGACATGCTGCATTTGCTGTACTTGCTATACTTCCTATGCCCACCCTTGAAAGCCCCTCAGGCTAAGAGTAAGGATGGGGTAGAAAAAGGCCGATATTTACAAAGTATTCCCCTTCATGGTAGTGAAATCAAAATAATGAGTAAAAAATAGTGCCTATTTTCAAGGAGGAATTGGTCTAGTATAAAGATAGTAATCTACCCAATTAAGTGCCCTACCATGTAATATATATGTGAAGACACATTTACCTAATAAAAGAGTAACATGCCAATTGACTGTGCCTTTGTGATGCCCACTAGCCAATCTGGAATGAATATGCAAATGAGCCCAACAAAGATGGTGGACTAATTTGCATACACAGACACCTTGTGGCCAAGGGCAGGGTGGGATGCTTGCATTGTCACCATGGTGATAAAGCAGGCATTCTGCACCACCCCAGCCACTCTGGGCCTCTGGGCGCTGTGGGAAAGCATAAAGGTGGCTCTGGGCTGGATCAGAAAGGTGGCTCCCTCGTGCCAGCAGCCAGGGAAAGGAAGGCCCATTCTTGTATGAATCTTCATGCATCGGGCTTCTAGTTGGTTCATAAATAGTCATTTATACAGTATTGAGTGATCTCTTATAAGGAAGCACATGGCTCTAGCTGGAATTGTTGTGTCATTAACAAACATGTATTCTCTGCCGTGTGCCAGATACAGTGCTTAGCAAGATTTAGTTTATTGCTTAAAATAACTCACAGTCTAAAAGATGTCATATTATGGAAGCAGATAGGTTATGCACCTAACCATTTTTGGCTAAAGCAGGGGACTATAAAGAAAGGTTTCACAGTGGAAATGAAGCAATAGTGAAATAAATAGAATTCCAGACTTATTGCAAATATCATCCATCTATCCATCTTTTTACTCTTTTGTTCATTTTCATAATTATTATCTATGAGCCAGCTTTGGGGTCAATAGAGTTTGGTTTCCATTGTTATTTCTGTATCTAAGATTTAGTCACTTCCTCTGGAAATTGGAAGAGCGAATGAGAGAGTACAGGCAAGGCTTGTAAACAGGAAAGAGTAATGTTAATGGTGGTGGTTCATGATTCTTTACCTCCAACTTCTGGGTGATTATAAGACTCCAATACTGTTTTTGAAAACAACAAAGAATCCATTGTTGTGAAAAGAACATGGGCATTTAAAATTACCTTATTTTAGAATTTTTAAAATACAGGGTTGAAATTGTGGTTCCAAAACCCTTTCCCTTTGTCATTTATATTGTTTTAAGCAACAATTTTCTCACCTGAAAATTATTCTTGCCCATAAAACTTCTTGGTTTTGTGAGAGGATACATATACTTTATGAAGTTTTAAGCTTTGTAGACATATGTGGTGCTGTTATTTATCTTTTGGCTATGATACATTAATTATATCCAGCTTAGTTTCAACAAAATATTCTTTTCCCTTTATCTCAAATCTTCTATAAGATCCATGCTTTCCTATAATCTCTAGAGAATCTAACTAATGGGATGATTTTTCTTAAAGGCTTGCTGTAGTAAATCTTTCTTCTTTTTTTCCCCTTGAAAAACTAAACATTCTTACAGAACTTCCTTTCCCTCAGAATATTCTCTAGGGCATTGACTTTGGCAGGCTTCACTTTTCCTTTCAGCTCTCTAACACCACGTGTTGTAATTTGGCTTTCACTTTCTTCTATCCCAATTTCCATTTTTCTAAACATATTTTCCCCAGTGTTCTGCTGAAGTGGTGATCATCAGTGGTCAGTCTGCAGCAGCACAAACATATTTTTGATTAGTTGATCCTTCAGGTCAACAGCCTAGAGAGCTACTATTCAGATGTTCTTCTCACATGCTTATCCAGAGCTCCCAATGAAGAATGCTCTTCTTATTTTTATTCTTTTTAAGCATTCTTTTCTAAAACTCAGGACTCCACTGCTCACAATGAAGTTTCCAGTAAGTCTCGCTGGTAAATTTTAAAAGCCACGATGGCTTTTGAATTAGCTAAAACAAATGCCTGCAGAGCAAGGCATTTGTGTAACCAACTCTGAATTCATCATGGAACACCTGAGCTTCATGGGTTTTAATGGGAAATGATTACAGTGGAACTTTGCTAATTCATGTTAGTGGTGGAGAGTCCTCTTTTAAATTGCTGCGTTTCTCTGTGATGATTGGAGAAAAGTAAAGAGAATCGAAAGGAACTTTGGTGATATTTCCCTCCTGTTTCAGACTGCCTGCATATTCACAAGGGACATTCAAATCACAGCCTCCTTATGGAAAACAAATGAACAAACAAAAACACCTTTAAATCCTAATTAGTAAACACCTTATGGCTAGCCCAGCAGATGTATATAGAGGACAAGTTATACATATCACAAATATACTTGCATGGTAGTAAGAAAGGCTGAAATGACATAATTTTATTTCCCTACTCTAAATAAATGTGACATTTCACTGGAAATCAGGTCTCTATTATTAACATTGTTATTTCTTATCACCTCTACTACTATTTCCCAAGCCATTGTCTTCTCGAGTTTAATTTTCACATCTCCTCGAAGTTCTCCCTGCCCTGGCCTTATTCCCTATCAATGCGTTTTAAACTAAACCAGCCACAGAAAATGCTGTTCAAGTGTTAAGTGGGCTATCACTTGGTCAAACACCTCCCAACTCACCCAGAATACAATCAAAGAACTTGGGATGGCCTCCAAGGCATTACATGATTACTTGACACCTTTTTGCCCCATTAGGTGATCAAGTTTATTATTTTTTTTTATTATTCTGGGCCTTTCTGCTGTTTCTAGAATATTCCAAGTATCATCCTATCTCAGAGCCTGTGAACTTGCTATTGTTTCAGCCTAGTATGCTAGCCTTTTCCTTAAAAGCTGCATGCCTTCCTCTCTCACCTCCTCAGTGCTTTACATAGATGCTTCCTTCTCAGTTACTTGTCCTATGATCACTCTATTAAAAATATAGCCTATTCTTCTCCTTTCCGGCTTTATGGTTAACCATATTACTTACTAGAATATAATTCAGGGGTCAGTAGACATTTTCTGTTAAAAGAGATAGCCAGGTCATACTGTCATTTCTGCAATCAGTCTGTACTAACACAAAAGTAGGTAAATGAAAGGGCATGACTGTTTTCTAACAAAACTTTATTTATAAAATCAGGAAGTAGAACAGATTTATCCCACAGGGCCTAATTAGCTAACCTTTGATAAAACATATTATATATTTTACTTGTTGTATCTATGACCTGTTTCTTGCCACATTTTGGATGTATATGGGAACTAAAAGAGCCACATGCTAACCTGATGAGCTCAGGGAAGGCCTGCATGGCAGTCTTACAAACTCAGAGACCTAAAGTAAACACAAAGGATGGTTTGAAAATTAAATATCTTACTACCAACAGGTTATAGTGGGCAGTCATTTTCTAGGCCAATATTTTCCCAGACAAGGATCAACTTTGACCTTTACTGAACCCATTTGCCTTCCAGCCTCTAAGATAACCTATCTGTGAGATGTCTGAGTAACTTGTAGCTTCCTCTTTACCCCAGGCCCCTGAGGGCACAACAAATGGCCCTGAGACATTCCCTCATTGTTATTGTTATCAAGTTAATTGTCAACTGTTAATTGCCTTGGAGTGTCCTGTATCCTTCTCTGTAAAAGAAGCTCATGTCCATCATTTCACCTTTTACCCTATCCCAGAGGTTTCCCACAGGCTTGCTTTCTCCCGCCTCCTTACTCCATCACCAATGAATTTCATGTAACCCACCTATGTCCCTCCTTTGATTGCAATGTATAAATACAGAAAAGTAACCATCCATTCTCCAGAGCATTATCTCAATCCTTTGAGGTTCTGCTTCCAGGCAATTGTCCACAGTTTGGCTCAAATAAACACACAAAAATTCTTTAAAGGTTTCAATGTTGTTGTTTTTTTTCCTTAACATATACTTCATGAGGGCAAAAGTTTAGTTCATTTCTCTACCACCATGGCCACAACAGTACCTAGAACAAAGGTGCCACTCAATAAATTAACTGTTCAACAGAAGTTTTCTATTTGTGTATCTAAATCTCAGTGTAACAACTCCCACTTTAAATGTGGACAGGAGAAGAGGAAGACCTCTGTCTCCATAGCCCTGCTCCTCCTTCTGCTGGAAAATAACCCAAGGACCATCTGCCATACTCATAATGATTAATAAAGAAGGAAGAGGTGCCAATATTCTGTTTCCAGATCCCTACTGCTTTGTAAATTCCTGCAATATGCTTGAGCATTCCCTTCCAAATCCTGCCAATCCAGGTCAAACATACTCTGCTATCCTTATTATGGGTGCACCCAGAGCTGGTAGGCCTAAGATATGTGTACTAATGTGGCTGGGGAGAAATTCCATTCACTCATGAACTACCCAGGAAGGGAAAGTTTGTGAGAGACAATAGACTTTTTCCTTCTTTCCTTTTAATATGCATTTCTGAAAACATGACTTCGCAAGTCTCTTAGAAAGTAGATGATCACTGTTGGTCTAGAGTGAAACTCACCACAGACTGATTTATTTGCCTCCCAGCATAACCATTATAGCTTGTCTCATTTTTGGTTCTTACATGTGTATTTCATGTATTATATGATCTCACTCATCTATGGGAAATAATGAACAACATAAACTGATGAACAAAAACAGACCCAGTGACAGGGAAGCATTGATCAGACAGACTGTCAAACCTCAGAGGGAAGGTAAGGGAGGGTGGGGGTAAGAAGGAGAGATCAACCAAAGGACTTGTGTGCATGCATATAAGCCTAACCAGTGGTCATGGACAACAGGGGTTGGGAGCATACGTGGGGAGGAGTTTGGGATGGGAATGGGGGGATAAGAACAAATATGTGATACCTTAATCAATAAAGAAATTTAAAAAAAATAAAGTAGAGCATTGCACTGAATAACCATTGTTTTATTGTACTCTTTATAGTGCTTTCTTCAGTGGCTTATTCACAGTATTTGCCCAGTGAATCTTGGGGACCATCTAATATTGTCTAAGTATAATGGCAGATTGTTTAGAAGACTTTATGTTTTGGGAAATTATAATTTAGATTTACATTAGTGTAATTCTTTAATACCAATGTTTAATTAAAATAGATTTTTAAATTATATATTATAATTAAAAACAATGAAATACCATAATATTTACTAGAATTTACTGTGTGAATAAAACAAACAAACAAACAAACAAAAAACCCAGTGATGGATAAGTACCCAAATTAAAACAATATAAAGCTTCAATTCCATTCCTATGTAACTGCAGGATATTTTAGAGTTGAAAAGTCACAAAGGATTGGAATTGCACCTTTGTCTTTTATGTAGAGATGAAGAAAGTGAGCCCCAGAAAGAAAAGGCAATCTCCTAATTCATAAAGAATTTCTTTGGTTAGGAATAGGGAACACATCGATTTGAAAACATTAGTTTATTTTTATAGAATATCATAGTTGCATACCAATTTAAAATAGAATAGTTTGGCATTTAATAAAACCAAAAGTAAGAAGAGGCCATAGAGAACAATTACTAGTTTGATAAGAACGGGAAGCTACAAGTTCCTCTCTTTTAACTATAGTTTATTTACATCCTACAATAGGGAAATAGTTGATTTGAGAAGCCACACAGCACAAAGCTTCTGATCACAGGCTCTGGAGTCAGCAGCTTAGATTTTAATGGAAGTTTCAATACCCAATAACTGTATGATTTTGGGAAGGTTTCTTTTCTTTTAAAAACATATATTTTATTGATATTTTACAGAGAGGAAGGGAGAGATACAGAGAGCCAGAAACGTCGATGAGAGAGAAACATCGACCAGCTGCCTCTTGCACACCCCCTACCAGGGAATGTGCCCGCAACCTAGGTACATGCCCTTGACCGGAATCAAACCCGGGTCCCTTCAGTCCGCAGACCAACGTTCTACCACTGAGCCAAACCGGTTTCGGATTGGGCAGGTTTCTTAATCTCTCTGTGGCTCAGTTTCCCCTCGTAAGGCGAGGATGATAGTAGCACCTACTTCCTAGAGACATTGTGAGAATTAAATGTGAAACACTTAAAAGAGTGCCTGGCACATGATTAGGACCAAATACGACTATTATAGTCTAAGGAGGGTGGACTGCACAGCTATGTGGGCTTGCTCAGAGGGCTTCTGTACTTTTCCCTAGAGGCAGTTTCGGTCCCCTCCATTGGAGGTGCTGTAAGGCTCTGAAGTGCCTGCAAGCTTTGGAAATAGATGAGATAGAAATCATATTTTCGCTGAAACTGGTTTGGCTCAGTGGTAGAGCATCGGTCTGCGGACTGAAAGGTCCCGGGTTCGATTCCGGTCAAGGGCATGTACCTTGGTTGCGGGCACATCCCTGATGGGGGCTGTGCAGGAGGCAGCTGGTCGATGTTTCTCTCTCATTGACGTTTCTATCTCTCTATCTATCTCCCTTCCTCAATGTAAAATATCAATAAAATATATTTAAAGAAAAAGAAATCAGATTTTCAGGCCCCAATTCAGTTATCTACAGACATATTTCCACCCCATGCTGCCCTCCCATGCCAGCAAGAACAGGAGAAATAGATCTGCCTGCATCTCTAGCCTTGGCTTAATTTGCACAGTCTAGTAAGTAATGAGAAAGGGATAGCTTTGCTAAGAAAGATGGCTAACCTTTATAAATAAACTGATTACTTACAAGGATAAAATGAAATTGATTTTGGATTATTACAGGGAAGACATGAGTAAACTATACTTATTAGAGCATAATGTAGTCACATTAATTCAAGTTAGTAATTATCACTGTTTCCATTTTTCGTTTTAACCATTGAAGGGGTCTGACTCAGCAGAGTTGAACTGAATGAAATAGATTTCCCTCTATGAAAAGTAAAACCATGTATTTAGATAAAGTAGTTTCTGCCAGGACATCATTTATAAAAACCCCACCTGCTTTTCTATTACATGACGTAGGTTTTACACACACAGAGGTGACAACTTGCAGAAATAATTTAGTCATTCAAGACAAAAGAATAATATTTGAGAGGCTTCTTTTTTTTGCATTTGAGAGTATTTTCCCTGCATTATGTGTGATTCATAAATTTGACTTAATTTCTTTTCAACATGTATAACAGTTTTTGAGTGATTACTATATGTAGGTCCTCAACCAATCATTTAAAAAAAATCTCTTTCTTTAATTTTCACAATGCTCTCCCCACATTTATTAGACAAGGGACTAAAAGGGATGAACTGGGCTCGAAAAGGGCAAAAAAAGGAATTAAATCTGCAAGGGCTGACTTCATACCTCACGCTTCTAACTCTTCATGTGACAAAGCTATGCTTAAGTTCCCATTTCATTCTCATTCCTGATGTGCCATAATTTGCCCATTATAAAAAAATTACTGTGAGTTCACTTCTTGTTCCCTCACTCTTTCTTTTCCTAAATGTCTTCTACCCAAAACTATTCTGGCCTAGTGATCTTACAAAATCATCTCAACCTGCATCCTGAGGTAAATCTCGGCACTGCCCATAGATTCCTCTGCTCTGCACATCTATTAAAAGATCAATGTCTTTCCATTCTGTTCTGTGTACTGTCCCATACATTTTAGATTTTATTGCACTGTAACCAATCGATTGACATATCTGAGTGCCTCTCAAAAGAGGGGCATGCCTTTAGATATCTTTAGGAACTCAGTAGCTAGCACAGTGTTAAGCACACAATATGCCCTCAATAGATGTATTTGAATATAGGGTGATTGAGAGAATATTGGTTATATTTATTTTGTTTGTTTGTTTTTCAATTAGAGTTCCTATACATGTGCATTAAGTTCCCAAAGCAGATGTCATCTCCCACAATCAGAAATAGAAAGTGTGTCTTCCTCAGTCCCCTCAGGGAGTAGAACTGACTGGTCTGGCACCAAACCAAAGTGGTGATTACACATGATGAACAGGAAGACTGTCCATAATTAACAGGATGTTAAAATACCATTTCTTATGAAGTATTATGTGCTAATCACTTTGCAACTTTATCTTTAAGATGGTATTTTTTTTCCATGGGTCTTTTATAAATGAGAAAACTGAAACTTGGCAAAGTAAATGAATCATCAAGTCACACAGGAGAGCTCAGAGACTACCTAAAATCTCTCTGACAAGATCAGTTGGTACTAAACTGTTTTCCCTTTCTGGGTTTTCCCCTCAGTTACCGTGAGCAGCATTCACTGTTGGTGACCACATGGTTGCCAAGGAACTGTAATAGAAAAAGGCCCCTTGGTCCATAGGCTCCATGATATCACCCTTGGCATTGCTCATGCTAAGTAATTTTCTGTTGCTGAGACTGCACAGCCTATCCCTTCTGAGAGACACAGGTCTGCAGTTCATGGGCACAGTTGCTTCCTGAAAGGGAGGTTTTATTCGGTCCTTCACTTCCTCCCCAGGGCTGGTGTGACATGGCCTGGATGCTCTAGCAGTGGCTAGAATGTAAACTTTTAAGAATCTTGTGTCCATAATTTGCAGGCCCTCCCTACAATTTGATTACACCTAAAAATTAGAAGGTCATCAGAGCAAAACAAGAAAATAAATTTCTCTGTGAGGGATTTGTGACTAAAGTAATTTTTCTTGATATATTGATGAATGTTGTACAGTAGGTGAAAAAAAGTGGCAGATGACATTTTTTATTTCCTTAATTTATTGACACAAGTGCCCTCTAGCCTCCAAAGAACCTTCATCTGACAGAAATTAAACAAAATTTCAAAGGAAAGGGCAGCACAAGACAGGCACTATGTCCAGTGCTGAAATAGAACAGGAACCACACAATAAAACAGCAAAATCCCTCCTACAAAGCATACAATAAATAAAACATCAAAAGCACAACCAGAAGAACTCAATTAAAGGAGTAAAGTTTCAGTCTTTCCCTGAAGGACATAAAAATTATTATTTATTATTTATACGGTGCTCTACATGCACATGACTTTATATCCTAGGTTGAATAACACACAAAAGAAAAATAATTATCCTGGATGATTTCTGTTTTAGAGACACATTGCAAACAGGAGAAATGCATAGTCCTTTTTATATAAAGAAAAGCAATATACTGGAGGCAGTTTAATGGGCCCCTTTGTAGAGAGGATCATTTCTGGTAGGTTTTGCAAAGAAGAGAAGTTCAAAGTCAGAGCTGATTGGGGTGTTTGCATTACTGTGACAACCATTAACATGGTGAATTAAAGCATAGTGTGTAGTAGGCCTGATTAAATGCCAGAACTTTCCAGTAGCCACTAGCTGAATTCCTCCCCATGTTTCTTCTTTTTAGCATTTGTCTCCTGGTAGATGAGATCTGAAATGTTTTTCTAGCCACTCCTGGAGCTCAACGTAGAACTTGTCCAACAATCTCACAAGCATTGGATTCCCCGTATAAAAACCTCCTTGGGTTTGAAATATTTTGAGTGTTTTCTGCACCGAACAAAGACATGGACATGTTAAAGATGTCTTGTGAATAATACTCTGATATTCCATTGTTCTCCTTTTGTGCTGAATGTGTTATTTTAAAAATGCCAGCCTCTAAAATATACCACATTTTTCCTAGCCCAGGTTTGAAATACCTTCATTTTCTATCACTGAGCATGCACATACAAGGCTACAAACAAAAGCTTTCTTTCCCCTTACTTAAAGGAAAAGACGAGGATAGAAAAGAGGTGAGTTAAATGCCAAAGGTAGTTTCTCTTGGGGGAAAAACTATTTGAATACTTTAAGAAATCCTTAATTGGATAAGTCTCAAAGAAAAAAAAATTGAGAAGAACAGTAAAATATCTTCTAATTAGACAATTAGTGATTACTAGAAAAAAATGAATTTTGGTTTCAGAGGCAGAGTTGAGATTGTTTTTGACATGATGTTCTACAACATATCATATCATCCATTATAATGTCAGTTATAATAGGCTAATCAAATAATAATAAAGAGCAGACACTTTCCCAACTATTTAATTCTTATAATATCACAGTATTCAAACAATGATAAAAGGCTGTAGCTATTGTGAATATTGTGAATGTAAGCTGTACTTTAATGACACAAATAACTGACCCTACCAAGTTTTGCACATTTTACTTAAAATGGCTAAAATATTAAGTTGTTTCATCAGAATTTTCTTCCAATAATTTGACCCTTAACTTTTCTGTACTATTTAGCAACTCTCACCAATGCTACTGGTAGTTTATAGATTCATCTCTGGACAGGGTTACTTTTGTGTTTAGCTTGTGCCTAATTTAATCAGTAAACAATATTTATGGAAGGAAATGTAGTGTATTTTAACAACTATAATATATTTAAAAGTAAATTTGGGGAGGAGAGATAGTATAATGGGATGCTTTTTGGATGTAGTGTTAAAGATTTGTCAGGGTTCATTCTATATCTAGAATTACTAATTTGGTAAATCATTTAACCTTTTTAAATTGCAGTTTCCATCGCTGAAATATGAGAATCTAGCAAATTCCTTTTTATCCTTCTGATTAAATAAGACAATGTGAGTGAAAGTTATTTGTGAGGCATAAAGGTCATAGAAATGATAAGTATCAGTTTTATTGTACTTTGAAAAGGGAAATAGTGAACAGAGAGGTACATTATCCCTATTCTAAAGGGATTTAAATCTACAGAAATGGATAAAATTAAGTTAAATTATTTGACTAATATGTCATATAAAGAATGATGAAGAAATTGGGGTTGTTTAAATTAGAGAAAAAATACTAAAGAGGGATTCAATTGCTAGTTTAAAATATTTTCAAGTTGGTAAAATAGAATAAGGAGTTGACTTCTCCTTTGGTGTTTCAGAGGACTGATACATTAATTATCTTCTGATCACAACTTCCACACTGTTTAATAGATACTGTAACTTTCTATGCATGGACACATATTAGCAGTGAATGAAAAGCTTGCCACACATGTTAAAAAATAGAATAAAATATTTTATAGATATGGACATTTAAGTCTCCTTCCAGTTTTAAAACCCACAATCCCTTCAAATATGTACGTGGAGTGATATCAAAACAGCATCATGTGTTCAGTTTTTATTGAGTCTCCATATTTTAGTGTAAGTTAATTATCCTATATGATAAAGAGTTAATATGCAAATTGACTATCACTCCAACACACAAGATGGCCACCCGCATGTGGTCAAAAATGCCCCCTCCAATTGGACAAAAGATGCCCGCCACAAGATGGCTGGCAAGGAAGGGAAGTTGTGGGAAATCAGGCCAGCAGGAGAAGGCAGTTGGGAGGGACCAGGCCTGAAAGGGAGGAGCAGTTAGGGGAGATCTGGCTGGCAGAGGAGGGCAGTTGGAGGGACCAGGCCTGCAGGGGAAGACAGTTAGGTGTGATCAGACTCCAAAAGTGGGAAGTTAGGGGCAATTGGGCCAGCAGGGGAGGGAAGTGAGGCATGACTGGACCATCAGGGGAGGGCAATTGGAGGTGACCAGGCCTGCAGGGGAGGACAGTTAGGGGTGAACAGGCTGGCAGAGGAGGGTAGTTAGGTGTAGATCAGGCTGGCAAGGTAGTGGTTAGGGAGTGATCAGGCTGACATGCAAAAATGGTTAAGGGCAATCAGGCAGGCAGGCAGGAAGGCGAATGATTGGGAGCCAGCAGTCCTGGATTGTGAGAGGGATGCCTGACTGGCTGCTTAGGCTCAATCCTACTACCCTTTTCTTAGAATATATGATTTCCAAAATCCAACTAAATGTCATCTTTAGTAAAATTTTTTATGTGTTAGAAATGATCTAAAATAATGGTGAAGTCCATTCTGAAAAAGGGTTGCATGCAGAGAAACATCAGATTAGGAAGCAGGGGTAAGGAAAGCAAATTTTTGAGTTGTAGAAGTTGAGCTTGATTTGGAGAATCCAGATTTGTGTTTATAAGTTAATCACTGTCAATACATAATTTACCAAATGAAGGTGCATACAGGCCACAATAGAAAACTTTAGAGGAAAGGGCTCAAATTAGTGATGCCTAGACAAATACCACAAAATTCAGTAAGGAGAGAACATTGAGGATGAGATACTGAGGAAAGAATTCATGGATTTGGTGAATTATCCTGGTCCTCAATTTGTAAAGGCCACCACTTGTTTGAGCACAACTAATTGTCAGGCAGGGCAAGATCTAGGATTTTGAGGGGCGTTAAACAATCTTGGTGTCTCTCTGTAATAAAAATAATACAAAATTAGAATAATAAAAGTCAGAGGGAAGAATTATAAAGTTGTAATACCTGATAAATATTAGAAACATCCAGATCCAGAAAAATGTAGTATTTTATTATTTAAATGTCTGACTCAACATACACACATAGGAAGGCAGGAGACTTCGTCTGGTTCATTCCTCCTCAGCCTTTATGTTTTAGCATAGACATTACCTTTTGTCATAATTTCATAATTTGTGTCCTTTACCAGTTTTTACTTTCTATGAAGGCAGGATCTCTCTGTGTCTTGTTTATAGATTGATATTTAGTAGTTAGTAGAATTCTTAGATTAAAATAGTTTTCAAGTAAATATTTGATGAAATACTAAATATGTGAGAGGAAAGAATTCTAAATGAAATTAGGCAGACTAGTTATTTAAATCAATTAATACAAGTCTTTCATATCTGAATTTTATATGGAAATAAACTGGTACAGATATTTTAAGAAGATATGAATGATTATAAACTAGAGAAAAAAGTCCTATAATATAGTGTCATGGTTTTAAATAAACCTTACCAGAAAATGTAGCAGGCAAAAGTGATTACCTTTCCAAAATCCTGGGAAACAGACAGTCCTTAAGGGAAATCTAATTCGACTCATAGTCATTGCTAGGTAACCTTGGCAGTGCCACATCTGGCTCATTTTCAGGTAATAGAGCAGTATGTTGGCTAAAACGGTAGTATAGATTGGGAATTTTCCCAGACAATATTTGTATAGGTAAATATTAAGACATGATAATAAAAACAGGGAATATATGTTCAGCTCCTAAGAATATAATAGCTCTAAAATGTGTTTTAATTTCCTTTTTCTTTCTTTTTACTTTATAGGCAGGGACTATCAGTATCTTTTCCAATAATCTATGATATCCATGAGTAGCCTTAAGATATATTAATGGATTCTCCAAGCTCATTTGTAGTAGCATCAAATATTTCTATGAAGTATCTGTCATCAATTGAGCACACTGAATATACCAGAACTGCAAAAACACACTGCTTTAAACATTTTAAAATCTTGGAATGTAATATTGACAAAGACCTCTTAAAAAGGCTACAATTTTATTTTCTTTTTAAAATATATTTTATTGATATTTTACAGAGAGAAAGGGAGAGAGATAGAGAGCTAGAAACATCGATGAGAGAGAAACATCCACCAGCTGCCTCTTGCACACCCCATACCGGGGATGTGCCCGCAACCAAGGTACATGCCCTTGACCAGAATTGAACCCGGGACCTTTCAGTCCGCAGACCGACGCTCTACCAATGAGCCAAACCAATTTCGGCAAGGCTACAGTTTTAAAAGATCAATTTAAATATAAGTAATTAAAATAGTTCATGAATACTTATATTAGTTAAAGCAACATTCAACCGGTTATTTCCTGCTTTTGGAAAAACAACAGATTAGTTTGAATAGATCATCAGTGGTCAAAGGACATTTATAAATTGGATGAGGATATAATATATACATATATGTTAAAATGACCTACATTAAATTTGTATCTTATTTTCACCACAATGAAAGCTTTGTCGGGGTGAGAGGGTGATTAAGTATAGCTGCCTGTTATTTTTAATTCCAGAATATTGTGTTGTACTTTCTTAAAGATTGGGTAAATAATTTTACTATTCATTCTTACTCTTGTGAAATTATGCTGGCCTAGAGCTAGGTTGAAAAATCACAGGCCTATGCATGTGACTATTATCTGGCTCTATAAGTGCCTTTTTATTCATTCAAATCTGTGTGCTCAAATCTGAGTTCATATCACACTCATGCAATGTTTTTTAATGAATGTGCTAACCTGAAGGGGTGAATGTTCAAAACACTGGAGAGGCAACGTTCACCCAAAGTGCAATAAACTGACATTTTTTGTATGTGCCTCGCCTAAGCAGGGTCTTGAAAATTCACCCTGAAGGCTGGAATATTTTGTTTGTAAGAATCTCAGCTTACATATGAACACTTGGGGATAAGAGTGCCGTGAGAAGAAAGTCTAATAGAAGTTAAACTCTACAGCAGAATTGCATTAAGTAGAAGAGCCATCCAGAAGTTCTCAGTTCTTAGAGCTCTTTCTCCAACATGTGTCAAGATTATCAAGTACTTGACTGTTTCTAATGTTTCAGCGACTTGGGAGTACAGAGTGTATGTTATAAAGGGCCATTTATAGAAAGCCTTACAAAAGTAGTGACATATTAAGCTGAGACATGAAAAGACATAGCCCTAAGGAATGGACTCAGAAGTGAGTGACCTAGTCATTTTTAGAGGTCTTACCTAAGTCTTAGATCTCTAAAATTCCTATAGTTCTTCAGACTCTAAATTGATAGAACAGTATTTCTTTTAGACTACATGTGAGGACTGCAATGTTTTGAAATAATTTTGCTTTGTCAGGGCACCTCTCATGGCACCATCATAAGTATCATGAGAAAAGTCAAAATAAAAGTGGCTGGTTTAGGACTATATGATTTTTTTTTTAATGTGGTGTCTCGGTTTTTCTTGTTTCTTATGTTCATTCTGAGCCCAGAATGCATATTAAGCAACCCTGTCAGTTTCAGACACTTTACACACCTTGTGCATTTGTTGTAAGCCATGAGACAATATGCTTTATAATGGCATGCCGCTGCATGACAAGTAAAACTAATTTGTACTAAACAAATAAGAACCTAACTGACTTTGAAACTAGTAATGAAAGCTTTAAATTACATTACCTTCTTTTCTGGCAATAAAATAGCTTTTTCTTAAAAAAAATTCAGATTTAGTAAATGTTTGTTCATTTTATTTGTTTTAGAAGAAACTTATTTTCTATACTGCCCACAGAGGGTTCTTGTTTTCATAAGGTTTCATTCATGGATTAAATTTTCCATGAACTTGAGCTCTAATGATCTATTTGTGTTTGAGAATAAGGGATATATCAATTTATCCTTTCTGAAAATAATTTGGTGAAGTATTACTTACAGCGGATTCTCTTACTATTGAGTGCACAGAATTAGACACTCTCCGCAATACCAACCTTGGACTATTTATCTATAAAATCTATATAGTATTCTGGCCAACTCAATGGTAAAGTGTAAATAAAAATAAATGATGGGAATCATAAAACATATCACAAAGCCAGTGAAAAATTATAGTAATTATAGTATATTTAACTGTTAATGAATTTCTGAATTAATATGATGATAATTATATAATTAAATATTGCCTCAAATGAGCTTTGAAGAGGCGTGGCATGTAGAAAACCAATGATGGTTCTTTCTAAGTACATATAAGTGGTAGGCTGTGATTTTTCTGAGAAGGTTTTGATACATTCTGCTAAGTTAACTATTTGTGTTTTTAAGCTCTATAGTTCTCTAAGACATGGTTTGGATTATTCTAACAACTAAGCTTGTTGTGTGATAGACATGAGAGCTGCTAACCAAATGTATCTGTGTCAAACCAGTTCTAAGGGGGCTCAGGACTCAAAATGAGCAGAGGGAAGTGTTATCAGCATAGGTGATGTATCTCACTTCCTGGTTGGTGGGAGGTCCTGGAAGGCAGGGGTGGGGAACCTTTTCCTGCCAAGGATCCTTGTGGCTATTTATAACATCATTCACTTAATATAAATTTAAGTGATACATATAAATTTAAGTTGCTTGAAAAGAGCTCTTAGATTTATTGAATGTTGAGTCCTGCCTGCGGTTGCCTTGGCCAGGACAGACCAAATGAACCTGGGGGATCTCCTTATACAGCCTGCGGGCTGGAAATCCCCCACCCCTGCTCTAAAGCATTCTCTCTTTTCCCTCCAGCATAGGATCATGTTCAAGATGGTGGCTGCTCTGTTTCCTTGGATCTGTGTCTATGATGAAAGATCCTCAATCTAGCACAACTCAGATAGAATAAGAACAAAAACTAAAACTTGATTATTGTAAGCCACTGAAAATTAAAGGTGTTAAAATATTGCAGTGCAATTTATTTAGCCCATTCTGACATATATGGGCTGTATCTAGTTCAAATTTCAGTAACATACTCTGGCCACACTGCTGAGAAAGCAGTTTGTATGAACTTAGAACAAATGTAGGCAATGATTTATGGTATCCAAGATTTTGACGGCACAATAAACCAACACTGCCGCTAGTTCTCATTCTTGTTTGTCCCCATGTGCACATTGTTGTCTCTCCTTTTCTACTTAATTTCTTCTGTGTTTTCTTCCTGAAAATTCTTTAGGAGGTTAGTGGAAGCTGGGCTACCCTTAGACGTCACCAATGTTTTACATTCAGACAAAACCACCTGCTTTTATGACTCAGACATACTTTTTTTTGATTTGCCTCTTAATTCTTATGCATTCTTAAGATATACAAAAGGCAAATAGATTATTTTGAGATTTGAACAAAAAATAAAATCAGAGGGAAGTGTTATCAGCAGAGTTTTAATGCAAGCATTTACCTACTTATCCAGAATAATATTTATGTTTATAAAGAAATCTGAGTTTCAGACTAAAAAAATTTTAAATATAAAAATAAATATATGAAATATAGCAACCCATAGAAAAATATTATTTCTAAGTTTGTTTTGCAGTGTGGAGAAGCTGAAATACCTGCTAACGAGAAAAACAAAACTACAAAATTTTTAAAAGGATAAATTTTATTTTAGTATGGGTTAGTGAAAAAGTTTTGGAATAAAAACATTAGGGTAAGTCCCAGATATAGAATATTCTTACTATATAAACCCACATCCTGTATATTAATGAATATATATGAATTATTACGTCCTTCACTTTAAAATACGAAAAAAATGACATCTACCTTACTAATGCATATTTTAGCTGCATACAATTAAGCAAAAATATATAAAGATACTGTGCATATTTCAAATAATCTGCATATACAGATGCACAAATTATCATACTTCTCATGCCTCCACTCTCAATCAATGGAAAATACGAATTGAATATGATGGGTAATGCCACCAGTGAGTCAAGTCATGGTGGGTGTTACTGTAATAGTTCATATTCATCATTGCTATGGTTGAAAATGTGCATTTAGTTGAGGTTGAATAGTTCACATCAAAACAAAATCTCATCTGTATGACAGAAAATGTTGTGTTGGGCTTTGAACATGATCCAAGACACTCAAGACAGTAGCAAAATTAGGCAATTGGAAAAATCAGAATAAAAAAGGCATTTCTCATGCTTATTTGCTTCAAAGGATGCTCTGATTTTGTTAATTGCCTCAAAGAGTGCTTCGATTTGCTATTTTTTGCAAACAGTATTCTAATCTAGTTTATCCTCTGAGTCGCAGCTGTGTTCAAGTATCCTAATAGATTTGGTGCATGCTGAACTATTTTTCTGCAATTAATTCACTTGGTTGTTCATGTGAAATTATTTATACCTATTTAGAACTAAATTGGAAGCCATTGCTTATGAAGTCATTAATATAGCTTTTAGATTACATTAATTTGCACTTAGTTCCTCTCCTATAAGGATCTCAAAGCACTTTATGAAAATGCATTGCTAATAAAAGGAAAAAGAAGACTGGCCACTGTATTCAGAAATGATGTGCAAGGTATGAAATACAAGTTTGTGTTTTAGTGTAAAATATTTATTGTATTTATCTTCTACAACCTCCAATTTCTCATTTTATTCCCCTGTCCAGTAGGTTTGTGGGTTTCTGTTTTCTTTAACCACAACACCGTTGACCAATCTCATATTTACAGGCCAACATTGACTGATTCTTCTGCCTTAGGATGTTTCCTCCCCATCATTGCTTCCTGCCTTTTAAATATACCAACATAATATTATAATTTGCCTGCTCTGGGAAAAATTGAAAGCATGTAAATGACTTTGACTGAAGTGGGTCGAAGCTACCAGGCCTGCTTTGTAAGCATAGTAGCTTTCTAGAGGTGCAAGTGTCTTCAGTTAAAAGATGCTAAACACCAGAAACTTGGGTTTGCATTCATCACCATAACATCACAAGAAAATGTCCTGCAGATATTGATTGCTGAGGAAACTTTTGGTTTCCATAGCATTTATTCCATCTGTAAAATATGCCTTTATTAAATCACAAAGACAAATGTGAATAAGCTGGTAAGCTTTAAAAATGACTTTGTAGTAGATATCACTGCATAAGGAGTCTTGAGAAAAATAAAATCTAGCCCCAATTTGTCATCCTCCTCTCTGCGATGCTTCTCTGCTTTAATTGTGCTGAAAAGCAGGTGTCTGTTTTAGGCCACAATTAGAATATTCTGTATTATCTTTATGAAATTTACCTGATCCAGAAGTGTTCACCAAGTAAAAGTAGTTATACTGACAAGTTAGAAATTTCTTATTTAGTCTTAATCTCTCTTGAACTTGGTTTACATACTCTGCTTATCCCCTGAGATTGCTACTCTCTAGAGTTCTCAAATTTTTAAGCTAATGAAAATAACAAAAAGCTTTTTTTTTTGGAGAGTATCTTTAAGCATTATTTTAACATAGTAAATCCTCCCACCCACCCACCTGCAAAAAACAAAACAAAACGAAAAAATACACACACACAAAAAGAATCTTAATATAGGTATTTTTTTCTTTGAACTGTCCCGTACTATTCTATCCTGTTAGTATTCTGCAATTCTAAGCTAGGAATATAAGAAACAAATCAGTTCACTATCCATTGCCAAGTTAATGATAAATATTAAAGGTATATCAGAAGATGAAGCATAGACAACAGTGGTTAAGAAAGATCTTAGGATATAGTGGAAAATTAAATTAGACCTTAATGGGCATTTCTCAATAGTTTTTTAAAAACATTTTAAATAGATATAACCATTCATTCACTCATAGCAAGAAATTTAAGGGTCTTAGATGTGTCTGAAGGTTACATAGAAGGATAGCAGGAAGGAGGAGTGTATTCCAGCTGCAGCGGAAAGCTCACAAGGTTGAGATCCCTGGCTATAAATAGTATGTGGAGGATGGGAAGAAATGAAATTGCTATAGGTTAGAGTTTCATTTGGAACTTACCATGTAATAAATGAGAAATAAAACACTGCTTTTAAACAAACTTAAGAATATAGAGGATGAGAAATCTAATGTTATAAACCAGCTTTAGAATACACATGTTACCTGCATTTGGAGACTAGGATAGGTTGAGGAGAGACTTGGGAGAAAATGTACCCTGTAGAATGACTTTTTAATTTTAATAAATAGTCTAAAATATATTCTGGCCAATTTCAGTAGTCAATGAATTCATTTACATTTCAAAAGAATACTAGATCATATATATTTATATTTGCTTCCTTTATAAAGTTGTTTTGCAGCCAAAACCGGTTTGGCTCAGTGGTAGAGCGTTGGTCTGCGGACTGAAAGGTCCCGGGTTCGATTCCGGTCAAGGGCATGTACATTGGTTACGGGCACATCCCCGGTAGGGGGTGTGCAAGAGGCAGCTGGTCGATGTTTCTCTCTCATCGACGTTTCTAGCTCTCTATCTCTCTCCCTTCCTCTCTGTAAAATATCAATAAAATATATTAAAAAAAACAAACAAACAAACAAACAAAAATAAATAAATAAAGTTGTTTTGCAAAGATTCTCCATCTCTGAATAAAGCCCTCTGTTTATGCTTCCCAGCAGTTGCTACCACTTTGACAAAAATTAGAATCACTTGGAGGGCTTGTTAGACTTGCCGGACCCCACCCTGAGCTTCTTATTTGTGGTCTGTAGTGTCGCCTGAGATTATTCATTCTTAGTAAGTTCCCAGTAATGCCGATACTGCTGGCCCAGGAACCACTCTGTGAAAACATCTGATCTACAATCATATTTGCAATTAAAATATCAAATTATGCCATTTAACTTTGAAAAAGTATTTTTAAGAATGAAAATATATAGTTTTGTTTAAATAAACTCTTTTAACTCACCACTGTGAATGATGAGTAAATGACAGCAATAATCATGATATGCACGGTATCTGAGAGGATATGAAATGAATCGCTGCTATCTCCACCAAGAACCAATTGAAGAGAGGAAGTGAGTGTGCATTGAAAGTATTTGTTGCTAGATCATGTGCCACCTTAGTCTTAGCCACATTAGTGTGTGAACAATAAAATCAATATCATATTGATCAGTGTATTTCTCTATTAAGAGCTATAGATGTCTTATAATTTTATGAGTAATAATTTTATAAATAATAAATGTATCCATTACTAGACAGCAATGTATGAGATTTAGAATACAATCTGAAAGCTTAAAAACAGCAACAGGTGTAATATATGCACATCCTATTAGCCATCAAATAAATTTTAAAATGTGTAAAGGAAGAGGAGGCAGAGAAAAAGGAACCCTCCTGCACAGCTGGTGGAAATGCAGACTGGTGCAGCCACTGTGGAGAACAGTATGGAGTTTTCTCATAAAAACAAAAATGAAACCCCCATTTGATTCAGTGATCCCACTTATAGGAATATACCACAAGAAACTAGAAACACCAATCAGAAAGGGTATATTCACCCCTATGTTCATAGCAGCACAATTTATCATAGCTAAGACTGAGAAACAGCCTAAGTGCCCATACACAGATGAGTGGATTAAAGAACTGGACATCTACACAATGGAATACTATGATTCTGCAAAAAAAGAAGGAATTCTTACCATTTGCAACATCATGGAAGAAACTGGAGAGCATTATATATATACTAAGCAAAATAAGCCAGTCAGAGAAAGGTAAATATCACATGATCTCACTCATTTGTGGAATATAACAAACAGCATAAACTGATGAACAAAGTTAGAACCAGAGACAGAGAAGCATAGACCGTCAAACCTCAGAGGGAAGGAAGGGGAGGGTGGGGGTAAGAGGGAGAGAATAACCAAAGGACTTCTATGCAATGGTCACAGACACCAGGGGGGTGAGGGCATTAGTGTGGGCGTGGGGGACAATAGGGGTTAAGGACACATAGTCAATAACAAAAATATTATAAATATTTTGCACACACACACACACACACACACACACACACACACACAAAGATGATGAGTGGTCAGAGGTATTTCTTGTTGCCCTTGAATGAAGCTAAGGGCTACTGTGAGGATGGCACTCACCAAACCCTGAGATGGCTCTCACCAAACCCTATTCATCAATATAAAAAGAGGACTGAAATGAAATACATTGGCAGCCCTTAAGGGGTTAATATCTAAGAAAATATAATTGTTTCAAGAAACTAAGCTTGCCTTTAAAGAGATGAGAATTACCAACAAGTTGGCTCATGCCCAGCTATTTTTAGGGAGGCTAATCAACCACAGGAGACATTTATGGAAATGTGGACTTTTCTGATGAACCTTATGCTGACACTATGGATGGAGAGATAATTAAATGCACCATGGTAATTACAGAGCAAACTCTTGCTCAAGAGTTTAAGGTCCCTAAACATGCAAAGTTCTAGTTTATCAAGAGTTTTGACGATTTTTTTTAAAACCTTACCTGAGGGCATATTTTTTTCTCTATTGATTTTTAGAGAGAGTGGAAAGGGGGGAGAAACATCGAAAGAGAGAAACATGGAAGTGAGGGAGACACATCTATTGGTTGCCTCCTGCATGCACACCAACCAGGTTCAGGGATTGAACCTGCAATCAAGGTACATGTCTTTGTCTGGAAATTGAACCCTAGATCCTTCAGTCTGCAAGTTAACACTATAACCCAGCGGTTCTCAACCTTTCTAATGCCACGACCCTTTAATACACTTCCTCATGTTGTGGTGACCCCCAACCATAAAATTATTTCTGTTGCTACTTCATAACTGTAATGTTTTTACTGTTATGAATCATAAGGTAAATATCTGTGTTTTCCAATGGTCTTAGGCTCTACAGCTAGCAGGGTCATCTAAGATCATCAGAAAACACAGACATTTACATGATGATTCATTAATAGCAGTGACATTATAATTATGAAGTAGCAACAAAAATAATTTTATGGTTGGGTGTCACCACAACATGAGAAACTGTATGAAAGGGTTGCAGTATTACGGTAGAAAGTTGGAGAACCACTGAGAAAACTGGCTAGGGCACATTTCTCCTTTTATCAATATCTTTCCTAGTTAAATGCACTTATTATTCAGATGTCAAAGGAGAAAGGCTGAATTTTGAAGTGCAGTTTGTACCATCTTCTTAAGTTTAAATAACATTATTAATTTAATCCATTTAAAATATGTTTCTAGAGATAGAAATGATATTCCCAATTACCCAAAATAATTATGTAAAAAATATCTGCAAACTGTGTGTTAGCAGAAGAAAGTTTCTTTGTTGATGTCTTTTCCTTTGTTGTTCTCTGGTCAAATTTAAGACAACCTTTGGTTCTAGATGAATTTTCTTTTTGCAAACATTTTTTTTTACTCCTTTGAAATGAGCTCCCAATGTTTTGATAAGATTAAAAAAAACACTTATAGTTTCAATGAAGCTTTATAAAGTACTCTTCTGCCTTCTGGTAAAATATTATTTTGCAGCCTCCTACCAAGATAACCTACTACCTTCAATTCTGGCTGTCTGCATAAATATTTTTCTTCTTCTCTAGAAATGCAACACCTCAAAAAAAAAAAAGATTGAAAGCATTGGACAAAGGCTCCAGCTTCCAGCTGTTAGCGTTTTCCTTAAAACCTCACATATTCTTGCTGCCGTGAAGAGTAAGTAGTAGAGGGGCCTGATGGTTAATTATTAATATTCATGAAAATTTAGGTTGGATTTCTAGCTGAAATTAAACATCTTGAAGTTCTGTGAGAATGATAGGTGACATATCCAGTAAATACAATAACAATGGCAAATGCTCAGAATATTGAAAGAAAGATGGTGTTCTCATACATAAGAAATTTGTTTACTTACTTATTTATTTATTAAAATATATTTTATTCATTTTTTACATAGAGTAATTGAGAGGGATAGAGAGTTAGAAACATTGATGAGAGAGAATCATTGATCAGCTGCCTTTTGCACACCCCCTACTAGTGATGTGACCGCAACCAAGGTATGTGCCCCTAACTGGAATTGAACCGGGACCATTCAGTCCACATGCTGATGTTCTATCCACTGAGTCAAACCGGTTCGGCAGAAATTTATTTTATGGAATCATCTTTCCTTGGTATCTCACTCACCTATGTTACCTAAGAAGGATTCTCAAGAGAGTTCTGTTCAATTAGAATCATTCCTACAGTGCAGCATCTTTCAAATAAATTTCTCCTCTAAGAATTATATAGATAACAGGATCCCTATATATGCAAGTGTTTTATGAAAAAAGATTTGTTTGGGACAATAAGAGTCTGATGTAGAAAAGGATTTAAAAAAAAAGAAGGATGTTTAGGAGGGGAAGTTAATTTTCTTTGGGGCAATTCAGCTTTTCATAAGAATACTGATAGTTTCTTCCATATGTTCTGGTGACATCAGCAAGCCTTCTGGTGCTTACAAGCAAATTCCCTAAAGAGTTTTAAATCTTAGTCTAAAATAAATAA
The DNA here is from genome assembly GCA_963924515.1 of Vespertilio murinus. Lineage (NCBI taxonomy): Eukaryota > Metazoa > Chordata > Mammalia > Chiroptera > Vespertilionidae > Vespertilio > Vespertilio murinus. The sequence continues at coordinate 49,729,769 of OZ004706.1, forward strand.
TAACTGTTAATTTTTTTGGCAAGTTTCACCTCAATTAAGCCTTTGTACAGATTTTTACATTTACATTTCTCTAAACTTGTTATTATGTATGTGTGTATTAAAATATACTGACTATTTAACTATAAAGCTGTAAATAAATGATTTTAGCTAAAAGTTCTACAAGGTACATTTGTTTTCTCGATTTATTTTCACTTGATCACTGGTTATTAAATTTAAATGGGTGCATTTTTACTATAAAAATGCACGTGGGAAAGAAGATGGGTGCAAATATGTCTTGCCTATAATGAGTGTAATGTGACTTTCATCTATTGAAATATGTGCAGACCACAAGGGAGTTTCCAAATGAATTATTTTAGTACTAATATGTTCCTTTTTGAAAGTCTCTCCCCTTCACCCAACTGTTTTTCTCTTGTAACTTTGAAGGTATGCACTTAATCTTGCCATTTCAGCTATCTCTGTGTAGTGTAGAAGGCAGCCAGTCCTTAGAATGGCTGATAAACTAGTTGACCTCTATAATCTACATTTTTAGAGAAATACATTTCAGCTGCAGATGTTTCCAAAGGTAGAAAATCTGGGAAAGAAATTAATCTGTAGGCGACAGCTGTTTTCATATTAGTGCAGATTGGAAATACTCTCTTCCAGACATGTTGCCTTCCTGTGGAATTCAAGAGCACCGTTATCTCACTCCCCGAGGTTCTGGGATCCAAAGCCTGGCACCAAGATGGCCCCTCATCTAAATAAACAGATGCAGACCTTGCTTCACAGTGACAGAGTGCAATTTAAATCTGTTGACTTTTACATTTGCTCCTTCCATTTAACTCAGTTAGTTGTATAACTGGTGATAAAAAAAAAATAAAAATAAAAAATTCAAAGTCCAGTAGAAGGCACAGTGAATCACTTATATCAAAACTCAGAGTCAGTATAAATGTTGCCAGAAGATTTCATCCTATTTGGGCATTTTAAAGCATCTCAGGGAATTGTTTTCACCCGAAGGGCTTTATTATTAATGGGAGCTGCCCATGTGCTCTAACGGAAGAATGGACTTCCTCAATTAGAAGTCCTTTCAAGAGAGTTAACCAAGAATTTATTTTCTCATTTAGGGAAGAGAATGTTTCCTAGAAGAACACTGAATCTTTCATGCCTGCCCTTCTTGCAAACCCAATGTGTAAAAATTTTAGTTGCTTAAAAATTAAACAGACACTGTGAAATGTAATAGGGCCAAGAAGGATCCTATGTTTAGTATTCCTGTTTTCTCAACCCCAAGTATTCATCATAACAGGTTATCAGCTCCACATACTAAAAAAAAATTCATCTTCTTCAGAACAAAACAAAACAAAACAAAACAAAATGTTAGGTACTTCCAAAATATTCAGTTTCAGTGATACCCAATCCAGATCTGAGGGAGGTTACAGGAATACCTTTTGTATATAATTTACTATGTGATTATGAATAATTTCCTTTGCCTTCTGCTGCTCTGTTATTTGAGAGCCATATTACCTACCTTACAAAGTTGTAAAGATTAGAGAAAAATTATCTAGAATATCTAGCATAGGATAGTTATTTAAATGGATAATTTGCAACAGTTCATCAACTTCCAAAATATTCATTTCTATTTAACTCAATATAGGTGAACTCAAAAAGTATAAGTTCAGCTTTGCTGCTGTTTGGACATAGAATGTTAATATTTTGGGGCCTCAGTTTTGCTCTATGTATAAAACATTACTTCAACAGATCTAAACTACACTGTACTCACCTCACTACCGTTAGGATTTATTCATCACAAAAATGAATTTTCTTAATTATATTCCATTCAAACATAAAACTGACATCTTTTGTAATGATATATATTGCATGCAATAATTAAATGATTTTAATAACTTCCTTTAGAATGACATACTTGATTAACTATATAATAATTATATATGTTCACTTCTGTTATTTAATTCTAGAGGCCCAGTGCATGAAAATTTTGGCACTCCAAGGGGTCCTTCAGCCCAAACTGATCACCAGGGGGCAGCTCCTGTACTGAGCAACTGCCTCCTCAAGGTCAGTGCACAGCATAGTGACTGGTCATTCCAGGTGGTTCCACTGTTAGAGTCTATTTGCATATTCCCCTTTTATTATATAAGATACTTTCATGTTGGCTAATTCTAGAATTTTTGTTAAATGAATAGAAATGTCAAAATGCTTATGTTTTTTATTCAACTAGAAGTTTATCACACATAGATAAATAAACACAGAAATCTGATCATTTAATAAACTCCCCAGAGAAAGTTTGTCTAGCATAATGATAATTAGAGGTTATTACATTGAAATATAGTTTCCAGTGATATAAAGGAGATATATTCCTAAAGTAAAAATGGACTCAATTGATAACCTCACACAACACAAATCGTTTGCTATTATTGTTAGAAACAATACAGATTTAAATGAGATATTTTTTCTGAAAGGTGTAAAGTGAAGAGTTAACGGCAGCCTAATTAAAATAATTTTCTGTACTTTCTTTAGTATTCTGACTCTTGTGTCCTTAACCATAATGCCATTCTGTCTTTATGCTTTACTCAAATCAATAAAATGAAATGGTTCAATTTCTCCACGGGGCTCCTTAAAATATACAAACATAATTTCATTCATTCTCTACTAACACAGATATCTTTCTTAACATTGTCTTTAATTGGCAATTGTTTCCCTCTGTGGGTGGTGAGAAGCTTCTATCTTCACCTTACTTTTCATTGTTGTTTTTTTCTTTTGTTTCAAGGATGATATTTTGCCTCATTTCTAGGGAGAAGGGGTATGAAAATATTTAAAAGAATTTCAATTGTTTTGCAAGTCATCTATCATTCATTGTAACTGGACTATCCATACCCTCACACACAGACTCACCCACAGTCTAAATTTATACCATAACTGGTCACTACACATGTGAACCACTCAAATATTAGTGTATTGGATCACCTTGTTTATAAACACTTATAAAAACCAAACCAAACCAACAAGTGATTAAAATCACAGAATTTGAAAAATAAAATATGTCTTAAAAATCTTCTAGATCCAACTCAAATTTTATGTTTCTCTCTCTCTGAGAAGAGAGAGGGTTGACTTTCTTATCGTACATCTATGGTATGTAAAATCCTATTCTTGGCATGTGGGAAATGGAGAACTAGATGATAATACACTTACCATTTTCATGAAGCAAGTACAACAAAGTGAAGTTATATTTTGAAAAAGTATTTAATGATAATTCAGAATGAAACTGAAAGACATGTCAGCAGCTTAACCTATATAATAAAAGCGTAGTATGCAAATTGTCCCCTTAATAGGGAGATGTTCAGGAGTTCGACCAGGGGGAGGGGCCAGCCAGGGGAAGGGAGGGAGGCCATGGCCTTCAGCAGGCAGTCACTAGGGACCCTACTAGTGCACGAATTTCACGAGCTGGGCTTCTAGTCACATATAATAATTCAAAGCAATTGCCTGGTTGTTGGTTTAAATCACTTGGAGAAAGGATGGGTTTTTTCTTGATTTTATCTCTTTTTGTAAATGTTTCTTCTCTGTATATTTCAGCTGGTAATGTGAAAGAATCAGAAACAATTTACTGAGAGTCCCATTTTGACAAGCTAAGACCTATGCCAAGTGCTTTTTAAATCTTGTTCATAAATCTCAATGGCTCTTGAATCTCTCTGCCTTGGTCAAAATGGAGTTAAACTGTGGAAGGGTGAGTTTTTCTTAGCACAGGTACTGATAATTTCAGTCCAATATCTCTCCACCTGGGTGATTCTAAGGATGTCACAAAATAATGAGCACGGTAAACAATTAGCATCATCCAAGAAAGAGCACTCAAATAGTCTGTGGCATCTGTTTGGCCCTAGCCCTAAAGCTAATAAGAGCCAGGACTCTCCAAGGTACCTTCCTTTTCAGCTTCAAGTCTAATTACACTTCCTGCATTTCAAACCAGTGAGGTACTTATGGCTAGAGAGAACATTCACATTATTTTATAGTAGAACAAATTAAGAAACCCACATAAGTGGGCAGAATGCCAGCTTGCAATTCTCCCAGAAGACCTGACTCACATAGCTATGGTCCTTGCAGAAATTCTACTTGTTTAGATTTTTTAAAATAGGTTTTTCTTATTACAAGGAAAATTTTAACATTAGCTCTTTTAAAAACTTCTGTAGTAAAGCACAACATTAACAACGCAACTATAAGAGGATCTGGAGGAATGAAAAACACATGGAGTTTACAAATAATAGCTGAAATATGCAATAAAATATCCAATCTTCCTAGAAAATGGTTCATAAGCTATTAATTAATCACACTGAACATGATTTTTATATACACAGAAACACTAGAGTGAAGGGATGTATTCAATATTTTAGGGAATTCTTTATCCTTGATTACACACATTAGTATTATTATGATTTGTCCAACTACCTGGTAATATATGTTTCTCTTGAAACCTTTATTTTTCTAGGTTCAGTTGGATATTTTTCATTACCAGACAAATGGATTTTTACACACAGCATGGATATTTATATATTTTTCATTGAAATATGTTTATGTTATAAAATGGGTAAGATAGACTCGTGCTTTTAATAAGCAAGTAGGCAGAAGGCTTAGTTTTAAAGATTTAGACTTAAAATACTAATTAAAATCTTGAGATGAAGTCTCTAGGTCAAAAGATGACAACTTTTTCACTTATGGGAAAAGATAGTCTAGAAAAAGACTATCAACCATTAACAATATTTCTGACAAACTTGAAGTCTAATGTTTGCAAGATTTCAAAGGAGTTGCTAATAATACATGGAGGAACAAAAGGTTTTGGAATTTGCAACAAAAGGATTTAGACTAGTGCAGGAAGTTTCTTGAAGTCAAAACCTGTAAACATGTCCTAACCTTGAGAATTATGACTACTAGGTATGCCTAATAAGAATAGTGAATGAAAATATTATATCTACTTTGGCAATAATAATTTAAGAACAGTAAGACCTAACGCTTATATTCATTTTTCTTCCAAGGTATTAACCCATGGATGCTAGTGTTATGTTATGCATCTTTATGGCCTCTGATTATACTACAACTAGAGGCCTGGTGCACGAAATTTGTGCACAGGGGAGGGGTGTTTGCCCTCAGCCCAGCCTGCACCCTCTCCAAACTGGGACCCCATTGAGGGATATCCAACTGCCCATTGGGATTGGGCCTAAATGGGCAGTCAGAAATCGCTCTCACAATCCAGGACTGCTGCCTTCCAATTGCTTGCCTGCTTGCCTGCTTGATTACCTTTAACCACTTCTGCCTGCCAGCCTGATCATCCCCTAACCACTCTCCTGCCAGCCTGATCAATGCCTAACTGATCCCCTTCTGGCCCAATCGCCCCTAACTTCCCTTCCCTGCTAGCCTGGTCATTCCTAACTGTCCTCGCCTGCTGGCCTGATCACCCCTACTTGCCCTCCCTTGCCAGCCTGATTGTCCCAACTGCCCTGCCTTGCAGTCCTGGGCCCTCCCAACTGCCCTCCCCTGCTGGCCTGGGCCCTCCCAACTGCCCTCCTTTGCCAGTAATTTATTGGCAGCCACCTTATGGGAGCGGCCATTTTTGACCACATGGGGGTGGTCATCTTCTGTATTGGAGTGATGGACAATTAGAATATCACCTCTTTATTATATAGGGTGGTCTGTGTACAATATTTAGTCAAGGATTATGGAACAAATAAAGGAAAGAAGGGGCAGATGGGAGCAGGGCAGATAAATTAGTCCCTAGTATATCACATCTAATAAGTAAGTTATTTGTTTTAGGTGAAAGGCTCACCCTCACTTTTTAATATCAATCAGCTTCTGAAGTGGTCATATAGATGATAAGAGGCATTCTAAAGGTTCTTGTCATTCACCCACTCCACAACTTGCCTTAAACAGAGAGAAATATAAAGCATTACTTTAGAGGCATTTTATATGTATTGTATTATATATATATATATATATATATATATATATATATATATATATAGTATTTAATAGTTTTCTGAATTAGAAGCCAGAGAAATGCTAAGAAGTGAGGATAGGAGCTGAGAGGAGAGGATGTGCCTACTACTGTTATTATCACTTAGTTATTTTGTACTGACCAGTGCTAAGCACAAATTTCCACTTTGGGCACAAAATATTGACCTATTTATCTACAAACAAAACAAGTTTTAAAAATTCAAGTCTGTTTTATTTATTTTTTTCCTTTCTTTTCCTCCTTACTCTCACCCCACTTATGAGGTAAGGAACAAATACATAGTCCTTTGTATTAGAATATTTTGTATTACCTCCTCTTTTTTTACTGCCTCTGTTCTTGCTCCCCAACATTCATTTTTGTTACCTAAGGATAAGACAGGTGGAAACTAACCTTCTTTATTTAAAATTCCTAGTCTAAGTGCTCCCATCCCCTCACCCCCCAAAGTCCCATCACTTATCTGTATACTTTTTAACATTGTATTATATTTTATTTTTATTGTTGAAATTATTACAAATGTCCCCATTCCACCCACTGCCCACTTCCACACAGATCCCACCCTCTCCTCCTTCTGGCCTTTACCACATCATTGTTGCAATCTTGCTGGTGGGCAGTACCAGAGAATGTCAAGGTAGCTTCAACTTTTGAAAGGCCACACATTTACACTACTTAAGAATGACAAGCACAAATATGAAAGCCTGACAGTCCCAATTTTATTCATTTTGCCACTGGCTCAGAGTAGAGGTTAGCTTAAGTACTCTACTATTTTGAGTTACCTCTGAAAGGGGCAGGGGAGGGGGCTTTTTTGGAATAGGGAAGTTAGAACACACTATATATTGGTATTTTCCTCTGTGCTACCATAAGTTTAAAACAAAATAAAAATCTTAATAGTTCAAGAATAAGAGAAGGTACATTCAAACAGAAATAGGCAATATTTGTGGCATCTCACTATAATCAGTAACAATGCCAGTATTTTCTATGTACTGAGCAGTTACCATGTACCAATTACTGCACTACATTATTTGAATGCAAGGTGCCACTTTCATTTAAAATAACACTGAGATGTATGAATTACTCTCTCCAATTTACAGATAAGAAAAAGGAAAAAAAAAGCATGTTCAAATAAGACAACTAATTAATGATACACTGGTTGACATTCAAACAGTACTAGAGGATCCTGGTTACTAAATTAGCTTACAGTGTTGAAGACAAAGGACAAAGGTCTTTTAATAAAACTTGAAATCCTTTACTGACTTTTAATTTCCTTAAAGAACCTACACTTGGAAAAAAAGGCCATACACAATTTACTAATATATATATATATATATATATATATATATATATATATATATATGACTAATATGCAAAGTGTCCCTATGGAATTCTACCAGAAGACTGTGAGTTTGATTGCTCACTATGATGCGTGCTGACCACCAGGGAGAAGCGTGGTAGATGGCAGGCAACCAGCAGCAGTGGCAGGGTGCTGAGAGAGCAAGGGAAGGAGGAGGTGAAGAAGCAGGGAGGGGGTGAAGAAGCAGGACCACATAGTGGTGCAAGGGCACCAAGGGAAGTAGGAGGTGGGAACCTGATCAGCCCTGATTGCCAGCCCTACCCATGCATTAATTTCATGCACCAAGCCGTAGACCTATCTAATAGAAGAGTAATATGCAACTTGGCCATCACTCAAACACACAATATGGCTGCCCCCATGAGGTCAAAGATGGCTGCTTCCATGTAGACACAAGATGGCTTGCAGAGGAGGGCAGTTGTGGGCAATCAGACCAGCAGAAGAGGGCAGTTGAAAGGGACTAGGCCTGCAAGGAAGGGTATTTGGGGGCAATCAAGCCTGTACGGGAAGGCAGTTAAGGGTGACTGGGTCTTCAGGGAAGGGCAATTGGGGGGGAACAGGCCTGCAGGTGTGGACAGTTGACAGGGGGAACCAAGATGGCAGGGGATGGAAGTTAGGGGCAACCAGGCCAGCAGGGGAGGTAAGTTAGGGGTGATCAGGCCTGCAGGGGAGGGCAGTTGAGAGGGAGGGGACCAGGACTGCAGGGGATGGAAGTTAGGAGCAACTAGGCCAGCAGGAGAGGGCAGTTAGGGGTTACTGGGACAGTAGGGGAGGGCAGTTAGGGGCAACCAGGCCAGCAGGGGAGGGCAGTTAGGGGTGACTGGACTGGCAGTTTGGGGGAACCTGGCCTGCAGGGGAGGGTAGTTGGGGGGTGGAGGAACCAGGCCTACAGGTGAGGGCAGTTGGAGGCGACCAGGTCTGCAGGGGAGGGCAGTTAGGGGTGACCAGGCTGGCAGGGTAGGGAAGTTAGGGGTTACCAGGATGGTATAGGAGGGCAGTTAGGAGTGACTGGGCTGGAAGTTGGGGGGAACAAGGCCTGCAGGAGTAGGTAGTTATGGGTAGGGGGACCAGGCCCGCAAGGGAAGGCAGTTGAGGGTGACCAGGCCAGCAGGGGAGGGAGGGCAGTTGGAGGCAACTAGGCCAGCGGGAGAGGACAGTTATGGGTGACTGAACTGTCAGTTGGGGGGGAACCAGGTCTGCAAGGGAGGGCAGTTGGGGCAGACCAGGCCTTCAGGGGAGGGCAGTTGGGAGAACGATGCCTGCAGGAGAGGGTAGCTGTCATGGAGACCAGGCCTGCAAGGGAGGGCAATTGGGGGCAACCAGGCCAGCAGGAGAGGGCAGTTAGGGTGACCAGGCCTGTGGGTAGGGGCAGTTGGGTGTGACCAGGCCAGCAGGGGAGGAATGTTGGGGTGACCAGATTGGCGGCGCGGGCGCGGGGGGGGGGGGCAGTTAGGGATTACCATGTCAGCAAGGGAGGGAGGGCAGTTGGGGGCAACCAGGCCTGCAAGGGAAGGCAGTTAGGGGTGACCAGGACAGCAGGAGAGAGCAGTTAGGGGAAATCAGGCTGACAGGGGAGCAGTTATGCATCTATTAGGCTGGCAGGGGAGTGGTTAGGGGTGATCAGGCTGGCAGGCAGAAGCTGTTAGGGGCAATCAGGCAGGCATGCAGGCAAGTGATTGGGAACCAGCAATCCTGTATTGTGAGAATGATCCCGTATTGGAGAGGGTGTAGACTAGGCTGAGGATCCCAACTATGCATGAATTTTGTGCACCAGGTCACTAGTGTATAATAAATGTCTATAAATTGTTTCCAGGTACTTCCATGATATGATTCTGGAGATAACTGTCATTATAGACTCAGTGAAACATTTTGTAAATAGTTGAATGGAAGAGACTTGAATAATAGGCAAATTAGGTTTTACTTTGGGTTCTAATGTATTTCCTATTTTATGCCTCAATTGGATCAAGGTTTTGTCATTATTGTCATTATCACTATCAAATAACCTTAATGAATACTTATTATTTATTTGATATAGTCCATCCCTTTTATGTATTATCTCATTTATTCTCACAATAACCATTTTTCAGTAGATTTTAATCTTTATTGAGATATGACCTATATAGCACTTCCCCATAAGGGTACCTCCTGCACATAAGCTCTTCCATTGTATAAACAACTGGTCCTCACAGCTAATTGGCCTGGAGGTAAATTCCTTCCAGTGATACCAATAGCAATCAAGGCTTAACTACAACAAGACTATGCAATTAGCCACAAAAGGGTGTACCAAGAGTGTCCACCTCAGGTGATTTGGGAGGCTGAGCCACTGGGCCATATAGGACACCTGCCACACAAGGCCACTCTATCATCTCAAGGAGACTTAGCAGCTACCCAATGCATGGAAACAAACATAGGGAAGCAGCCAAAATGCTGAGACAAAGACACATAACCCAAATAAAAGATATGAAAAGACACAATATATAGGATATAGAGTTCAAAACCACAGTTATAAGATTACTCAAGAATCTTCTAGAAACTTCCAAGGAACTTAGTAAGACCTTCAAGGATATTAGTTAGAATGTCAAAAAAAAAAAATAGGAAAGGACCAGTAAGAAATTAAGCATACACTGACCGAAATAAAGAATAATATACAAAGGTTCAATAGTAGACTAGAGAATTCCAAGAATCAAGTCAAAATTGTGAAATAAGAGGAAGCAAAAAAAAAACAACCATCTGGAAAAGCAAAAAAAAAAAAAAATGAACCCAAAAATCTGAAGACAGTGTAAGGAGCCTTTGGGACAACTTCAAGTGTACCATCATCCAAATTATAGGGGTGCCAAAATAGGAGAGAGAGCAAGATATTGAAGACTTATTTGAAGAAATAATGACAGAAAACTTCCTCTACCTGGTGAAAGAAATAGACTCACAAGTCCAGGAAGCACAGAGAACCCCAAACAAGAGGAACCCAATTAATGGACATGTAATTACAATGTCCAAGACACATCATAATTAAAATGCCAACGGCAAAAGACAAAGAGACAATCTTGAAAGCAGCAAGATGAAAACAGTTATCTACAAGGGAGTATCCATACAATTGTAGCTGATTTCTCAACAGAAACTTTGCAGGCCAGAAGGGAGTGGCAAGAAATATTCAAAGTGATAAATAGCAAGAACCTACAACCGAGATCACTCTACACAGCAAAGCTATCATTTAGAATTGAAGGTCAGATAAAAAATTTCACAGACAAGAAAAAACTAAAGGAGTTCATCACCACCAAACCAGTATTATATGAAACGTTGAAGGGTATTCTTTAAGAGGAAGAAGAAAAAGTTAAAGATAAAAATTATGAACAACAAAGTGACAACAAATAAATATCTATGAACAAGTGAATTTAAATTCAAATGAATAAAAATCTGATGAACAGAATAAACTGGTGAATGTAATAGACTCAGGGGCATGGAAAGGAAGCAGACTGACAATTATTTGGGGAAGAAGGGTGTGTGGAGAATGTAGGAATATATTGGACAAAGATCTTACATCTATAAACAAGGACAGTGGGTGGGGGAAAGGGTCTGGGGTGGGGTAGAAACCTAGGGAAGTGGATCTATGGGGGGAAAAACGAACATCTGTAATAATCTGTAGTTAAAAAATAAGTCTGTTAAGAATATGTACAATTTTTATTTGGATATGCATTTTTGTTTTTATGTCTATATCTAGATATAGATAGATATGGATATGGTTATGGCTATGGCTATGGTATGGCTATAAATATTTTTACATGTACATATACATATACATATACATATACATATACATATACATATACATATACATATACATAGAATAGCTGGGAGAAAATGTAATCTACATTAATAAAAGAAGAATATGCAAATTGACCATCGCTTGGTGACACCCACCAGCCAATCAGGAATGAGTATGCAAATCAACCTCATTGCCTCCATTTATACAAACCATGGGCAAACTACGGCCCACAGCCAGATCCAGCCTGTTCAGCTGTTCTATCCGGCCCGGGGAGCCGAAAGAGCAGAGGGTTCTCTTGCTCTCCCCTCTGCTCCTTCACCAGCAGCTCAAGATGAGAGTGCCAGCATGGTCAGGTTGCTTTTGTTCTGGCCCTCCGGTCCAGTTTAAGAACCCATTGTGGCCCTTGAGTTAAAAAGTTTGCCCACCCCTGGTTTAGACTGACAGAAGGGAGTAGGCAGCTCCCAGTATGGCTTGCTTGACTATTACCATGGTGTGGAGCAGGTAATAAGCCCCAAAGACAGCAGAAAACTATGGGGAGTGAGCCTAAGCCATCAGTAGGACATCCCTGAGGGCTCCCAGATTGGAGAGGGTATAGATCAGGCTGAGGGATCCCCCCCATGCATGAATTTCATGCACAGGGCCTCTAGTTATACAATAAAAGTCATAAAAACTTTGGGGTTTAAATAACTTAATCCTAAATTTGATCAATCTTCATCATACTAGATCCTTGTAAAAATTTTTGGGAAGATCTAAGCAATAATTATAGTTTTTACTGTATATTTATCTAATAATTTAGATCAATATTGCATTTTAAAGAAATAGGTAAAATACAATATATTCAGGAACCCAGGAGAAAACCATTTCTGATTTAGTAATTTTAAATAACAGTTTTAGCTGCTTTAGAAAGTTAATAGAGGTTTTTGGTTTAGGTATGGAATATATATATATATATATATATATATATATATATATATACTGATGCATTTTAAGTCATCAAATGTCATAGTTACTAGTGTGCCGTGTCTAATAACGGAAGAAGACTCATTAACTAGGAATTACCGAGAGTCTGTAAATAGTACATAATTTATCTTCTGAAATTTGGCTAAAGGCACTCAATGACATTTTGAAGTCAGTCTGATTGGTGTTTATAATATCAGTCATTAGGGAAGTTATATTCTTTCTCAGTGCTATGGCTGTGTCATTTTATTCTCTCTCTCTCTCTCTCTCTCTCTCTCTCTCTCTCTCTCTCTCTCTCTCTAAATCCTCACCCAAGGTTGTGTTCTTAATGATTTTAGACATAGAGGAAGGGAAAGGGAGAGAGAGAAAGAGAGAATAATCACTGTGAGAGAGAAACATCAATCAGTTGCCTCCCACAAGTGTTCTGACTGGGAATCAAACACACAATCTGGGTATGTGTCCTGACCAGAATTGAACCTGACAGTCTTCAGTATACAGACTATGCTCCAGCTAACTGAGCCACACTGGCCGGGGTTCTTTTCTCCTTTTAGTACATGTTATCTTCATCTGAGACGAATTTATCTTAGAAAATGCTTAAAGACATAAAAATCAATAGGTTTTTAAAAATAAAAAGTGGTATACCGTTTGTATACTCATTTCATATAATGTAGAAGTTTAAAACAAAGCTTGAAGTAATTGAGATCCAAAGGTTCTTCTTGGGTGAAAGAGAGCAATCTTTTACATATATGCCTAGAATTATAATAGGGAAGATGTCTGCACAAGTAAAATTCCATGGTGAACATGTCTATTTTTTAAAAATTCTTTCAGGAAACTGAGAAATTAAACCTTTGTCTCCTGCATTGATGCATGATATGCAATTGAATCAAGGGTTGTCACTGTTTTCTGAACTCCTTGCATAGACATATGAGTTCTAAATATATACCTTAGATTGAGACCCTGGACAAGGGGGAATTCAGTGTTGTGTCAGTACTGATCTCTGTATTTCAGGATATAGAGGATGATCCAAGAGAGAGAGAATAGGAAGATAGTGATAACAAGGCTATATATGGGCCATGGTCTGAAGACAGGGTCAACAAATACTGGACAGAGATTCTTGGATACTAGACCTGGAAAAGCGGGTTAATAAAAGAAGTTAGGAATTATAGCCTGAGATTCTCTGAGATTCCAATAGAAAGGAAGAAATACTGAAGAAGAAATTCTTCACTAAGACTTCCAACTCCAGAAACTGGTTAAAATTTTACACAATTGCATTTTCAGTTTTATAGTTTCTGCCTATAGCTTCATTTACCCAAATTAAAACCAATGTTTATATTCTAATTAGTTGTGATTTAATTTACTGTAGAAATAGTTATTATTATTGTTGGAATGTCTTTAAAGCAAGGTCATGTTATCATAATTAGGGCTACTCCATTCTTATCAGACACCATTTTATTCCTTTTCACAGCAGGTTTATCTTAAATTTTCCAGATTGTTCCCATTTAGTTTCCTCCAGAGCTCATCAAACATGTACTATCATTTTCTTCCACCAAGTGTCCAAATGACAGTACTACTGGCCAAAGAACCTCTCTCACTGGTGCTGATTTTTCTCTGGCCTTGCAGCTCTCCTTATGTTCTTCCAATAGAATAATTTTTGAGTACTTGAGCTCTTTCCAAAGGGCTACAGAGAAAATGGGGCTAGTGAAGGAAAACATTTGATTTCTATACAATCAAAAAACCCTCGCCGTTGCACTGTCTGCACAAGTAGTTTTCAGATTTTTCTACTTCTGACCAAATAATACAGTATGCTATGTAGTGTGCACTCCTGCTTAAGGACAGTCCTAAGCAGTTTATTTGACATGATAAATGAAGATTTCCTCACATGATAAATACCAGGGGTTTAAGAACTCTTATATTAGATGCTACAGTAGAGTTAGACCACATTTAATCACATAACTTATGAACTAGAGTATAATAACCTATGGTTTTTTCTATTAGTCTCTGTTTAGTATTTACACAATATATTTTTTATCCAAGTCATGCAAATAAGCACATTACTTATTGTTATGAGTTAAAATTATTTATTGCATTCACTTTATTATGTTGAATTGTCCAATTATTTTTGAGGCAATTTAACAATGTAAAAATCCCTAAGCATGTTTATTTAGTTTTGGAAACAGAAATAGTTCATTTTCATTTAATAATATTCAAATCATCTTAATTGCCTTCACTGATACATGTAATGTTTTGAATCTTAATAATTAGAGTTATTTAACTTGCAGGGTAGCCAACTATGTACTGGAAAATGAGGGCAGGGCTCCAATTAATATGAGAAAAGAATGTTTGCATGTTTTAATAACTTTTAAGAGGAAACATAAGATTTAAGCTGTAATCACAATTATAGAAGCTAAAGATGGCACATTTATTTGCTTAACTTATCTCTCAATATGTACAGAATTATTGTGCACATATTGAGCTGTTTTGTTTAATTAATATTAATTTGAACTGGGGAAGATATATTGAAGTAAAGAGACTCTGAAACAGAGAAACAAGATCTCTTACTAGGCTCTAATTGTATTTAGGTATAAAATAGAGAATACTACAAGAAAATATATAATCACCATTATTATCGTCACCATCATCATCATCACCATAGCTAAGCAGTATTAATATGTTTAAAATATTTCCCAATTAATGTTCATATAATATATACAAGTTATTTCCACACAGATCTATCTGACCTCAACACTCATTTTATTTCTACAGTAAAATGATCTGATAATGACATTAATCTTAGTTTTGTAATTTGTATTTGTTGAGGTAGCAGTGTAGCAGCCATATCTTGAGGATTTGTACAAAATATTTTGTCAATACAAAACTTAAGTTTTAAAATCAAATTTGAGATACAATAAGAAGAATCAAAGTGATTAAAAAATAAGGAATAAAAACTTTTCCACTAATATTTACAGGGTAAATTAAAATTGTTGGTAGAGTATTAAATTTGACAGGAAAATAGTATTTAAGTTTTCAGACTAATTCAAATTGGCTAATTGAAATAAACAAATATTCTAGAAAGAATTAATTGTACTGGGGGGAAAAAGCTGTTCCTAAAGTGTTAACTAAAACTTTTACTGCTAGGTTATCTCTTGGTAAAATTGTGTAACATGTAATGAACCTAAAGCAGTCATATTTTAGTGCAAAAAATTAAAATTTAAAAGCTAGCAAGACTATATTATAAAACTTCCAATAATCTCCTAATATTTAAATATAAAAGGGGGGGTAGTAGAAGAATATCATGCAAGGAAAAATATCCTGTTGGTCAATTACATCTAGAAAAGTTTTACTTCAGAAAATTAACTTTCATTTGTAATGCTAACAGCAAGACATCCATGAAAAGCACACATGGAGTCAAAACAAGCCAAAGGAAAATAATTTGAGCAAAAATTGAAAAAGGATCCCAAGTCAAATTTATAGAAAAGATTCCTTTATTAACTTTTGGTCAAGAATATGTTTACATATTTTTAGTAAACAACTCCAAGACCATGTGGATTCCTGCAACAGAGAGGAATTGACAGGACTGCTCCAGCCATGAAAACAGAAGAGAAACAGTTCAGCGACAGAAGGCGCTGATGAAGCCTTGCCATACTAGCAGTCAACAGCTGTGCCATCGCTGAAGGATGCCCAGGACCAAACCACACATGGTGGGACCTGCATTACCACCATTTGTCCACCATCCAGAACTGAAACATCATGGCTGACATGTAAACATAGGAACTATTTGATATTGAAATTGAGACTCAAAAGAGCTGTTGGCCCAAAAAGAAACTCACTACAGACTGATTCATTTGCCTCTCAGCATAATCATTATTGCTTGTCTCATTTTTGGTTCTTATCAGTGTATTTCTAGTATCACATGTTCTCACTCATATAGGGGAAATAATGAACAACATAAACAGATGAACAAAAACAGACCCAGAGTCAGGGAACCATAGGTCAGACTGTCAAACCTCAGAGGGAAGGTAGGGGAGGGTGAGGGTAAGGAGGATAGATCAACCAAAGGACTTGCATGTATGCATATAAGCCTAACCAATGGTAATGGACAACAGGGGAGAGAGGGCATGCGTGAGGAGGGGTTTGGGATGGGAATGGGGGGGGATCAGGACACATATGTGATACCTTAATCTATAAAGAAATGTAAAAAATAAAAATAAAAAAGGAATAAGCTTGATATTTATTTTCCTAAGAGCCTATCACAACTATTACTACAACTGCTACTACTGATAGTAGCAGGTACCATTTATTAACTATTTTTGACATATTGATACTGTTATTACTTTTTGATACATTTCTCATTTAGTATGCATCTACCTTCCTAACATGTTAGCTCCATGAGAGCAGTCCCCAAGGCTGTCTTGCATACTGCCAAACCCCAGCTCCTACACTATATATGGTACAAACCAAGTGCTGTAAACACTATTTTTGAATGAACAATCAATTCCATTGACTTATAGTTCAGGCAGTTGGCTTACAGTAGATAAAACAACCATCAAGATGGGACCCTGTGGTTAGAGTTGTCTCCTAACCACGAATAAACATTGTAGTACTGCAAAAGTATGTTTTCAAGAACCCTTATCCTATTAATGAGACAGACACATCTTATACTTGATTTTTAGCCATACAATCACAAAAGTTGGAAAGACAATATAATGAAAATGGTGTTTTTTTTTTAAATAAAATTCATATATATGTATATTGTTGATTGCATGGCCAGAGAAATTAAGGAAGTAAAGTCATATTCTTCCTATTTTACAGATTTAGAGATTGGAAGAAGCAGGCATAGAAGCACACAGATGTTTAAGGATCCAAAGGTAACAGACTGGATATCATAGCCAAGAGGCCTTTGTCATAGTTCTTAATAGGTGATAAAATATGAGAGTACTGTGTGTGATCAGTGTGCCTTTAAATTTAATAAATTCTGAAGAGTTCATGAAGGACTAATAAAAGGGCATGCATCCATTTATGCATTTTTATTGCTGACCCCCCCAAAAAATCTAGAAATTAATAGCAACTGAAGTATTTTTCCATAAGGATTACTTCATTTTTTAACATTTCTTTATTGTTTAATGTGTTACATATGTGTCCTTATTTCCCCATTATCCCTATCCCCTCCCTCATGCCCTCACCCCCTTGTTGTCTGTGTCCATTGGTTAGATTACTTCTTAAATATATTTTATTTTAATTCACAAAATACTACATATACAACAGCATTTCTTCTTTCAGAAACTAAGACATTAGTTACTATATTTTTAGCAACTGTGTTCTATGTGCTGATTTGCTTGGCCAAAACCTGTCAATATTTTTCTGCTCAGAAATTCAGTGCAACTTAGGATCTACCCACTTTTTCAATTCTTATCTAAAATAAATAAGCAACTTATAACCTGTTACTTCAAAGCTTAAATTTTTCATTTCTATGCTCTAATGTAATATTTGCAAAGTCATCACCACAACTGTGATAATTTTTAAAATATTCATTGCTAACTGCTCTACCAGAAATTATAAAATTTCTCTATTATTTTAACAAATACATTTTGTTGGTACATATGTAACCTATGGACAGAATATATTATTACTTAAAGTATACTTTCAAATACATATTAAATTATAAAAAAGTATATTTTTCTGGGTGAGCTTCATTTGTAGATTATGTTTTGATGTGTTCTTGTGATAATAACTTATTGACTATGTTAGTTAAACAAAACAAAACAAACAGCTATGGAGTTGAGGGCATACTGATGAATCATTGAAATACTATGATTAATCCTCTCTTATTACCTTTCCATTTTTATTTTTATCTATCTATGAAATTTACTTCTGCTAAGTCTAGGATTTTTATATAAAATTAAAAAGAGGAAATAATCCATAATATGTAAACTTCCAGAGTTACTAATTGAAAAATTAGAAAACCAAGTTCTCATCACATTACTGTTACATAAGCCCAAATTCACCTTTGTACACCCATAGAGGCACTGCTGACTTTTGATACCACTGTGATGATATCTAACCATTTTTATATCTGCTCATATTTTAGTATGTTTATTGAATTAGAAATGTTAGTTAGCTTAAAATTATTTTGCTCTCCAGATAATTAAAGCAGAAATTTTATTATCAATGCTATTTTTATGCACTTCACTTTATAAAACATTAACCAAACTTGACAAAAAATTGTTATATGATGATAGCATTTCAACTCAGATATTTAATATGTCAGATATTGTTAGTTTTAAATCAGTCAAAGAGCACCATTTTGACCTCAATCTTTCATCTAGAGATGTTGTAAAATTCCTTGACTAAGGTTATGTATTTAATCATGTGACAAGCGTGATCATTTATGGATTTTGGTATGTATCCAAATACATTTCCATTATATATTTTCTCTCTTACTTTGAGAGAACTTTATCTATATAATTATAATTATTTTCCTGTGCTGTAACCAGGCATATAACTGATAGCATTGCTATTATTTTTTAAGTTTAATGTTAGTATGCGGAAACAAAAGTTTTGGCCTTATTATTTGTATCAGTCATATTTGTTCATTTAATAACAATTGATTTATTACTTTGCTTTCCTATTTATATGATATAAGAGCTTATTATGATGAGTTCATGTCATCATTCTGTTTTGTATTATATTAAAATCTTTTAGTCTATCTTTTATCTACCCAAAATGAAATTCAGTATGAAGCAGTGCCTCAGGGAACAAAAGAAATTGTGATGCCATCACTAAGGACAGCAACTGTATTTATCAGCATTACATGAAAATGAAAAGAGGGGCTTAGTCATGTTTATTAATAATGTGATTTCAAGTAGATACTACTTACTAAAATTAACTTATAATATTGATGAAGAAAGTATATTAAAAATTATAAAACAGTATGATTAATAACTTTTATGTGCCCATTTACATAACTGGACAGAAATGCTTGACAATTGTGGTACACGTTACAAAAACTAATTGAGTTTGCTTTATGGTACTAAACAACACTATCATTCTTAAATGAAAGATAATACAATTGCCATGGTAGAGACAGAAAGTCTGATAAAGTAATATAATTTAATATAGTAGCAATGTTCCTTAAACTTTTGAACACTGTCATTCAAGATTTATTTCTATGTCTCTTCCAATACAGGACTTGGCAAGACTAACAGTCTCTTCTTAAAAAGAGAAGTAATGTCTGTCTGGAAACTTGTATAAGCCAATCTCTATATAACTGCCTGCTTCTGCAAGCAAAATCATTAAAGAATGATCATGTTTATTAGTATTTCTACTTACTTGGTATCTACCCATACAATATGGTCTCTAGAAAGAGCTCAAAATGTAGATGATGGTGGCATCTGGTAATTTTACTATCAATACACACATTTGCACAGAAGAACAAGATTATGTGATCCTACCATCAGCTATTTGGATTCTAGTATATGCTATACCCAAGTTTGCAGCTTGCCTGTGAGTCCTGCTACCAATAGAGATAATAGTAATTCAATCCATTCCAAATACAACTTTTGAGTGAATGCTACAGTAGCCACCATAATTCTTTGCATAATTAGAATGCTCTCAAAGGACTATGAAATATTTATCTTCTTTAACCAGGGCATTTTTGTATAGCTAACTGTTTTGTTTGTTTGTTTGTTTGTTTCACAGTTTTTAACCTAAGAATAAAGACGATATTTTCATTGAGACTTTTGAAAAAGTACTTAGTGTCAGTTATGATCTTATTCTTTGATTTAGTTTTCAATTCAATTTGTAATGCTTTCTTGTCTGCAGACACAAAACAAAAAGGTTAGTGTTTTTTCTTAGAAAGCTGTGTTTAGATGTAGGTCATTTATTTTAAAATCATATTATGACAAATCCAAGATATCTTATATTTTTAGAAACATGCTTTTATTTATATTTATATATTTTACTAAGGAAATTCATTATGTAGTTGACATTTTTCTCTTACACATAATCTGATTCTTAGAACAATGTAAATATGATCAATTAGAATAAAAATCATGAAATGTACTTATTAAGTTAAACAATATGAAATTCATTAGTCATTAATTAGTCCTTTACTGCCTTGACAAAGCTAATAAAGTAAAATGTAGCTCTGAATTTAACAATAGTTTCAGATAGCCTCTCTAATATATAAAACATTAGAAAGCTACCAAAAAAGAGAATATGTTTAAAACAGGATCCATGGATCACTGCTTTCCAAAGAAATGAAGCCACAGAAGATAAGCAATTTAACACATTATGCTCATGGGTAAAGAGAACAGGAACATTGCAATACACGTATAATTTACAAAAATGACATTTTGAAGGCTCACTAGAAATATATGGACTATTAACACTTTCCCCTGCCAAAATAGAAACTAACAAAAAAATATAGTACAAGGTGAAGTATATCTTGATAACTTGGATTTCAGAAAGTGTTTCTAGAGCTAAACTTGCTTCTATCTCTTATCTACACCTAACTCTTACCTAGTCCTAAGAAGCAATTAGTAAAAGAAGTGGTCAGGAAGTCACTTGAAATTCAAAAGACTCTCCCTTTATTTTATTGCTTTGATTGTTACTGCCACCAGCCTGCTGGTTAACTCTGGTTAACTCCAGGGAAATTGTTAGAGATCAGTCATTTTGTCTTGGTTATTGACCCTCATGGTAAGTCCTCTTACTCTCTACCTGCACTTAATTTATATGAAAAAGTTTAAAATAAAAGAGATGATCAATATTTATAGAAGAATATACTGTTTCTAATTTAATGGAGATGAAAAATGTGGCTCAAAGAGAGTACTTTCATGAAGATTTAAAAGTAAAGTCTAGGTCTAGTATCTGTTTTCATTATTATATCTCCATAGTAGTTGGCACTTATTGGCTCCAATTTGTGATAATATGATTGGCCAAAATTTTGAATTACTCATCATTACAAATATCAATTAAATGGTTTGGAATAAATGCAAAATTATCTTAGGAAGAATCTGAAAAAAAGACACCAGTTAAGTCCATATGATATAGTCACTAAGTCTTATATACAACATGCCTTAGAATCTTTTGTAGCACAGTTTTCATTCTAATTTAATGCAAACATTTCAAAAAGTATAACCACAATTATAAGTCTGAATTATTAAAAGGTTTAATTTTCATAATTAAGAGACGAACAGACAGGAAAGGAAACTAACATGAAATGAACACTTCATGTTTGACAGGAACCCAGTCAGATACTTAAGTGTCTTAAAGGTATCAGAACCCAAATAATATCTTTAGAGATAGGCAATGAGCCCCAAAAGGTTGAAGAAAGGAGGTTGCGAGAGTTCCTCCAATTAGGAAGAATGAGAAACATATTTTAAATTTAGATCTACTTGACTCCTTGCTACCCAATAGCTCCCAAAATCTTTCAACTAATATGTGTTAGTGCCCATAGCTGTGGATTGAGACAGCTGATTTCTAAAACTTCTATTACGGTAAGTCTATCTAATCAATGCCACAGTTAATCATGGAGAGCAGCATCTATTATTACTTTTCTCTATCCAAGCTAACTATGTGTTTTGTTGTTGCTGTTTGCTATTGTTGCCAATGTAGACACTAAATAATTTTAGCTTATTTCCATTTCCTTTCTTTTCTCAAATCTAAGAAAATAAGCAAACTTATCTTCCCTTATTTATTACATACATACACATTTTTTTTTAAATAGTGCAAAGTTTAACACTGTTGACAAAGGACGACTCATTGGGAAGAACTCAGGTTTTTAAACTTGGAACTCCCAGGAATGTTATTTGAAGTTTAAAGACTCTTACTGCTGAGATGCTTGTGATATTTTCAAAACAATTAAGCCTACGCTACAGTGCCCTGAGGACATAATCCTAAGGATGAAAGATGCGATGATTAATTTATAGAGAGTGGGCTTTAGAGAAGGCATTGCTTCATGCTGTCATGAATAGCGCACATGGGCAGACGCCCATTTGAAATAGCTGGTGTTTTTTCTCTCATAAAGTATTCCACAAATCAGGAAAAGTAGAACCGGAAATGAAAGAGTGTGAAGAAACTGGAAATGATTGTAAAAATAGAATTTTATATTTCTTCAAAGGTATATCTGGGAATAAAACAGCCTTTTAATGTTCTGATGTTTGTTGGACATGATTGCTTTGTCATAGTTTGATCTCACCAAATCACGTCTAAATTATATATGAAAATTTTGTTCTATCTTGTTCTTTTTGTTCTGAGCTAGGACAAGCTGATAACAGTGGCTGACTTTAGTGAGTTAATTTTATAACCAAAACTGATATCCCATTCAAGTATACACAATGTAAAAGAGTAATAAATTGTCAGTTTTAACTGGAAAGGGGTTTTTATGTGATTTTAGAAGTCTTCTGAATATTTATTTTGTTCTACTTTACACAAACCTGTATAATATTTATCTCATTAGTTCCAAATGGATGTCTCTCTTGGACAGATTTAAAAATAAATTAGACTTCACAAACATTATATACACTGAATCAATATGTTAATACCGAGGAGGTGTTTGAAAGACATATTAACACAAAAAGAAAGCACATATTACATCAACATTATTAAATATATTTAATCAAAGTCATTTATTATAGGTATGCATAGACTATAAATAGTGGAGGATTTACTTAAGTACATTATAGATTCATCAGAGTTTATCACATGATTAGATGCTTACAGGAAAAAAAAAACACGAAAAAAAAACACATTAAAACTGAAATCAACAGATGGAGTAGGAAAGCACGTCTTGGTTTTACTTTTAAAGACTTTTTCCTCATCACTGATTTTTAAAAGTAACTTCACAAAATCAGACATTATAATTTAGCCAAAGGACTTTCAGTGATGATTCTCACTCATTCAACCAATATTTAACACATTTTTTCTGGAGGCCAGATCCCATGCTAAATGCTGATGATGAACTTCAAGTAACACATCATCCCAACCTTTAAGACACTGAGAACCCAGTGGATACATAAGCAATAAGCAACTAAAATTGAAGTGTGAATATTTAAATACTGGAATATGTTAGAAAGGCTTGTGGTCCAAACCCGTTTTAAAGGTGAAATTTAAATAAAATACTTGAATGCCTATTAGGTGCCAAGAACCCTCAAAGACAGGCCTGATTATCCTCATTTTACAGATGATTAAACTGACCCTGCCTGATTATAACTTGAAATTGTTCACTGAAGGTACAATGTTAATCATGGTAGAGTGGGAATTGAAGATACGTAATTTGACTCAAAAATCCATTCTATTTCTGTTTTACAGCTCTGCCTACCATTATAATCAATTAATAAGTGAAATTACATTCAAAGTTACATTCAGTTTATTTGACAAAATCCTAAGCTTCGGGAGTAAGTTAAGAGACCATGTCTAAGGGTGTCCTAGAGCCCTTGACTTCTAGCTAGAATTTCCTGCAGAGTTTAAAATATATATATATATATATATATATATATATATATATATATATATATATATCCAAGTATTAACACCACCTTAGCACGACAAATGTCATTTTATTGGTTCTCTTTCATTGAAATCCTTCTCCAGATGTAAATATACCAAACATATACAAAGAAAAGCTAAGGCACTATGTTAATGAATGGCATTGCTTCAATGTGTTTGATTAAAGTGTGTATTTACTGGCAATATACTAATTTAGTCAGTTCTTAGGTTTGTATAAAAATACAGCATTTTGAAAGAATTTTGTGTTGTACTATTTACTCAAGAGGTAGATCACATCCTTTAAAGACCAGGCTCTGATATTTTCTTATACATAAAGCTAAGAGGCTCAGTGCCTGAAATTCTGCATAGTAGGGTCCCTAGGCCTGGCTGGTAATCAGGGCTGATCTGTGGGGCCAGTGATAGAGGGCCCCCTTCTGGCACCCACCTTGGCTGGCCCAGGGTCTGTGGGCTGGGGGAAGCTCCTGTGTTGAGTGTCTGCCCCCTGATGGTCAGTGTACATCATAGCAAATGGGCATTCAGGCGGTGCTGCTATTCGATAGATTTACATATTAAGTTTTTGTTATATAGGATGGAAATAATGATAATTGTTCATTGGTACTTAGGGGATTTTTGTAAATAATGCAAATAAGATAATAAATGCAAAACAGTTTTAACTATAGGTATGAATAAAGATAAATAATGGACCCTAAGCCCCAGAAGTGTGGGGTTGTTTTAGGGACATATATACCTGATGGAATTGAAGGTAAGAAACACAAAATTGCTTAGCTAGCTTATACAAATATTTTAAAATATATTTTATTGATTTTTTTACAGAGAGGAAGAGAGAGGAATAGAGAATTAGAAACATAGATGAGAGAGAAGCATAGATCAGCTGCCTCTTACACACCCCCTATTGGGGATGTGCCCACAACCAATGTATATACCCTTGACTGGAATCAAACCTGGGACCTTCCAGTCCGCAAGCCGATGCTCTATCCACTGAACCAAACTGGTTTCAGTCCTATATAAATATTTAATAGCAAATTTAGAGTTAGAATCTTAAGTATAGTCTCTTTCCATTGTATTACCTATTCCAAATATAAACAGATATGGTTGGAGAGAAAGGCAAAAAAAATAGTGCCAAGTTAGCTTGATAAAAGCTAAATTGAAAAATCAGAAATTTAAGGCATAAATTTTGTAGTCAGTCTATAATTTGAACCCTGGCTCTATATTTCTTATTTACATTATTTTGGCTAATTTTCAAACTTACAAGAGCCCCTTTCATAATTTTCTTGTTCATAAAATAGGAATAATTACAATAGTCATATTTTCCTGTGATTTGTATTGATTACATATAACATAATTGAAATTAAATAGTTTTCATGGTATCTGGCATATAGCAATCACTTAGACACACACAACTGACATATTAGTTGTCTGTAGCTGCTGCAAAAAATTACCAGAAACTGTGGCTTAAGACAAGTAAATAAACTTATTATCTTACAGTTCTATAGTTTAGAAGTCCAAAACTTGTCTTATGGGGATAAAATCAGGGGGTAGGCTGGTCTGCATTCCTTTCTGGAAACTCAGAGTAAATGCATTTCCTTATCTTTTCTAACTACTAGAGGCTGGCCACAGTCATTGGCTCATGGCCCCTCGATGTTCAAAGCTAAGTCAGTCCTCACATTAAATCACTTTGATCTCATTTTCTATTCTATTGTTTTTAATCCAATTTTGGAAGAGAGAGAGAGAGAGAGAGAGAGAGAGAGAGAGAGAGAGAGAGAGAGAGAGAGAGAGAGAGAGAGAGAGAGAAAGAGAGAGAGAAATGGGAGAGATGTATTTGTTGTTCCACTTAGTTATGCATTCATTGGTTGATTCTTATGTGTCCTGACTGGGATCAAATCCACAAACTTGGCAGCTCAGGATAATGCTCCAAACACTTGAGCTACCCAGCCAGGGCTTGACCTTATTTTCCATCTTTGTCTTCTATTTATATGGATCCTTATAATTTCACTGAACTTGTCCATACAATATAGGACAAACTTTCTATTATAAGTTCAGCTAATAAGCAACCTTAATTCCATTTGCAAACTTAATTCCTTTTGCATGTAAAGTACCATATTCAAGACTCCAGGAATCAGGAGATGGACTCTTTGGAGGCCATTATTCTGACTACCACAGATGCTATGATTTAAAATAACTGCTTTTATGTTATATATTTCAGAGGAGAGTATATTTCATTTACATATATATACATTTACTTTAGATTATTTTCATATACCTTATAATAATTTCAAATTTCACTATTAACAATAATTTTATTTTTTCTGACATGTCTTTAACAGCAGCTATAATTGTTTGATACATGTGATTCAGTACAGTTCTCTGGAGGGAATTTTTATCAATTTGAGTAGTTTTAAAATGACATATTAGATGCTAAATTCATATATTTCTAACCTCAAATATTTACTAACATATGAAAGCAAACTGTGCCTACATTACATTTTAAACTTTTATTTAGAGTGGGCAAGAAAAGGAGCCCACATTATGTCACTTCTAAACCCATAATTTTGTGTGATATTTCATGGTCTTATTTTTGGATTTCTCAATCTTAGAGATTAGATTTTGAAGGATGAGACAATATGTAAATCTGAAAGAAGATCCAATGTCAAATGGCATGCCTTCATCAACTGATTAGAATTTTCTTTCCTATTCATTTTACCCTGATTTCATTTCCAATTATTTTCTTTCTAGTTGTTCAGCACTTTTTAATCTTTCATAACAAAGGAATAGATGGCACATACACACAAAAGAAAAAATAGAGCTGCCATTCTCAAATTTTATCATTTTATAGTCATTAACACATGGTTGTAAACTCTGGTAACACAAAATGTTTCTCCTGAAGAAAAAGGAAAATGGGGAAAAAAAAACCCACTGATATGTAAGTATACCCCTTGGTGTATACAAGACAAACATTTTATGGCCTGTCCCTAATCCCTCAGTGGCATAAGCTTCTCTGTGAAGAGCTGATCACAATACCAACATCTTCTTCATTAACATAACAAATGCTACATTTAAAACAAAGACATTCTAATTTCTTTGAGAAGATTGAAAGATGCTTCTGACCCTTGAGATCAGAGTGTATGGCCAATCTAGAATAAGATATTGAGAAACCAAACCTAAGTAAGCATTAACTCTTTCTGAATCAGCCAGAACACTATCTATATCCTGTAAGATGACCCTGGAAGGGCACCCAGGAACATAGGACCTTGGGGCCAGATCCATCCTTTACTTCAATAGTCAAAATTTAGGTAATTGCTGCATTAATGAATGATCAACCTTATATTTTCTTCCATCCATATTTAACAGAAGAGTAAATGAGGCACAATATTATTGCTGTGAATGCATAAATTAGTTGGAAAAATCACTTGCTTCTGGAATTGCAAAGCATGTTATAAAATTTCTACAGGCTCCCTCTCAGGAGACAATAAGAACAAAAAAAATGCTTATAAAGATATCTGACAATTAAAAAAAATAAAACACTAAGTCAAGCAAAGAGAAATAGGCACATAGATTCCCAACATTAATCAAAACTTTTGGAAATTCATAGGAAATGAATTTATAAAAGTGCAAAAATCTTTACAAAGTAAGTAAAGATTTATTTTTTTAAATACTATACTGTGGTTTTATGCTCCCTTCTCCCCTACTAACTTCCCAAGAGTATGGGACATCTGCTGATTATGGTAGTGGTCCAGGCAATGAGGACCAGATGCTTCAAATCATTATCATTTATCTGGTCAGGCCACCTTATATATGATTTTAAACTTGGTGCTGTCTGTCCCATTTACCATTAAATGTAACCCCCCTCTGTCTTTTCTACAGCAGTGCAGAAGTCTTAGTTTATTACTCCTTTAATTTTTCACAAACATCTAAGTACCACAGCATTACTACTTGGTCCTATGGAAAAATATTGTTCTGCCTTGAAAATAATGTTTGCATAGTGTTCTGATGGGATCTAGGAGCTGGGAACTACTACAGTCTAGTTCTCTCTCTCTCTCTCTCTCTCTCTCTCTCTCTCTCTCTCTCTTTCTCTCTCTCTCTGATTATGATTCTCTTTATGTCTTAATATAAAAATAGTAAGAAAACATTTTGCTTCCCTTTTGAGTAGTTCCATACAGAGACCCATGCTGCCATCATTTCAGTAAAAAAATCTACACATATTATTACCTATTTTAACAGTTGGATTTATTTGCTCTTGTCTTCTTATTCTGGCTATTGTTCATGATCACCATTGTATACACAAAAGTCTTTTGACTGCTACTAAGTACTTTCTCTTCCTTTACGTGGCATCAAAAGCAAAGAACTTATATGCATATATACATAACTAAGGGACACTGACAACAGCATGGTGAATGCCTGTGGGTGGGTGGCTGCATGCAGCTGGAGTGGATCAATGCGGACAAAGGATGACATATGTAATATTTTCAACAATAAAGATACATTTTTTAAAAAGTATTTCCAGCAATAAGGTATGTAATTACTATGTTATTACAAAAGTTAGAGGCCACACAATAATGTCTTCTTTTCCCATTGCTTTGTGGGGCTTGGAGATGATTAATTTAAAATTAAGAATTTGGCAAAAATCTAATCAATTCTAACAAAATGACTGGGTAGCATTTTAAAAATATAGGTGTGACAAGAATATTTTTTGTCATTACAAAGGGAAAACTGGCTTGGCATATGCATTTTTCTATGTTGTGCTGTCATCCCGCTCCACCAAAGAAACAACAACAAAACACACAAAACAAAAACACCTAAAACCTGAAAGTTAGAGAAACAGGCATTTAATATTTGTACAGATGATCTTTGGTGCCTCTATTAAAGGAGATAGAGTGACATTGCAGAGGAGTAGCTGAAGAGTTAAGTCACTGATTTTTTCCCCAAGTAACTATGAACACACATACAGATGTCTTAAAAGACTTCCATTACAAATAGTAATAATGGTATCATTCATTGAGTACTGACTGTGTCCAATATTTAATACATTTCATCTCTTAATTTTAAAGGTAATGCTGTAATATATAGGTTTTATTATCCGCAAGGCCCTCTGAAAGATTAAGTGTCTTAATCCTGAGTTTACACAGAGACTAAGAGAAAGCCAAGCCCCAGGTCCAGATGTCCTAATGTCACACTTTAGCCCTTTCCACTGTGTAAGGCTATGAGCCATGTGATGGCATCATATTTTTGGAGAAGCTTTTTTCTCTACAAAGCATGATTCTATTAGCTGACTCATATTAGTTATGCTCAAATAAATTAATTCAATATGAACATATTTATTAAATATAAATAAAGTGTGTTGCCTATTCTCATGTGGCTTATATTTTAGTCTGAAGCACAGACAAATTAGCATGTTGGACTACGACAGAAGGGGGAAAGGGTCAAAGAAGACTCAGAGAAGAGGTGATTGATTCTAACTAGAGGGAAGGAAGAGGTATTTGAGAAAAAAAACAATAATGTAGATATATGAAACACCAGAATGTTTTAAAGGGACAGCAAAATGTTAAGTAAATTCAGAAAGTAAAGTGGTCAAAAGAGAGGGGAGGGAACATGGTTGTTGCACTGAGGGGAGCAGGCCCTAAAGAGTTGGCTTGCCTTTCTGGCTAGGCTGCTACTTAGAGAGATTAAAAATCTAATCATTTATATCAAAACCCATTACCTATTATTTGATGTTCTGTGTATATATATATTAGAGGCCTGGTGCATGAAATTTGTGCACTTGGGGGGGGGGTTATCTCTTAGCCCGGCCTGCACACTCTCGCAGTCCTGGAGCCCTCAATTGAACATCCTAGCACTGCCACAAAGGCGGGAGAGGCTCCCACCATGACCACTGCGCTCGCCAGCCATGAGCTGGGCTTCTGGCTGAGGAGCATTCTCCCTGTGGGATCACAGGGACCACCAGGGGTCAGCTCCTGTGTTGAGTGTCTGCTCCCTGGTGGTCAGTGTATGTCATAGCGACCACTGTTCAGTCAATTTGCATATTAACCTTTTATTACATAGGATTTTAAAAATAATTTTTTGCTCTTTTAAAACTCAGATCATTTTTAAAATATATTTTTTTTATTAATTTCAGAGAGGAAGGATGAGGATAAAGATAGAAACAAGTCAATGATGAGAGAAAATCATTGACTGGCTATCTCCTGCCATTGGGGATTGACCCTGCAACCTGGAATTGAATCCTTGATTGGAATTGAACCTGGGACCCTTAAGTCCGCAGGCCAATGCTCTATCCATTGTGCCAAACCAGCTAGGGCAGTCTTCATATCTATTTTTTTAATTTTAAAACCGAATAAATTACAAACTGCAAAACAAAATGAATCTTATTAGAAACAAATGACTTTTATTTTTCCTTACAAACCACCATGATGTGAGGTAACTACCAAATTTGTGTTAAAAGTCCAGGTGCTGTAGAGATCCTTAAAAAAAAAGTCCCATTCATCAATAAAACAATCAAAATGTAAAGACACATGTAGAGCTATCAAGTCAGAATAACCAAAATACCAGAGATTTTTCTATCTCAGGTACACACTATTCTTTTCCATATACTATTCCAAATGGTAGACCTAGTGTTTTATTCAGCCATCTACCAAGTTTTACTTCTGGGTTCAAACAAAGGGGCTGTATATGATCGGTGATTTTTAAATATTTGATCGATAGGAATCTGGAAAAGAGAGAAAGGTAGAGGTCGGTGTGAAGTTTTCTTCTTGATGTTTCATGTGTATGTGTATGACCCCTACATCTCTAGCTGTGTCACTGTTCTTAATTTTATGGGACAGTCAGAGGGGACTGAGGCCACAGTAGGCAGAGGGCACTGCACAGCATTTGGTGCCTATGGCTGCTCATAAATATCACCATGGTGATGATATGGCATGTTAAGTACTGCAGTGCGACAAGGAGAGAACTGAAAATTTATGGAGCATATTAAATCAAACTGGTATAGTCAGTTATCTTTGAACAGTAATATAACAATAGTATAATAAGTAGAACAAATAACTCCTATTCTTTCAGAAGGTGATGAACCAGAAGGCTGACCCCTTCATTTGCCTTAAAGAAACAGAACAGGGGATACTTTTGCTTCAGAAATATATCGCTCTTCCTATTTGATTAACTCCATATTTTAAGCCTTGTATATGAATTGAAGGGTCCAGGGACTCATATATTCCCCCCCTTTGATCTTCATAAGGACATGCTGATTTTTTTTAACTACATGCAAATGCAAAGAGTAAGTCATACCACAATTTGGCAGCAGCCAAAGTGGATAACAAACCACACTTCAGAAAGCACAGATTGAGTGAGGTTGCCTTTAAGGGAGACCACACTGCTGTGTTCTCTGAAGTTAAAAGAGGAACATATCATGCTGTCAAAGACAAGCGTGCTGTGGGAACTGCAAGCTCAAAAGCCTCGCAGTAATCCCAACCACATGCCATGCCTCAGAAAGTGGGGCAGTGTCTCCTTTGGAGATGGGAAACAATACTTCAAGGTATGCAAAGCTGACAACTCTCCATGAGAGATGGATGAGCCATGGAATGTTTTCTACCTTCAAATAATTGTTCAAATGCTCTGCGAGGCATTTTCATTAGCTAAGTAAATGCCTTTGAGAGCAATTTTTATTTGTCTAGATCAAAAGTAAAGTAACTCTTTCCAGGAGTCTTAGGAGATCAGGAGCTTGGAGGGTAAATGTGTGTTACTTTGAAAAATACACATAGCAATTACTGTTAAAAATGCTCTTTTAGGTTTATGCTAAATCTAAAAAAAAATGAGTATGGCAGTCTTACAAATTTGAGTCTTCTCCTTTGTGTTGTTCTACTGATTCTACTGATATTTCATTCTTAGTCACTCAAACCCCAATTCACTAGTATACTCTAAGCTTGACTCACTTCACTTCATTTCATTGTTTGTATAGAACAAATTATATACTAGGCAATGACTGAAGGTTAAATTTATTGGTCAAAATCCATAGCAATGTAGTCACCTATTAAACCAGGGTACAATGAGTCCCTTGTGGCTTAATTCACATGGAATTTTTCTAGATGGAGTGAGTGGTTTTCACAGAAATCAGCAACATTATAAGACTTCAACAAAGAAATATTACCAGATATATTATAATTTGAAAATTAAAGCTCTCACATTCATTCTCAAGTTTAACATCTCCACCTTTACACCATTTTTTTTTCCATTTCCACAATCTGCACACTAGTTCTCAGAGCCTCACTCAAGTGTGAAGCATCAACATATTTTTCCAATTTGATTTTCTTTCTCAAGTCCTTGCATCATACATTTGTATCACCCAAATAAAATAAAAAAATAAAAAATCAGTTACTTTGCTATCCACTCACAAACCCTTTTAACTGAACTTATGCTGGTTTAAAAAGATGCTAATTAAATCACTATTGCAGTGGACAGCAAACTGTGGCTTGCAGCCACCTGCGGCTCTTTGGCCTCTTGAGTGTGGCTCTTCCACAAAATACCATGGCCTGGGTGAGTCTATTTTTGAAGAACTGGAGTTAGAAAAAGTTTAAGTTTAAAAATGTTGGCTCTCAAAAGAAATTTCAATCATTGTACTGTTGATATTTGGCTCTGTTGACTAATGAGTTTGCTGGCCAATACACTAATGCATGAAAATATGTTATTCCCCATGATATTTCAATAAGAAAGCTTCATAATAATGCTAGTGTGTGTTCAACATGGTTATTACACAATTCATCAGCTAAACAACAGTGCTTTTGTAGATAAGTTATTGACAGATATTACCAAGTTATCTATTGGTTGACCTTCTTTTCTGGCTTCTTGATGTGTTTTAGTGTCAGCAACTCTGACAACAATATAAAAACAATAGTCATTTTTTCCAGAGGAAAATTATCAAATATATCAAATTTTACATATACTCTAATGGATTTAACAATAAATGAATCCCTCAATTTATTTGTTATTATTGATTTCAAAGAGGAAAGTAGAGAGAGAGAGAGAGAAAATCAATGATGAGAGAGAATCATTGGTTGGCTGCCTCCTACAGGCACCCAACTGGGGATAGATCCAGAAACCTGGGCATGTGTCCTGACCATGAAATGAACACAACTGTGACCTCCTGATTCATAGGTTAATGCTCAACCATTGAGCCATGCCAACTAGGCAATAGTCTCTCAATTTAAACTTGTGTCACCTTGTTTTGGCTAGTATAATAGCTATTCTTGGGGTAAATGTTCCTCAATAAATAAGCAAAAAGTCACACTTATTATCAGCCAAGGAAGGATGTATCAGAATTTGGGAACATTTTTTTTATTTAAACATCTCTAACAAGGGTTTGTCAACCTTGTCAATGTAGAGTATATAAGTCTGTGTTTAGACCATTGCCAACTGCCAAGATGATGGAGCTGGATGAATAACTAAAGTTTCTATAGGATGAAACTCAGAATTGCTGCTTCCCATGGCAGCTTCTTAATCTGAGGAAGCTCCAGGCCATGGCTCCCCTGGGTTCCCTGCTTACATTCTCCACAGCTGCTCTTCTCTGCAATGAATGCCTCCCGTCAGCAGTTGAGCCCAGCATTCGCAGCCTCCCACAGCTGCTCCCCAAGTCCCATTGCTTCTCACATGCTCAAACAGCCTCCACCAGCATCTTGATTTCTCGGGAGCTGCCCATTTGAGCATTTCTTTGTCAGCACCATTCCTAAAAAGGTGTCCTATGGCAATACGCTAATGGAACCATTCCTCCAATCAGAAGAACTGGTCCTGCTCTCAAACCACCAAACCCCCTACCCTCACTGGACTTTATGGAACAACACCATGTGACTTCATATTTCAAGCTCTTCTCTCAGTCAACTTCACTGCAAAAGCCGGGTACCTTTTTATGGCTCCTCCATAAAAAGTGGGCCACTTCCTTTCTATGCACCCTGCACATAAGCCTGTTCTAGCTCCTACCTAACGTTAGTGAACTTATTTGTCTCATGCCAGGATTGGCCCACTGGTTTATAAATTCCTTGAAGGGAAAAGCAAATTCCTATTTGTGAATTGTTGGTTCACTAACACCTCGAACAATGTTTACCACAAGACAAATGCTTTAAAAATGTGCTGATGTTGCATTAGCGTCCTAAGTCAGGTAACTGGTTTATTGGAGAAAAGTCCCAAATTGCTTTTTATTGTTTCCCTACAAGGCACAGGTGCAGCTATAAAAATCAAGGCCCAGAATATTGCTGGCCAGCTCCTTGCTCCCAGGGAAAATGTACAGCAACACTGCACAGCCTCCCTGTATGCTATTTTTCTTAAAGTTACAGTCTGTGTAGATAATGAAAGACTGTCATTACCACTCATGCCATTGTGTATGTGTAGCTCTAATGTTCATTAAAGATGCGACTGAAATGCTAATGATAATTGCACCCAAAAAGGTAATAAAGAGAAACCCAAGGCTCACATAAATGCCAGTATTTAATGAGTATGCATACGTTCATCTTTTCTCCCTAATTTATCTTACTTTCTGATAATTAGTTTAGTAAATCTGAGATCTCGATATATGTGTAATTAACTTTAAAATTTGTTTTTAAATTTGTTTTTTTTTTACTCAGAATATATACTCAAGAATGAAATATGTTTTTTCCAGAATATAAAGCGGTAGTTATCGTTACATAAAATGGTTACCTATATGAGAGATACATGATAAAACATACTTTTTGTGATTATATGAAACTAGGAAACACTTGAAATTTTAGAGAGAGAAAAATCTATATCAATCAGAATCCAGTTAAGAAAGTAGAAAGTGGCCCACCTGGCATGGCTCAGTGGGTAAGCACCCACTTATAAACCAGGAGGTCAAGGTTTGATTTCAGGTTAGGGCACAGGCCCAGGTTGTGAGATCAATCCCCAGTAGGGGACATGCAGGAGGCAACTGATCAATGATTCTCTCTCATCATTCATGTTTCTATTTCTCCCTCTCCCTTCCTCTCTGAAATCAATTAAAAAAATATATTTTCAAAAAGAAAGTAGAAATTGCCGAAACCGGTTTGGCTCAGTGGTAGAGCGTCGGTCTGCAGACTGAAAGGTCCCAGGTTTGATTCCGGTCAAGGACATGTACATTGGTTGTGGGCACATCCTCAGTAGAGGTTGTGCAAGAGGCAACTGATGGATGATTCTCTCTCATCGATGTTTCTAACCCTCTATCTCTCTCCCTTCCTCTCTGTACAAAAATCAATAAAATATAAATATTAAAAAAGAAAGTAGAAACTGATTTAAGTATTCCATATAAACAGGGTTTAATCCAGGGAGTCATTTACACAAGTGATGAAGGGCAAGAAGCCAAAGCGTGGAGAAAATGAGGACATTTGAAACCACAAGAAGCCACAAACTCCTACAAAGAGGCCTCATTATCAGAGCCCACAGGTCAGGGCTGTTCCCCAGGAACTGACCCCGCAGCATGGAACTGCCCAGTGTGAGCTGTGTCATTGGGAGGATGGTGTCCAGCAGAAGCTGGGGCCTGGGAAGAAAGTCCTTGCGGGAGACACAGTCTGTGGCAATAAGGAAGGGAAACAGCCTGACTTCTTCCTCCCTCCTGTGCCTGATCTCTTTCCAGAGCCTCCCACTGGGTGAATCTAACATAAACCTGAACACATAGCAGCCTGGGAGCACACCCTGGGAATGAGCCAGCACCCTTGTTTAAAATGCAGCAAAGGAGGTGCAAAGAATGGCTCTGAGATTTAATAGGCAAAAAATGATTGCCACCATATCTTCTCCTTAATTTTGGGCAGTAATCAGGTATTTTTCTTAAAAAAGTAGAAGTCTTTTTAATTATTGTAGCCTAAAACCTTAACACTGGTATAAAATGTATTATATCTTTTCACATGGAACTTTTCCACAGGAAGAATAATTACTTGTGTTAACACTTTACAATTAACTTTATTACCTATATTCTAAAATAAAAAATCACTTGGAATCAGTGAGAACAATCTCAATTATGTCCTAATTCAAACAGAGAAAAAGGAAAGGATCTGTATATTATTAGCTCCCTGGAAAAAGACAGATGGCAACATCTATTGAATGCCTACTCTGAATCAGACACTTGGAGACGTTTCTCATATAACTAATTGTTTTTTAAAATTATCACAGCAATCCAGGGAGTTGGCTATTATTTTATACTTCTCAGAGAATGAAAATGAGGCTTAAGGAGATAGGCACTTAACCAAGTTTACAGCCTTTTATAAATATCAGAGCTGGAAGTCACCTGACATCAATCTATGCCTATGCCACACTAAACTACTTAGGAGAACACAATCTATTATTATTTTTAAAGGGAAAATCACCCAAACTATTACTAAATGAGAAAAATAGTCAGAAGAATTTTACCTGGTCATTGCTAGCTTGTACTCCCAGGGGACTTCAGCCATTCACTGTATCATTTATTAAACATTTATTTTATCCCCATTTACATGCCTGTCCTTGTTCTAGTCACTAAGGTTAGGGCAGTAAGATCGATAAGATCCATACTCACATGGAGCTTGCCACAACTTGCTAGACCCTGGAACATTAAAATACACGCTTATCTTTTCTACTAGTTTAGTGTTTCTCAGCCTAGATGGTTTTTTTTTTTTTTTTTTTTTTTTTTTTTTTTTTTTACTCCAGCAGACATTTGACAATGTCTAGAGATATTTTGGGATGCCACAACCAAGGAATGACGCTGATGTCTATGGTGTTGAGGACACTGTCTTATGTCCACTCAGGCTGCTTTTAGAAAATATCATAAACTGGGTGATTCAAAAACAAAAAGCATTAATTTCTCACAGTTTTGGAGCCTGGAAAGTCCAAGATCCCCTCACCACAGATTCTGTCTGGCATGGACCCACTCTTAGATGGACATGTTTTCATTGTTACGACCTCATGTGATGGAAAGGGGGGAGGGATCTTTGTAGGGTCTTTTTGATAAGAGAACTAGTCCTATTCATGAGGGCTCTGCCCTCACAACCTACGTGTATCCCAAAGGCCCTAAGGCCTAATACCATCACATCGGGCATTATGTTTCAATATAAATATTATGAGGGACAAAAACATTCAATTTAGAGCAGTCAAAGATATTGTTAAACATCTTATAATACATATGACATTTTCTCCCTTTCTATCACACACACACACACACACACACACATAAACACACTCACTATATGGTTCACAATGTCAATAATGACAAGTTGAGAATGTCTCTCCTAGGTGTGTATGAAGACACCTTTATTTTTGAGTGTGTATGTATATATTAGTTTTCTTTCAGTTGCTATAAATTACTATAAATGGAGTGGCTTAACATAACACAAATTTGTATGTTATGTAGGTTAGATGTCTCACAGTTCTGTAGGTTAGATATCCAATGTAAGCTCAGTGAAGAATTAACATATTGCCAGGGCTATGTTCCCTCCTGGAGTCTTTAGTCAAGAATCCATTTCCTTATCATTTCCATCTTTGAGAAGCTTGCCATTTTTGTTGAATCATGATCCCCTTTTCTGTGTTTAATGGGGGAGTTGAGTCCTTTCTACATCACATCACTCTGACCTACTTCTACAGTCATATCTTCCTCTAATTGCCTTCTTCTCTCTCTCTCTTTTCCACTGTTAGTCACATTTGTGATTTCATTGGGCCCACCTGCAAAATCCAAGATGATATCCCTATGAGGAGATTAGGTGATTTGCAATATTAATCCCCTTTGTCTTGCAACTTCACATAGATACAGGCTCCTTGGTTATCTTTGGGTACCATTACTCGGTTTACCACAAGGAGGAATGCATATACAACTTTTAGCAAAGTTATTAGCACAGAGTGGGTTCTGCATTAAAATGGCATTCCATGAATTAAACTGAATGCATCTTAGATGTCCTTTTAAAATGAGCCACTTTTACATGAAAGGGCCATGGTATAGGAAAAACAATTCATGTGTGTTGCCTTACTCTACATTGATAGAGAGCTCTGAAATATTCTTAAGTCACCAACCATGCCATTTTAAAATGTGTCCATCCACCAATTTTCTCAAATCAAAACCTTGAAGAATGGGTAAAATATGTGAGAGGACATTCTAATCCCCTTATTGTTGGCCCTTTTAAATATTAACCCTTTACATGGATTTAGCATTAGGAACTTTGGTTATAATTTTTGTAGCTACGACTGTGTGTTCTATATAAATATTATGTTCTCAAAATAACATCCTGAGGAGAAAAAAATTGCAACATTTGGTATCTCATTTATTATTTCTTCACGAAAGCATAGTCTGCATTTGTGAAAACATGGGGATTAGCAGAGGATAAGGATGCTATGACCTGAAATGAAAATAAGCAACCTAAGTCATGAATGCCCAACTAATCCTCTTAATTTAAAAATTTTCCTGTTATGTCAGCATTCCTGGTGTTATGCCCTAAAGATAACATCAATACATTAAGTCACAGCTTAAGCAAAAGTGATTGGCATAAAGCTGGAGGGGAAAAAATAAACCTCTATTGAGTCGCTAACATTTGTCAGGCACTTTCCTGAATATTTGAGATTAAGACCCAGTTCTTAACCTCCAGGAGTTCACTGGGTTCTTATTTGGAGTCCACACATAGATTTAGGGAGTTTGTGATCATTCTGTTCCATAAACAGCTTTGTAAAATGTTAAGGATATATATATATTTTTCTAGAGACCAGATCTACCGGCTTCAACCAGATTTTCAAATGGGTTCATGATCAGAAAATGTTTAAAAACCATTGATTAGTCTACAGGCAAACCTATGGAAGTGGGTTAGAAATATTTCTGACAGAGAGGGCAGGTGCTAGGTCCACCCTTCCCGAGTCTCTGTGCTGTTCTCTCTAGATAACTAACTAGGAGATGCTGAAGGAATGGGAAGTGAAGTGGTGTGGGGCAGAGAGACCTGGGGAAGAGAGTCAGTCTGATTCTGTAAATTGAACTTCGCCACCAATTTTAATTATGTAATTTTCCTCCCGGCGCTATACATAATTAATTCTTATTGTTCTGCTATAAATCCTAAGATAAACAATATCATCAGCAGATTCAAATTTTCTCCTCTGCTAACTTTTATCTCTGTCCTACATAAAGGTTACATGGGGCATGCCATTTAGAATTTAGTTAATGAAAACACAAAATCTTAATTGCGCTGGTGTAATTTCTTAACTATACACACAACTTAGGGACAAAAACAGTGAAACAATATTATAGATTAAATCTTATTGCAATAAACTCCAAGGAGAAGACAAAATATTGTACCAGACTTAGATTTCACTTGCAGGGTTTCTCAAAATAAGTGGACCAGCTAAAGGGTGGTAATCTTTTATTTATAGAGAAATGTTTCATGCTGATAGTGTACACTGACTGCATTGGGATTTGACAGTTATTACTCACACAGTTATTGTCTTATTTTATTTTTAAGGAAAAGAACAAAGATAATCTAAAATAGGCAACAAATATAACTAGTTTACAATGTAACACACAAAATAAAACTCAGAATTACTACCAAGAAAATAAAAATGTGATCATCCTAAGCTTTGAGAGATCAAGCTACCTGCTTCAAAAGCTAGAATAAAAATTTATTAATCATTGCAGAGACTTTTAAAGGGCAGCGACTTTTTATTAGAGGAATAAATCCCTCAATATCTGTCAATTTCATTTTTTCTTGCTATTTCACACTTCTCTTTCATTTGTAAATAACAGCATATTGAAAGTTGATAAGAAAATACCACAAATATTTCGTTCCCTCTTTATAGTAGGCAGTACATTGTTAATTTTTACATAGTTTGATGAAAAATACTATTCTAATATAATATTGTGTTAGACTATATTAAATTTGCATATACTAATTTTTGTTAGGAAAACATCATCACTACACTTACAGGAAAAAAAATGTTCTTCAATGAAAAAACTATTCATTGAAATCTAACTTCTTTTATGCTACTGCTTAATCTCAATCACAGAAAAATAATGGTCTATAGCCTTTTGTAAAGACTATATTTTAAAAAAACAAGGATATTTAGAAAAGAAGAAAAATGCCTATCTTGGAAAAATGCCAATATTCAAATGAAAATTTTGCTGATTTTTTTTAATTAACCTTACTTTCTATGGCCCCTAATACTTAAACCAATAGCGTAATTAATGTCAACAAGCTTCCAGATAAAAATGAAGTAATGGCTTCCTAGAATTTGTCTTGATACACTGCCATGTAACCATAGCAATTGTAGCCAGACTGAAAAAAATAAAATGAAAAACACCATGAAATAATACACCTGAAAATGCATTAATTTTTTAAACTTTTACAAAATACTTCACTAATTATAAAAGCCTACCCCATTTAAGTCTAGATTAATAAATCTGAATTTTTCTGTGAGGGTATGTTTGAGGGAATAATTTTACTGAAGTCTAGATCACAAAAGACACCCAAAGGATTTATTTTTCTCAAGTTTCAATAATTAGGCATAATTGTTCTAAGTTGTTTAGATACCAGACTATTATCTGTCTGGACATCAACAACACTACCTCATATATTCCAACAAATTAAATGATTTCAACTGGATAAAGACAATGAGAGTCCAATTAGCTAAAGAGGCATGTGTCCTAAAATGCCTAACATTTCTTTCTTCCAAACTTGCAAATCTGGACATTTCAAACCAAAAGAAAGATAAAAATGTCAGGTTTTAGGTATGGTTCCAGTGTTATTACTACATCATTGTGGGGAAAATCTATAGGGCAAATACAATCATATTTAAATAATCTAATCTACTCAATTTGTCTTTGACCCACTGATTAGTATTTACCTATTGATTTTTCTGTATGAGCTCACTATATTTTGGCTGCCATTGAATTGGGATAAACAAAGAGTTACTGATGGTAGAATAAGTAGAAAATTCCTGCAGAAAGAATTAGTATGAATATGTATCCTTATCCATATAACCTATTTGATATCAATTACTTGATATCACTTATAACCTAATTTTAGAGAGTCAATGATGTAATACATTTGAATCATCCCATATAAGGTGATCTTATAAATTGATCTCTTTTATCTAGTTGATGCAATAAAGATATGGATCATACAGAAAAACTAAGTCACTTTTAGGGAATATTATTCTTAATATTTTCCTTAAAAATAGAGTTCATGGACACAGAGAACAGACAGGCCGTTGCCAGAGGTGAAAGAGGGAGAAATGGGTGAAAAGGATTAAAGTTTCAGACGTCTAGCTATAAAATAAGTCAGAGGAATGCCATATATAATATGGTGACTATTGGAGAAAGTAATCTAGAAAACGTGAAGACAGCTTGGCTCTGGATCTGAACCTGAGCAGTCTAAGGGTCATTACCTCTCCACTGTGTTTGGAATGTAGGTTCTGCCCACTGTTCCCATACTAGGAGCTATTACAAAGATACAGTCTTGAGAATAAGGTGTCATTGAAACTAGCTGCACTTAATAGATGACTGAACCGTATTATTCTTATTAACTGGACCTCTATATAAACTTCTGATGTTCTGGCAAAAGGGTCTGCAGATCTACTTGTCTTGCAACCACACAAGACAAGCCTTGTGTGTAAGTTCCCTTACTCATTAAACCTTCCAACTACCTACCACTCCGCCTCTATTTTGGTCTCTCGTTTCCCTCCATATAACAAGGCCAGTTTAAGATTTCACCAGGGGACCTCCCAAGGTTTCAAACCAACCATGCCTATCTATCTATCTATCTATCTATCTATCTATCTATCTATCTATCTATCTGGCTAAGTGACCATCCAACCATTTGACCAGCTGGTAGGTATGACATGCACTGACCACCAGAGGGCAGATGTTCAACATAAGAGCTGCTGAGATGCAGTGACTTAGCAGCAGCAGTTCTCACGTGAGGCACCCTGGAACCAGAGAGGAGGGAGCCCTATTCCTCGTGGGGCCGGATGATTCCACCAGGCTGCAGGATCCCACCTGCCAAAAGGACCCTGCTCACTCCACAAATGCCCTTTGAGGGACCACAGGAGGTTGACTACAGGGCGTGCCCAACCCCTTTGCCCAGTCCCACCCACTGGCCACCATCTAATTGATTTCCTTTCACTGTGCACAAATGAGTAAACTGGGTTACTAGAAGTTAATAGTACTGTACTGTACATTTAAGAGTTGCTAAGAGATTAAATCTTAAAAGTTCTAATCACAAGAAAATAGATGTGCAGTTATAGATAGGCCTAGTCCTAAGCCATCACTGCATTCAGCCAATGATCATTTTGATGTTTTGGGGCTCTGTACAACTTCCTAGTGCTCATCAGTTTCGTTAGTTCATTTTTTTAGCTTGTTGAAATTATGAAATATTTACTGTTGCAGAACAATGACTTGAATTTTCTAATATATTGGACATTTTAATGTGTTTTGTTACCATTATAACTCGTTTGTTTTTTAGGACTTTAGAGGAAGGCAGGTCTATGCCTTGTGCTGCCTTGTTATTGCCCATAGCTCAACTGGGAACAGAAGTGTGGTGTCTTCCTCTTCTACCATGCCCCTTGTCGAGGTATTATGAATCATGAAAAGGATGCTAACATTAGATTAAGATGTGCTGGACTTTACAGAATATGGCTCTATGCTGTAGTCATATGGAATAACTGCTCCCCAGATATTCATTAATAAGTATAATTTTAAAATATCTGTACCTAAATCCCTATTCAAAGATCCACTGAGGGAAATAATATTTGTTGAGGTTTGACTCAGGAAGGACAGATTCTAAAATTTACTCAGAGATGAACTAGCATCTTATTGATTTTATCTTTCAATTTTTAAGTAATATTTTAACTTTCCTAAACTTTGGGCTATATAGGAACATGTTATAAGGAACAATCTTATGAAAGAGTGCTGTGAGAACTATACACTTCCTGTGGAGTTGTTCCTCATAGCTCACAGTGATATTCTGAGATGACTCAGTAGAAATCCTTCTCCATTCTGAGTAATAGGATCAAGATAGTAAGAATATAAGTTTTAACCTTATGGACCATGAAATTAATAACTGATCCTGTTTCCCTTGCTGTGTCAGCTGCTATAAATCTGAGAATTGTTTTTTTTTTTTTAACCAAGCTTCAAACATATATAGAAATCATGTTCCAAATTTTATGATCTAACCTTATAATTTGCTTCAGATTTCTCCTATTTATCTTGATTTACTGAATACTTCTTTATAAGCTGCTTTAAATCCCTTCCAATATAAAACAGATTGTTAATAATAAATTATGTTTGAGTGTGTTTTCTTTCTATTCTACAAAGCCTTTCTCAAAACAATGAGTAAGCCTAAGGCAAGGATCTAACATCGTCATAGTTTAGAATCTTTGGGAAGTGAACAATGAAATGAGATGGAGTTGACAGTACAGGATATTTATTAAGGAATATCCTTGTGATAAATTCCTGGAGAAGGAGGAAAGTGGGATTGAACAGAGCAAGATAATAAACTGCAATACATACTGTTCAACATCTTCAGCTGCCTAAAGCCAAATGCCTCATCAGAGTCACTTTCCTTAGGCTAAAAGAGAGGGTCCTTTATACTTCTTGCTCAGTCAGTCATCAGATACTGGTTGCCCTAGGCAGAGGTTGACTTTGGGCAAGGTGGTTCTCTAGGTTACCTTCAAAAGGATTGACTATTAAATAGCATTTGCTAATGTCATTTACTTGACACCTTGCAAACCCATCCTTATAAAGAGAAGCATAGCACACCATCTATCACTGAACAATTAGGTAACTTAATTTATTAGCATCATCCTACTTAATAATGGAGTAATATGAAAAGTAACCATCACTCTGCTCAAGCCACGCCCACCAGCCATCAACCAATCAGATTGAGTATGCAAATTAACCCCAAACAAGATGGCTGCAGACACAGATAGCAGTTAAGAGGCTTGAGTTTCTCAGGCAATAGAGGACGCCAAGCTTTCCACACAACCTAGCCGGCCTAGGACTCCACTCAAGAGTACAAAGTTTCAATTATAGAAGATAAATCCCAAGAAAAATAGCAGCAGCCACAGAACTGGAGAAACCAAGCTAGGGTTGCTCCCAGCAATGGAGGAAGCCAAGTTTTCATCCTGTCCTGGCAAGCCTAGGCCTCCACTTAAGGATACAAAGTTTCAATTAGAGAAGGTAAACAAATCCAAACAGAAATGGCTGCAGCTATGGAGAAAGCAGAAGGCTTGGCTCTGCTCCAGGCTACAAAGTTTCAATTGTAAAAGGTAAATAAATTCCAGATACCAGGGCCTCTGCTTGGGTCACCAGGGGGCATGGCCAGCCTGCAAACCATAACAGGCCCCTCACCCAGGCCACCCCATACCCCAAGGGAACCCCCACCCTGATCCAGGACACCCTTCAGGGCAAACCAGTCAGGCCTCACCCATGCACCAGGCCTCTATCCTATCTAATAAAAGAGTAATATGCAGACTGACCATTACTCCAACACACAATAGCTGCCCCCATGTGGTCAAAGATCCTGCCCCTATGTGGTCACAAGATGGCCACCACAAGATGGCCAGCAAGGGAGGGCAGTTGGGAGGCACCAGGCCTGCAAGAGAGGGCACTTGAGAGGGACCAAGTCTGCAAGGGAGGGCAGGTGGAGGCAATTAACCCTGTAGGGGAGGGCAGTTAGGGGTGACCAGGCTGGCAGAGGAGGGAAGTTGGGGGCAAACACAATGTCAGGAGAGCAGTTAGAAACCAATCAGGCTGGCATAGGAGTGGTATAATCAGGGTGGCAGGCAGGCAGAAGTGGTTAGGGGCAATCAGGAATTCAGACAGGCGAGCAGTTGGGAGCCAGCAGTCCTAGATTGTATGTGGGATGTCCGAATGCCGTTTAGACCTGATCCTGGTGGGCAGTTTAACATCCCTCTAGGGATCCCCGATTGGAGAGGGTCAGGCTGGGCTGAGGGACAACCCACCCAGTGCACAAA
This sequence comes from Vespertilio murinus, assembly GCA_963924515.1. NCBI lineage: Eukaryota > Metazoa > Chordata > Mammalia > Chiroptera > Vespertilionidae > Vespertilio > Vespertilio murinus. Next base: position 49,774,250 of record OZ004706.1, read on the forward strand.
TCTTGTGCAATGGGCCTCTAGTCCTATATAACAAAAGCCTAATATGCTAAGTGTCCAGTAATCTGGCAGGCTGTTCAACCAATGAAAGAGTAATATGCTAATGATATGATAAAGCTGCTCACCCTCTTGTTATGATGTGTACTGACCACTAGGGGGCTGATGCTCTGACCAATAGGTTAGCTTGCTGCTGGAGTTCAGCTGATCAGGACTGAGCTAGATGGGTCAGATAAGTCCTGGAGCTCTCCTGTAGTCCCTCTGTGGCTGGCCAACCTCCCACATCGTTCCCTGGCCCTGATCATGTATCAGTGGGATTCCTCAGCCTGGCCTGTGCCGTCTCACAATCAGAGACCCCTTGGGGGATGTTGGAGAGCCAGTTTCAGCCTGATCCCGCAGGCCAGACAGAAGAATTCAACTGGTGCGCAAATTCATGCACCAGGTCTCTAATATTACTTATAAGTAATTTTATTCACTGAGTCTCTTAGGCTAATTTCTAACCCTTTAAGCAAAATCCAAATCCACCACATTCTTCAAATTCTATGAATACATGCACTGTTCAGCTCAGCTGATGAAAGGAAAACACGGAGATAAATAAAGTACACTTGCACAGTAAATACAAGATGCTACTTATTAGTTTATATGGTGTACAATGGAAGTGTTCTACAAGCACTACAAATATATGTTTTTAATTTTTTAACTGAAATCTACTTTTTACTTTTCAAATCAAAAGCTAATAATCACATTGGATTTTTTACGTATTTATTTTTTTGTCGTCTGTCTTTTTGGTTTTGACTGCCATGGACCTTAAGTTCTTTTGAGGCCTCATCTTTCTAATGAGAACATGAGAGTTTAAAGAGGCTTGATAATTACCTATTTCATGAAGAAAAATTTTAGAATTAGAATCCAGGTTTTCCAACTCCTATTCCAGTGTTTTTTTTCACCCTCATTGCTCTATTTGTTGATATTAATAGCTCTAATAAATCAATAGCACCAATAAATTCCCCATGCACAATGTCTGCCTTGGCATGATATCCTGTTTATTTTCCCCTTTCTAAAATGGATTTTAAGTAGCTTTTTGGAATACATAGTTGCAACAATTACAGATGAGCTTTATTTATTTATTTTTAATCAGCCAATGGTTGTTTGACATCAGTGATTACTACTCTTCTTTCAGTTGCTAAATTTATTTATCTTGGTGAGTAAAGGCTTAACACATTGTGTGGCAAAGAACCTACACTTCAAAACTATCCAGATACACTGAGCACCAGGCAACAGAACACATTTAGAGACTGAGGAGTCGAGCACACCAGTGTATTTCCGTTCTTTAAGAAGGAAATGTAGCTCAAGCAGGGTTGGCTTTTCATGACATTTGCTTAGTTCTTGAATTGACTGACAAGCCTATTAATGGATTCCCTGAACTTTATTAATGTAATTGGAAAACTGCTCACATGCCAATCAACTTCTAATAAGTAATTATGTTCATAAATATGTAAAATTATTAGCTTTTAATGTGTCTCAAGCACATGCTTTCAACACAGTGACCATTTTTTTCTTCTTCTAGAGGAACAAAACATAATACTGGCAAAACATTCAATGACTGTGTTCCGAATACGCATTCCCTGAAGTGGTACTTAAACGTTCACCATCATCAAATGGCCAGCAAAAAAAAAAAGAGTGCCAGAGTAAGGCATGCGACAGCTTTACAATTGTGTGTAATATTAAACAATCTATATAACATAAGAGATCTTATGGAACTCAAACACGTTTTTAGGCAGGGCTTATATATCCATAGTCTGGTTCAAAAATCTCCACCAAACATAGAACAAGAAAGAATGAGATAAATAATGTAAGAGGGATATATTCCCTATCTAAAACACATCATTTAAGTCTCCAATAAGCAAAGGGTCTGTATCTCAAGTCACTCAAGTATATTATTGTCCACGTTTACTTTTTCTTATGTAATAAGAACCTTTTGTAGCTAGAAACTCAAGCCCAAGGGTGCTGAGCTACACAAGAGAATCAGATTAGGCCTGGATGTAGAAGACATGTGTTTCTGATTTACAACCTCATGTCAGTTTTGAAGCTGGACAAACTCCTGCCCTCTGGAATCTCTGGATAACCTCTGCATAAAGGTGGACTTTGGTGAAACGTACTATTTTCTCCTATGCTTTTAAATAAGGGGCTTCTCACAGTGAGCAATGATCATAATAAGAAAAGCCATGGAGAAAATTCACTGATTTAATTCTCCATTATACTTTCTTCTTTAAAGTTAACAGCTTAATTAATAAGTTTAATTTTTATCACAAAGTTAAAATATTTACTAACAGTTGAAGCTGTATCTGAATTCAAGATTATATTTATATAAGGAAATAGATTAGCAATCTTTTCCCAATGTAAGCCATTTCATACATTACTACTTAGTGTTAATTATTGGAAGGGTTAACTCAGAGGTAGTACAATTACCTTGCTTACTCAGCGTTCCTGTTAGGAATAAACACGTATCCACATTATCAAACAATTTGTTACTAATTTCACTTAGAAATGCTGCAATGACATATTGAGTTCCACAACATAATATTTCTACGCAACCAAACCATGATTAATCTAAAATGCACGAGGAAATAATGTAAAGGACAAAAATATACATTTTCCATTCTGTTTGCATTATAATTTCAATTTTTGAGATGCATTTGTGTTCAGAATAAATATGCTCTTACATTGCAATGTGCAAGAAAAATAACATAATTAGACAATTCTATTTATATTTAGAGATTGCAAGTTAGCTAGCATGATTTATGATCTTCTGAAAGTATGTCAAAGTAGAAAGCATTGTGCACCATATTTTTTCAATTACTCTATATTTAAATTAAGTATTTCTAGAAGGCTGCTTCTCTTCATTGTAACGTTAATCAAAGTAAACAGAAGTTGGAGTGAGACAGTGTTGGAAACCTGGGGAATTGCTTCTAAAGTGTTCTTCTTCATATTTTAAAAAGTTCTAATATTTTAATGTATCCCTCATGGGTTATCAGATATTTATTTTAGTGTATCCATCATAGTTTCTCAAAGATTTATTGAAGGAGTAACTCAAAGAAAGATAGGAAGTGAATCATACACAAAAAAATGACAATGTGATGTAAATTTATTTTTATCTTGGCATGTTGGTATTCATGTGACTATAATACCCATTACGCTTAATGGAATCTAGGAACATAAATCCTGGGAGACAATGAACATATGTCTTTCAACATTGTCAGTTACTTCTGAATCATTTTGTTATCTAAAGATTGAACATTTCTGCCCTAGCCAGTTTGGCTCAGTGGATAGAGCATCAGCCTGTGAACTGCAAGGTCCCAGGTTCGATTCTGGTCAAGGGCACATGTCTGGGCTATGGGCTCGATCCCCAATAGGGGATTTGCAGAAGGCAGCTGATCCATGATTCGCTCTCATCATGGATATTTCTATCTCTCTCTCCAGCTTCCTTCCACTCTGAAATCAATAAAATATATTCTAAAAAATAAAGATTGAACAGTTGTAAGCATGGTCTTTCCCAGTATAGCAGTTATGGAAATGCATACCTTGCACAGTGAGATGCACCTGCATTGTTCTCGGCGTATGTTGAGTCTGAACAGAACACGTGTATGGGCCATCATCTGTCACATCCACGTTTTGTATCTGGAGGCTGTAGTCCCTTTTATTCGAGGTTGAAATTGAAACTCGAGGATCCACGGACCACTTATCACCTCCCGCAAAAATAATACTTGACCGGTTCAGCCAGGCACCCTTTGAAGCTCCATCTTCCAAATAACACCTACAAATTACCAGAGACAGAACACTATTAATCAAATGAAAATGAGAGACATTATCTTTGTTCTGACTGTATTTTTCTATGCTGAATTATAGCACTTCATCAAATCCTAACATCAGACATAAACACAGGAAACATGAACACACTGATAGGTCTCCATTCCCAATACAAATGTGAAACAATACCTGCATACAGCTTTGTTTTGTGTTGAGCTTGTGTGTGTGTGTGTGTGTGTGTGTGTGTGTGTGTGTGTGCGTGTTCATTGAAAGTCAGTCAGAATCAGTTTTTATTTGTTCTGTATGACAAGTAAATTTAATAAAGCTAAATTAGTTCATATAACAATTTTCGACATTAAAACACATTCTGTTCTTTGAAATGATAAGAAGTAGGAACGATGTAGCAAGTCAGCCTCTTTCAACCCAATCCAATTCTGAATATAATGTACCAGATGTAGAATGCAAAGCATAGAATAGTACCGTATACATGTTTATGTTTAAAACCCCCTGCATTTTCAGAGTGGTAAGTTTGCACACTAAAACTATAAACTGCATTTCACTTGATAGTATTGCTGTTGTAATTAAATGTTGCAATTCTAGTAGCAAATTCATTTATTCAATAAATATTTATGAATCATCTACTGCTTATGGATTAAAAAACATGTGTCCTTGCTCTTCTAAATGTTTAGTCTAGTAAGGACGACAATTAAGCAATGTAGTTAATACTGCACATAACAAAAAAATGTTATTAATTCAAGCTAAGGTCCATGAGAGACAAAAGCGGGTTACTTGACTCAGTAAGAGAATTGGGGTATAGAAAATGGCTTTCTGGGAGAGGAGAGGAGAAGAGAGGAGAGGAGAGGAGAGGAGAGGAGAGGAGAGGAGAGGAGAGGAGAGGAGAGGAGAGGAGAGGAGAGGAGAGGAGAGGAGAGGAGAGGAGAGGAGAGGAGAGGAGAGGAGAGGAGAGGAGAGGATAAAGTGGGATAGGAAATGCCCAAGCTAAAGCAGTGAGAAGTGGAAGATGTAGCCTTTTATTTTTTTTATTTTTTAAAATATATTTTATTGATATTTTACAGAGAAGAAGGGAGAGAGATAGAGAGCTAGAAACATCAATGAGAGAGAAACATCGACCAGCTGCCCCTTGCACACCCCCTACTGGGGATATTCCCACAACCAAGGTACATGGCCCTGACCAGAATCAAACCCGGGACCTTTCAGTCCGCAGATGGACGCTCTACCACTGAGCCAAACCGGTTTCGGCAAAATGTAGCCTTTTAGACAGAGGTGCTATACATGGGCAACACCAGGGAAAGGTGAGGGAAACAAGGCATTCCCAGGAAGTACAAATAAGCTTGAGCTATAAGGGAAGGATGAGAGATGCAACTGGAATGCTAAACTGGAACCAGATGATGATGATAGTAAGCATGATGACAGTAGATTCTGAGGCCAAATTTGAAGCCGTTTATTCAAAGTTGTATTCTGTAACAAGATCCAACTATATAGCTTTGAATCTAATAGAAGTCAGGCACATCAAGACTTAGAACAGAAGGCTCTGGTCATATATCAGTGATTTTGCTGAGGCCCGGAATTCTGTTTCATCTTGAAAACATTCTGATACAAATTAAAGACTGGTTCTCTTAAACGAGTACAAAGCACAACTACAGAATGAAAATACACATACATCGAAATAGTTTGACAGCATTTCCACAGAACACCTTGGGGGATTGAACACAGTGTTTGAGATTGCTACAAAATTGCAAGCTGAGTGCAGCAGGGGTAGGTTGCTGCCAACTGCATGAAACTAATCAGTGGGTGAAAAAAAAATAAGGAACAGGGTACATTGCAGAATCTCATTTGCAGTCAGCTTCACCATCTACAAATCCAAACTAGTGGAAGTCATAAAGGTCACTGTTCATTGGAAAGCTTTCCTTTATGTATGTAATGAAGAAAATAAAACCCGCTTTAATGGTATAATTAAACAATTACAGTGCATTTCCATTCTTTTAAATATGCAGAAAGATAATAGAGGATAGATATTTCCCATTTCACAAGATCACATTTGTACTTTTGGGTACAATACTAAAACACCACTACTAGGGCTGTGATAATCCCAATGTTTGTATTTACTACCTGGGTTTGGGAAGTTTACTGTGTGACCTCTCCATTCATGGCCTTCACACATTATCTGGTGCTCATAACAACCCTGCAGTGCATGGATTGCTATGTCTAATTCATCACCAGAAAATATAAAGTGGAATGCTTGGGTCATATGACTTGCCCTAGCCACACCAGTCGTGAGTGGCAAAGTTGAATATATAATTGAGTCTAATATTTCTACATCCAATGTCCTTTCCACCATAATGCATGCAGATCAAAGACTTTTAAAATAGGTTTCAGAAATGGGAAGATGATTAGGATGTTGCAGACATTACTGCAAGTAATTTCTTATTTACTGAATATGACCAACTACTTAACCTGTCCTATTCGAAAGGAAGCAGAACATTAATTATTAATGGATATTTGACCATGAAAGTCTGATTTTGAACACTGTGCTCTGCATTTCCCTCTCCCTAGAGGCAGAATCAGCTTTTCCTTATGTGGGGGCGGGGGGTAATAGAGAGCCATGGAGATTAACTAGCCTTTAAATGCGAGTTCTTTCATAGACCTGGTCTGGGTTGTAACTTCTAGTCTTAGCATAAGCATTGTTCCTCTGTTCTGGCATGTCAGGGACCACCAGGAAGAATAGAAGTTGTGTTTTGCTGTGAAGATGAAAAAATGAGCCCTTTATGTCCTCTGGGATTAGGTAACTATATTTCATAACTGTTATTGGTCCCAACTCAAAGCTTTTAAAGACATACATTAGAAAAACCAGACTCAGAAAAAAGAAGAAAACAACAAAAAAACCCACATTTTTTTGTATTATTTCCTCAGATTGCTGCATAATGATTATAAAATTATACTACTGAGTTAGAACTTACATAATTCAAATGACCATAAATGGATTTTATAAATTGGAAATGACAAGTCTTTCTATTTTATAAAAATCATAATATACTTATGATTTTTAATGTCAACTTTAAGATGATTATATAAAACTAGTGTCCCAGTGCACAAAAATTCATTCACGGGGGTGGTGGGAGGTTGCCCCTCAGAGTGGCCTGCATCCTCTCCAATCTGGGACCCCTCGGACATCCCTCTTGCAATCTGGGACTGCTTGCTCCTAACTGCTCACCTGCCTGCCTGATTGATCACCCCTAACCACTCTGCCTGCTGGGCTGATCACCCCCAAACTGCCCTCCCCTCCTGGCCTGATCATCTTTAACCACCTCTGCCTCAGCCCTGCCACCATGGGTTTATCTGGACGGACATCCAGAAGGTCTCCTGGAATGCCTCGTGGTCTAATTAGCACATTACACTTTTATTAGTATAGATTATTAGTAAATATATGAAATAGGCCAAACAAATAAATCTGATACCTTGAGAATAACACTCTATATCTTCTACCTCCACATTCACCCTATTTTTCCCCTTTATAATACAAAGGATACTGCCTGACATGTGTGCTGTATTAAGAAAGAATTCTGGAGGGAAGGAAGAAGGAAGGTATCATGAACAGAGCCAGTCAGATTGAACTCTTAACTGTGGTGATAGACTATTCTGTGTACTTTTAGAATTGGACATCGGCAAGGTTGAGAGGTTCTACCTTTTAGGGTGAAGTAATTCCTGTGAGGGAGAGATTGGTGAAGCAAAGACAGTCATGTAGTGAATGAGAGCAGGATGAAGCCATAATTCTAGAGTAACAAACTCAGATCTTTTTATCCTCTCCAGATTTGTAAATGGAACATTTTAAGAACCAGTGAGCTTAGGATCCCTGTAAAGTATAGACAATAAAATAATCATAAAATGTTTAATAATGCATCCTTTAACTGAGTATGGCATTTATTTTCTTGAAAGTGTTTTCTTTATTTCTTTTTTTTTAAATTTTAAATCTTCTCCATTATCTACTGTATAGGGAGATGAGTAAAGCAGTTCAAAAATACACTCCTCAGCATAAGCTGTGTTAGCACCATGACAAATACTTCAATTTTCAGTCAGTCATCCGGATATTTTGTACACATAGTTCCAAAACATCTGGTTGTTGGAAATGTGACAGCTATGTGGGGAAGATGGGTGAAAGTATGAGGGGAAAAAAAAGAGAAAGAACCCATTGACCAGGACAACAGTATAGTGATTATGGGGGGAGGGGGTGGAAGAGGGTATAAGGAGAATAAATGGTGATGAAAAAAATAGAATTTAATTTAGTTTCTTAATTAAAAAGAAAAAAAGAAAGAAAAAACAGTTGGGATATTTTTTTTTTATTTTTAAATATATTTTATTGATTTTTCACAGAGAGGAAGGAAGAGGGGCAGAGAGCTATAAACATCAATGAGTGAGAAACATCGATCAACTGTTTCCTGCACACCCCCCACCGGGGATGTGCCCGCAACTAATATACATGCCCTTGACTGGAATTGAAACTGAGACCTTTCAGTCCACAGGCTGATAGGCTATCCACTGAACCAAACCGGTTTCGGCTGGGATATTTATTTTGTTTCACGATTGCTAATTATATCAATCTAACTTTGGGTTGATAAAATTAACATAAAGCTAATGCTCTTCTAATCAGAATTGCATTTAACTTCTGAACTCTCTTAAGGATCTCCTTTATAAATGACATTACCACATATTAGCAGGTCCCTATTTTGGGAGCAATAAGTCCTATTTGGAATGCTGCTAGTTGATCGAACCGATGCTGGAATATTCTAATTGACTCTGTCTTTTATATTATCTCCTATGGTAATTAAATATAAAGTTGGACCTCAGAGAGTATAGTAGAAATTAGTATACTTAGGTTATTTATTATTTTTTTAAAGCTCTACTAGGGAAAAAGCCTATGGCTGCTGAGGAATGATTTGTTTCACTTTCAAGTCTCTAATGGCCTATAACACTTTCCAAAAACGTAATCCTTAGCACCATTACCAGTACTCTACACACCAGGATTTATTCAAGTTTATGGAAAGAGACCAGCTTTTCTCTAGACACAGTGATTAATGAAAGTTCCCATCAAAGGTACTAACTATTAAAAGAGGAAATTTTCTTTTATTAATTTCCCTTGGATTCAAAACTATGCATGTGAAAACAATATTGCTATGAAGAAACTGGCTAGCTACCTTCATGGCTATCTTTTCATGGTATCACAAAGTTCTAAATTTGACAGATAACTTTTAAAAGAATACAGAGAAAATAAAATAAGTAAATTCAGAACACATACAACTTCCATGCTAAATCTTGCATACAAAGAGCATTGATATCCTGGCGTCCAGGCCACAAAGAAAGGAAGTAAAGTATAGATTAAATGAAACAGAACAAATCCTATCCACTCCCTTATCTTTAAGGCATTCTTCTTAATGTCTTTCATGCCAGTTATTCACTTGATAGCATCCCAGGTAGACATAAACATAGATATAGAGATGGAGATAGAGATAGATGTATATGAAAATAGACATGTGTATACATATATACATAGTTTTATGTTTATATATTTAATATTTTCCAGATAATAATGTCATTATATAGAACGTTATGGTTGATTTAATACTTTAAGTTTGCTTTTACTATTATGATAAATTCTTATTTGTGGCAGAAACAATTATCGTTATCTTCCTATTTCTTGGAAGGTATAGGAGGCATAAGACTGTCCAGGAAAACCCTTATAATCAACAGCTTCAGTTACTTTTTGGTACTCATGCCTTTTAAATAATAAGAATTGCATTTTAAAGAAATACCTATGTAAAATGTACTTGTGTGGGTAACAGCTAAATATTATTATGTAAATAATATATTAACATTATTGTGTGCTAAATACTTTTGTAAAGGCATTACATGTATTTCTCACTCAATCTTTACAACAACTTTTTGGGATAGCTACTGTAAAGTACTATCATCATGCCCATTTTACAGAGAGGAAACTAAGATACAAAGAGGTTAAGTAACTTACTGAAATGACTTTCTTATTAAAATTTGTAATGCATAGAAATAACTTCATTATGACAAAATTGAATTAAACCTTCAGGCATAAGTTACCTAATATCAATCATACATGTACAGTTATTTTTAGAATGAAAATTATGACATGTTGGGCATATTTTACTTCATATAGTATGAAAAAACTAACTAATTTCTAATTTTTTTAAAGAATGACATCTATTTATTTTATATTTTCTTCTAGCACTTCTTTATAATAATGAATATATATTAAAATATCTTGGAAAAGAGATTGAAAGTTACCAGCTGGTTTCTAATTAAAAGAAAAAATTCTTAAACAACTTAAATATTTAATACTATAAATCAAAATAAAATGATAAAAACTTTTCAAGTAAAGATAATAAAACTTCTTGTTTCCCCCCCCCCATGAAATCTAGGCCTAATTCCTAAAAGATGGAATTAAGTGATAATGTAAATTAATGCAATCAAGTGATAATGTTAATTTATGTCTTTTAGTCTTACTTTACTGTGCAATTTAAATCATTTAAGTCTTTATTAAAAATAATATTTACTCAACATTTTCAATGCCTACAAAATCATTAAATGTTGGTTTTGGGTTATTCACTAAATTTCAAACATTAAATTAACTTATTTCAACTTATAATAAAATCATGTTTTTCTATAATACTGCAATTTTATTTATCTTACTCTTTCTACTAGCTCATGTAAGTTAAGCCTCCATTTAAGCAAAATATCTGTGTTAAGAAAGGGCAAGTAATTTTTTAATTTAGAACACTTCAATACATTAGTTGTAAATCATTCAACATATAAATTAGCATTTATTAAAGTAAAATTGGTATATGTAAAGAGAACCTGTACTTTATAACTAAATAAAATAGGAAAGTCTGATTGGTAAAATAACTTCATTTTTGTTCTACTATTGAAGTCTATTCATCAAGATCTTATCTTGATAATAACAATACATTTCATTAGCTGAATGATGATTATGGATGGACTAAGAGGATGGAAAATGCATGATCACATTTAACATTCACAGAACCTTTTGAGAGGTAGGTAGGTCTTTTATTCACATTAAGAGTGGGGCACACATAAATACAGGCTTGATGAAGGAGGCAGAGAGTGTAAAAAGGGCAAGGTGTTACATATTGAGGAAGCTAGGTTAGCACTAGCTTTGTTCAAATGACTCTAAGAATGAATCAAATTGGAAAATGTTTCTGTCATTTCTACTTTTTTTGTTTTTGAATCCAACTAAACCAGCTTGCTTTCTCCCGTGAGGACTTGAATGTGAGGTACTTGGATCTGGAAGGGCTTCAAGATTCCTGTTAACTAGCAGGTGCTCTGAACCGCTGTGGGGAGAATTCTGTCTGCAGTGCTGCTCCCTGGCAGATGCTTCCTGGAGAAGTTGGACTTTCACCTCAGGAGCTATAAAAGGCAGTGAGCACTACATTCAAAACGAGTGCAGGAGACATTTAAAGTAACCACATCCGAGAGGGAGAATCTAATCAACCTAGAAAAGTGTCGCAATAAAGGGCTAAGCTCCAGGCACATCTTGCTCTTCTGTCCTCTCTTTGGGGGAAGACACGTGGATAAACTTCTTGCTTGAGTAAACATACTGTACTAGAGGCCTGGTGCATGGATTTGTGCACAGGTGGAGTCCCACAGCGAGGCCTGTGGGGGATTGGGCCCAAACCAGAAGTCCAACAATGCCTGCTGCGCCTGCCTGCCACTTCCACTCATCCCTGCCCCACGGCACATGTCCTGGGCTCATGGCCAGTCAGTCCTGATCTGGAGAGGCTTGAGCCTGGCACCCGTCCCAGGGGGGTGAGGGGACACAATTGGCCCTCTGGGTGGGTGATGGGATGCCCTCGCTGGCCCTAGATCCTGATCCTCCATCCTGTTTGTACTGGTTGTTAGGATCTACATGGTGGCCAGTTTTATATAATTTCTTCCTTGCAGGGTGACTAGGGAGGGGAAGCAGCCTTGGTACCCCAGGCTGACTTTCAGAAGGCCAAGGCAAAGTTGAAATCATGCCAGTGGCTCTGGTTTGTTGGTACCTGGCCCGTTCTCTAGAGATTGGACCTGTAGGACTAATGAGGGAATGTGTGGCTGCCTCAGGGCTGGTGGGTCTCTGGGATGGTAGCTCAGCTGAGTAGCACTCCCACTGTGGGAATGCACTGACTGCCAGGGGGCAGCTTCTGCATTGAGCATCTGCCCCCTGGTGGTCAGTGTGTGCCATAGCGACCAGTCGACCAGTTGTCTGGTAGTTTGGTCATTCTATTGCTTAGGCTTTCATATATATAGATGCTTACATGAAACTGGGTCCAGAATTAATTCTGATAAATCCAGTTTTCTTAAATTAGACTATGAAAATGGAATGAGTACTGTTATAGAGATGCCACTCAAATATTTTACTCCATCAGAGAGATGTAAGTATTATCACTGAAATCATCCCTAAGCTCTATTAGTTTATAACCCTGTTATAACTTCCTGCCATATGTTAAAAAGCAACTTGGAAATTATCAATTCATTGTCTCAACATCAACACCAATATTTTAAATAAACCCTTTGCTTTATTGTGTGAAAGTTTTATAATTTGGGCCATCTCTGTGATATGATTCTGCATGTTCCAAAGATTTTGTGAAATATGATTTAAAAGCAGGAGGTATGAATTGGAAGAAACCCAACCAAAGACCTACTATCACTTTTGGGGGGAAATATATAAAAATTAAGGACAATACAATTTAAAAAAAAACTGTCAGTTCCAACACAGGCCTCAGAAAATCATTAAACCCCCATCGGGTATTTATACCACAGTTTAAAACTTTTTGATACCTAGAATGCTATATTTCATATTTTTTTTTACTGTGAAGCTATTGAACTCCTCATTTAAAGCTACCAGCATATTTGTCTCCAATTTTTCTCTTTTTTTTCAACTTCAGATTCTGTATGCCTAGGGGTAAGGAAAAACAGAAGACTGAATTTGTGTGAGAATTATTGGAATGTTAGTTTACAGAATAATTTTAGTACCCAAAGACATTACTTATTGTCTTTGGGTACTAAAATAAAAAGGTACTTCTTAAATATAATTTCAAAAAGGCTTTCACTTTCCTTGGTATTTTAAGATTATGCTTAAAGTTACTAAACATCTGTTAAAAAATTAGATGAGACAGGCTGTATTATAATTATCAGTAAATTAAAATCATTTACCTTATTGCTTAAAACTAACAATAATAATAATATCTGAATTTT